>VZRW01013693.1:0-18299 GCA_013398125.1 Aegotheles bennettii | reverse complement strand
GCCGTGTCGCGGTGCCGCTGCGGGCTGTCCGGGTGTCTCTGTGCGGGGGCCGTCGCTGCCCCAGTCGCGGTTAAGGGAGGTCCGGCGGGCCTCGCGGCTCTCGGGTGGCCCCGGCGGTACCGCGGGCAGGCGCTCTGTGCTGCGGGGCGCTGCCCGTGTCGCCTCCCCACAAGCAGGGCTGTGCTCGGGGGTGTGGAGCTGGCGGCCTCGCAGGGGGGCGCGCTCCGTTCCGCGCCGGTGCGGCTGGCGGGGGGGTCCCTGAGGAGCTGGGGCAGAGCGGGTACCGGAGCAGCCTGGGCCGTCTGCTGGCTCCGGGGGGCTCCCGAGCGGCCGCCGCACCTGCGCTGCCTCCAGCACCCGAGGAAAAGCGGTGCCACTGTTTGCACCGTGCAGGTGGTGAAACTGAGGTGCGAGGGGGAGCGCTCTGCCAGGTGTGCTGGCACGGCAGGGGAGCACAGTCCCGGTCTCGGTTCTCATCCTCGCGTCAGGCTGTCTCGGTGATGCCAGCTGGTGGCTGGGCGTTGCTGCTGGGGCATTTCTGAAGGAGAGACTTGGTGACAGAATTAGGTGAGGTTTTAGTTTTGTCACTAGCAATCTGACCTGTCACTGGAAAAGGGGGGAGAAAAGGATGATCCACAACCTGAAGAGGTCAGATATTTCTAGAGTTAGGGTTTTTTTCTTTCACCCTCTTTCTCTTATAGAACATAAAATTTATACCTCTCTTCCCAAATACTGTACTTTCAGAGGAATAATGATATGAGAAAGGTATCTATTGAAAGCATGTAACTTCTGAACATAACAATTTTCTGATCTGTATGTTGGTGTATCACAATAGGAAAGTAGGAGGAGGTGAAGAAAATTAGAGATTACTTCCTAGAAGATAAGCGTTAAAAAAAGTTTGGATCCTGTTCACATGTCTAGAAATGTGATCTCTTCAAGTAAAGCCTATATATACTTTAGGAGGGGGAGGGAGTAGGTAAATGCACATGTGTGTTCTATGTGTAAGTCTGTACACAGGATGGTGAAACACTGTCTCCCATGCTGCTTCTCTGGAGGATTCGTGCTAGCACAGCTGTATGACAATAAATAAACCTCCAGGCCATTTTTTTACAATGATCCTTACATTAACAGGAACTGTCTAAACTAGAGAACCAACATTGGTGGTTGTCACTCTTGAAGGTTTGACTTCAAGATGAGAACATGGAATATAAAGACATTAGCATTTGCTTTTTAGACTAAAGCTACTTGCTAGCCGCCAAAAAAAAATCTGAAGTATTTCAAAGGAAGTGATCTGCAGTTTAGGAAGGTAACAGAAAGAAAACCTAATTATTGCAAGCAAATATTCGGTGCCTTTAATGAGGTATTTGTCATTTTAATCTATGTCCCTTTGGGTTTTTATTCTGTGTGCTTTACTAAAATCCCAGAGGTAGGGAGAAGCCTCCTCCTAGAGGCAAAGAAATGAGTAATGTGAAGAAATTACTTACCTATTTAGTGAAAGGGATAGAAATATCATTTCAGAATATTCTGTGCGTATAATGTTTTGTAAGATTTTCAATTGATTCTCATAGAGGTATTGGGGTTTTTTTGAGTCTTGTAAATATTTTCAAGAAGGAAGAAAGCTTGGCAGAGGGAAGGAAGCTTGTAGATTATATACTCCCAATTAGGAAGCAGCTACAGCTTGAGTAATCAAAATTTCTTGATGATGGTTACAACTTTTAGATGGGCTTTAAGTACTGCCTGGCTTGTTATAAAGCCTCAAGCAGTAGCTGCTATGTGCACTATCACTTTTATGTATTGGTTCCTTGCTTTATCTGCCTAAATTGTGTGGATTCTTAGTGAGAGATTACCACTTAAACTGTAATTCTAGCTCTTATTGGGGGGGGGGGGAATTTCTGAAAATTCATTTGTCAGCAACATTTGGGCTTTTCTGATTGATGTGATGATGAGCCTTAATAGACCTAACACCTTCCTGTGGTGGTTGTGGTGTTACCTATACTTCCTGACTTGCAGGCTGGTTTTGCTCGCAAGAGCATGTTGTTTTGGCTACAATCTCTTGAACTGAAATCCTCATTTCTAGGTCACTTGGACAGTAATTGTCACATCTCTGAAATGAAGAGGTGACAACTTATCATATGACATGTACCTGTATTCATTTCAGAGTAGTTTCATGATTTATTAAATAAGATTAATTTGTAAGACTTCTTTCTGTTGCTCAGAGTAAGTAGTGATACCCATTTTGCATGAGTACCTGATGTATTCAGAAACTGTTATTCACAGGTTGCTACTGTTGTTCAGTGCTTTGCTACTTTGTGCATGTAAAGCTTGACTTTAGGGTCGTTTTAGCTTTTCATAGGATGCTGCCTTAAGCATTACTTTGAGGTTGGTGCTTTGCTTTCACAGTGGTAGCAGGATGTGAAGAATAATAGAAGTCCCACATGGCTTGGAAAGTAAATGGGATGATGGCATATGGGTTTCGTACCTCTGTCTTTATTGAAGTAATTTTAACAGGTTTTTTCCCTCTTTAAGATAACTTATGTTCTGCGAGTTGAGGACTGTTGCCAACAATGCTTCTGAATTCACCATAATGTTTTTACTGTGTAGGATTTTGATGGACTTTGATTCTTTACCACTTTGGCAGACTTAGCTATGGAAGTAACCTGACAAACTTCTAACATCAGTTTCTTTGTCTTCCTTTCCTCTTCACTACATGGTCCACAACAACTATGTAGTATAGACAAAACGTGGTTTTTTGAGGGAAAAAAAAGCCACAACTAAAAAAACCTTTATGAACTGACTAGATACTTCAGTGTTAGTTCAGCATAAGACTGAATTTTTGCCTTAGATTCTACACCAGTCTGTAAAACAGAAGACTTTGGGCTGTGCTGCGTAATTGCTGAAACTGTTGAGTTTTCTATAGTCCAGACTTGCAACTTACTCTGACTTAAAGGAATTAGTGGTGAACAATTGGTGTTTAGCAGCATATCTTTTGAATGATGGCACTGTTTCAAAGTTTTGGTAGAGCTTGTGTGCAAGGTATCTGCACATGAGTGTCTTTATATATTCAGATTAGAAAACAAGTCTTCACTCTAATCTGAAGTATGGCTCCTTGTTTTATTAGTTATAAGTCCCACCATACTTTTTTCTTATTTTTTTTATGGCTTTCATCTTGGCAAGATGGATGGAAGCGCTTAGTGTAACTCTGGTTCTTTCCCCTAGAATTAAATTTCAATTAAGAATCAGGCTTGTAAAACCCAGAGAGATTAATGCTTTAAAAAACAGCACATATCAGAAGGCGTTGCAGTAGCCCCTTCGTGGGTTCGGAAGTGTGTAGCTTCAATTGTCTTCACACTGAGATTTGGACTTCAGTTTCCCACGTATAAATGACACTGCTCAGGACAACTAAAATGTTGTATTCCAAGTCTGAAAGACAGCTGAAAATAGAAATGGCACTTGTTTAAAAATATGAAGTAATCTTATTTTGACTTTTTACTAAAAACATTATACTTTAGAGCAAAATATGTGATAATTCTGTGTTCTTGTTTATTTCTGTTGGGTTGGTTATTGTTTTTTAAGTGTTGGCTTTCATGGTCCTTCACAGTATTTTTTATTAACCTGAGCCATACTTGTTATGAATTAATATTAATATTATAAAACCAGCAGTTCTTGAATAGTTTTGTGGAAATACCATTTAACCTGAAAAAATCATTACCAAAAAAGAAAACCATTAACTTGGTAATGATGTAATACTTAGCTGATACTGCCGTTATTCTAATGCGTCACCAGTTGTGATACCAAATGCGAGAGAAATGCTATTTTGAACATTTTTTTAAAACCTTTCCTTTTTACCTTTTCACATCTGCTTCACTCTTTCCTCTTCAGTGTGGAAGCTGCTTCTGCTGTTCTGCAGCTTTTGTCAAATACCAGGGAAGTGAAGTTGCTGCTTCTTTCCACCTAGCTAGTAGTTGCCCGCAGGCTTCTCATGCATTTGATCTTCTGCAACTCAAATTGTTCAACTTGAATAACCTTAAATGGATCTTGTTTAAAATAGCAAATCTTAAAAAGAGCACAGCAAACTTTAGGTAGCAAACACTATTTCTGATGAATATCAGAATTCTAATTGTGCTGATTTTATTCAGTGTCTGAAGAGCTAAATCAAAAGAGAATACTCTTCTGAGTTTGACTGTATTCACTGTGTGAATTAATTAAAATTTGTGAAACCAATTAGGATTTTAAAATGCAGAAAGGCACGAATGGGTAGAAACCTTATTTTTCAGATACTGGGAGATTTACATCCATAATAAGCAAAAATCAGTTCAATTAGTTCTCTTATCATATCGTTGTAATAAATATCTATTGCACTTAAAACTCTATAATGGTTTTCATATCCAGCCCAGTGAGAGTACTTGTGTAACATAGACAAAATGAACAGCTTTTTGATTCTCAGCGCCATACAACTACAGTCTGATTATAAATGTCATGATACTTAGTTCAAAAAAAACAATCTCTAGTGACAAATACAAATGCTTGTTAACATAATTGTCAAGTCTTCTGATCAACAATATTTCTACTATTAAATTTCTATATAGGAAATTTTGGTGGACTTTGAGTAATGAACTTACAGGTATAGTTGTAAATAAAGATACTGCTGAATGATTCTGATGGCTGTTATTTTAGTCCTAACTGAAACACATCTACATTGATGAGTCCTGTTCAGACTCTGCTGTAGAGGTTTGAGATTGGCTTTTGTTTAGTTGTTGGTTTCTAATTTTTATGAATATTTTGTTTACAATATACTGTTTACCTGGATTTGTAGAAAAAAAAAGTTTAGATGTGCTGATGCCTGAGGAATGAGGTTCTAACTTGGTATTGATACATCAGTGCTTAAATGTCTTGTCTAGGTTTATTGATTTATATGAAATGCCTTACATCTTTCTGTCATTATTGTAAATTACATGCAATCAGAGCAAAGGAGTATTTCCTGTCGTAAATTGCAGATTCTTTTCCTTTTGATAATAGTAAATGTAGCTTTTAAATTTTCCTTTCTAGGGAATACTGCGGAATTGCTTTGTTAGTGAGTTTCCTTTTATAGGGTTAATGCTCAGAATACAAGTTTCCAAAGAAGTTTTGTCTGTTCAGTGAAAATAAAACTTCAGAAGCAGAGTTGGTACAGGCAATCTTAGTAAACCTGGAAATTCTGTGCTTAGTTTATCGCTTTAGGTACAGTTAGAAGTCTGCTTCTAGGTACCACCTTGTGGACTAAATGCCCTATTTGACTAAGCCAATCTACCTATTCCTGTAAAGATGCATAAATGTAATTAAAAATAATATAGCTCATATACTTGGTAGAGAGTGGTCACTTGGTTTAGTAATTTAGGACTGCTTTATAACTGCAAGTTTAGAAATCCAGAAGAGACTTTGTGGTTTCAAAACAACTGGAGTGGAAGCTACTTTGTGAATGCTTCAGTTTCTCTAACTATTGAGTTAGTAGGGTTGTCAAAATGGGGAACAAGTGAGCTCTGCTGCTATACAGAAATAAAGAACATAAAGTGTTAAGAAAAACATCTTAACTTTTGAGGAATTACAAACTCCCTTGTAACATTCTCAAGAATTAGTTTATGCTTTTTCTGTACTGGTTAACAGTTCTTGATACAAAAGCATTGTGCTTTGTAATTCTCAAATGTATTTTAAGTCAATCTTGTGAATGAGATGCAGGGTTTTGTGGTGAGTTCTTCTGAACCTGGTGCAAAGCACTTATATCACTTCTTTTGAAAGCCAGGTAAGTATGGTAACAATAATCAAATTCATAGGGTTCTCTTTTAAAACCTGAGCCCATAGTGTTATGCTCTGTATTCTAACTGAACCTCCCACAGAAGTACCAATGAAGTTTGTTTCCGTATACCACAGGAAAACCTTAATCTGGCATATTTCTTAAATTTGTAAGTAAAGAGGCTTTAAACCAGTTGTCTTAAGTAGGCATTGGAGTTTACTACAGCAGTGAGTGAAATAGAAACAATATGCCCATTCGTTCTCCAGAGTGAGGAGATACCAATTATTTCAGGAAATTAAGTGTGCATACCTGAGAAATTATCATAGATCAAATTCGAATGTGAATTTGACAGTGATCTAAAGGGAGGAGTAATAGTTCATTATTTAAAAAAAAAATCTTCATCTATTTCAGGAATTCTGTGCAGCATGTTTTCTGGGTGGAACTGGGTGGCCCGTGGCTTATACCTGCTTTTGAGTATTTGTTCTCTTGAAGGTAAGACTTCTGTGTCTCAAATGCAGGAGACTTGTAGAACTTCTTCAATTGGATGCTTAAAGCACATGCTTGCTTTCTGTCCAGATACTTGTGGGGTGGGGGCAGAAAGCAAGCTGTATTGGAATAAAGAGACCTAGTCTATGCTTTTAATACTATGATGAAATAATGCGTGTTAAACCAACACTCACTTCTGCTTCTGTTCATTGCTCATTGGCGTACAGAGATAGTGAAGAGCAACTTTGGTCAGTGAAAGGTTGCTTTGGTTCCACTGACATCACTGCAGCTGGTCACTGTAGCAAACTGAAGTTTAATTTCATGTATGCCAAATGTTATCTAAATGAAAGCATGTCTTGGTCAGACTAAATGCTGTTAAAACAGTAAGCTACCAGTGGACTAATGTAGTAGGCTTTACAATCAAGTTGGAGCTATGGGCTGCTGCTGTTGGGCAGCAAATGATCACCCTCAAGAGGTTTCGTGTGGCTGTTGATGCAAGGCAGTATTCCAGTCATCTATTTCATCTTTAAAACTTGACAGCTTTCATTTTATGTGCCTCTATAGCGACAGTCACAATTTTACAGTTGTGTTGAAGGTTCTTTGTAAAAAAAGCACTATTGAATGTGCAGAGTTCACTCTAATTCCCAAATATGCTAATAGTATGCACACTGGAGCTTTTGAAATGGACAATTCGGGTTGTTCTTCTAAAACTGGTCCACCATAACAAAGGTGCATACTTATCCCAATGTTTTGTTGTTAATTTGCTCAACAGAAAATACATTTTTAGCTCGAGTATATTACCTTCCTCCTTCGAAATATAATAAAGATTAAATCTTGACTCTTCTTTCTCTCTCTAAAAGCCCCTGTTTATTAGAGCTTTTCTTGCTTGTTAAAATGCTTTTGCAAAGCCTAGGGAACACTACACTGGTTTTGTCCCTTAAATCTGCTTGGTGGTCCATTAATGCATTTCAGTTTTATAACAGTCAAGTAACTAATTCATTTCCTGCTTAGACACAGGGGCTGTTTTTAACATTACAGTAGTGTTGTATCAGCAATATTGGTTATGGAATGCTCTGTAGTTTTTAATAAAGATGCAATTCTTTTTAGTTTCAGGTGAAGGTGTACAGACATGTGGTCACATAATTCCAGAGTCTCCTGTATTGGTCCTTGGTTCCAATTTCACAGCATTATGCATTCTGACTGAGCAATGTGGTGACATTGGCAATATTTCTGCTAATCAAGTTATCTGGAAAATTAAAAATAGAGTGGTGCCTAAAGAACAGTATCGTGAAATAAACAGAACAGTTTCCAGTGTCACATTTAATGACACTTCTTCACTAGCTACCCCTCTGACATGCAACATTTTAGCAAAAGGACAGATTGAGCAGAACATCTATGGAATTACAGTTACAGTAGGCTGTAAGTACCATTTTTCTTGCCTTTTATTCTGGTCTTCAGAAAATTGCTGAGAAACGGGAAAGAGTATGCAAACTATAGAAAGTGTACACATTTTGAGATGCTTCCATTTCCTCGGTTTCTGGGTAATTGTGTAAAAACATTTTCAAATTACATGCCATTGAAGCTGGTAAATATGCACAAATAAGGTGTTAAAAAAATAGAAAATACTTAGAATATTTCAGTGTTGAAAGAGAAAGAAAACAGAAAACAAGCTGTTGAAGCAGGAGGATTTTAATTACAGAAAGATGTGAACTGAATTCTTCTTTCTGTTTCAGTGTTCAAGGAAATACAATAGAGTTGTATATCCTGCTCTCATAATAGCACTGTGAAATTAATGTTTTCTTCATTAATGAACTGAGAAATGTTTGGTCCATCTGTATCACTAAAGCTAACCTGAGCTACTTTAAGGATGAAACATACAATTTGGATTACCTCTATAAATAAGAAAATACTTTTACCAAGTTATAGGCTTCCCTTGTTTAAGCATGGTAGAATTTGCATAATTCTGAGCAAGTGCTCTTTCAGACAAGACTGAGGTCTTGAGAAAGTATCATGAGTAACTTAATATACTACTTCTTAATTGGTTGGGGAACTATTTGTAAAACAATGTCAAGTGTCATCAGTATTGGGGGTATGAATGGCTGATGAATATGTTGCCTCCTAGTGTTGGAAAAAGACATTGCAGTTGCTGCATGGTTACTTGTACAAAATGCTGGCTTGAGTTCACAGGTAGTTCTAATGTGGTTCTAGCATGAATTACAAAATGTTTTCACAGAAAAAAACAAAGTTTTGTATTTCAGCTTCTGAGGAGTAAGTTTCTTAACAGAAAGATGTGACAGGCAAAATATATGGAAAGGTGAGGACAGATACAATATACTGAGGTGATAAAGTGAATGACAGTACATACGACATTCTACAGTTGTAAGTCATATATGAATCTTGAGATGCATTTGTGTTTAGAGCTACCGTATTTTCATACTGTCAATCGAAGGAAGATTCTGTAAACAATTAGAATAACAGGTTTGAGAAGAATACAAACATTCAGGAACAAAACTGAAAGGCTCATAAGATTCTTCGAGTACATTATACTCTTGTAAATAGTGATATTATAAAAGCTATAAGCAAACTCTTTGTATGCTATGATTTGAGTTTAAGAACAAAAAGTCGAGTTTGGCTATAGGTTGAAAAGTTTCTTACACACTACTAAAGTGCATGAATGAAAATCCTGTATCTTTCTTGTAGGTGTTTGCAGTTGTAGCATCCTTCCTCCACAGCTCAGATGGGAAAGGAGAGACCTATCACAATTGCCTTTCAGCTCAGGTTATTAGTAAAGTCAGCATATGTCAATCCAGCTGTAGTACTCTTTAGTACTTTTTTCTATGTGAATTAAAATACATTTAGATGAGGTATGGTTGATAACAGGTTTTCTGCCTCAAAGAATGAGAAATCTTCTGTGCTGTTCCTTAGGCTACTGTTTCTCAGAGCAGCTGGTAAAGTTTGACTTTCATTGCTGGATGGTATCTAGCACTTTTTGACCCCTCCTTTAGAAATAAATCTGACTATCAATACTTCTGATGTTCACTGAAACTGCTCTAATGAGACACTTAGCATGATTCTTACTGGATTGAAATGTGTATATCATTTAATTATTGCTAACTTACTCTGTACAGTGCCTCCAGAGAAGCCCAAGAATTTAAGTTGCATTGTGCGTCAGGTGTCAAAACTCACATATCCTATGACTTGTACCTGGGATCCTGGGAGACCTACATTCCTGGACACTCGTTTTAGTTTGAAATACAGATGGTAAGTAGCCCTCTATAGAATATCTAAATAATTTTGAAGAATATTTTAGGCTAAACCAAATTTCCTTGAAATCCCGTGATGCTTTGGAAGCATTCTTAAATCCAGTTTCCTGAAGCATTGCTGTCTATTTTGAGGGGAAGGGAAAGTGAAAGAAGTTCACATTTAAAGTAGCTCTAAGTCAGACTTAAAATTTTGTTGCTGCACTTGTTTTGGAGTAACAGCTATCTCATTTTTCCATTTTTCAAATACATGATTACAGTGACTTGAGTACAATGCACCTAATCATTAGGTGGCTGGACCCAAATTTCATGTTTTATTTTTGTGGTAACTGTTCTATCCCATTGTAAACAAGTAGGCGACGTGGCTGCTCATTGCAGGAAGGTTGGACTAGATGACCTTTAAGGGTCTCTTCCAACACAAACCATTCTATGATTCTAAGTAAAGAAACCAACATATAGTGGCTGGATTTTGTAGAGGTATTACCTATTCTGTTCTTCTGAAGAACTCGGAATGGTGTTTATCCACTATTAATCCTAACATGAAAGCTTCAGCGAAAGTATTTCTCCTGTGAAAGCAAACTACAGTATTTTTCAAACTCTTATAGTGGTCTCTTGTAGTTTAAAATGGAGTGGACAGAATTGTTGCCCAACTCTGAAAACAGGAATGATTGCCTATATTGACCCTGTTCCACTAAAGTGTTTTATAATGTGGGTAGTAAAAGTATGGGTAGATAGAAAATCTTAATGCTTTGCAAATCTCCTGATGACCCTAGAACTATCTGCTGTTAGTGTAGCAGAATTTGGTGAACAGAAATGATATGTTGCAGCTATAACACTGTATTCTTGAAGGGTATTCAGATAATACTGACTACATCTTTTAATGCATGAATGTGCTTCTAGTTACTAGCTGTATTGCTTTTCATTCAGTGTATCAGTTCTTGATCTTTATTTTTAATTTTAAGTTGGGTTTTTATACAGCTTCATAGTTACAATACAGTGGCTTGTGCTTTTGAAGATACCTGACTTGAAGTAAAGAGATTTTATTCTAGTTTCTGTTCTAATGCAATTACGCATTTGTGGCTGAACAAGCCATTCTGATCTTTTCACCTTTTCTTCCCACCCTTCTGCTTACAAAGACAATGGCAGAAGGGAATCATATGAGATAAACTGATTACTCTGATCTACTTGAAAAGATTATTTAGAGGAAGCCAAACTTTTACTGCTTTATACCTTGTTTTTCTTTCTGTTTAGGCCACATGAGGACTTTCCTGACTGTATACCAGAAGATGTAAACAATTCTTGTACAGTTCCTGATGTTCAGTTCTTTGTTAACCTAGAGATATGGGTAGAAGCAGCAAATGCTCTTGGGAAGGCTGAATCTGATCCTCTTGTTCTTGATCCCATTGAGATTGGTAACTATATGCCTCTTAATAAAGCTTTAGTAGGACATAACTGATGCTTTTATGCATATTGCTGAATTGGTTTGTTAATGTTACTTCACTGTAAAAATTAACACTGCCAAAATATTGTTGACTAGCACTTAAACTGTGCTGAACAAAGGTAGGGAAGGTGAGACATTTGGTCACAATTCAGATAGCAAGTAGCAGTCTGCTTTAGAAACCAGTGTGAAATAGCAGCCATTTGAGTTTTTCAAAGGCTTTGATGGTAGTGTTACAGCATAGTGTACCAGCTGCTAGATGCATGCTTTAGATTTGACTGACTCCTTCTCTTCTAGTTAAACCTCTGCCTCCGCACAACTTATCAGTTGACTCGGGAATACTGCCTACTGTTCTGAAGCTTTCTTGGGAGAATCAGATTTCAACAGCTGAGATGAATCTGAAATTTAATATTCGCTATAGGATCATTGGTGACACAAACTGGATCGAGGTAATACTGCTAATGTGCCTTATCACTCTTCTCTAACGCAGCCATTTGTCAGACTGCGGAAGCTCAGTCATTGTTGCTTTAGGCCTTATGTGGCCTCCCAAGGTAGTTTAAGTGGTCTGTTTGTGAAGGCTGTAAGCTAGGGGTTTTTGGCACAAGTACAATGACCTTGTCTTTTCTTTGACTTCTCTGCTTTCTTCCCCATCATGATACAGTATGTTTATTTTCAGTTATTCTATACATACAACATCTAGAACATTTCATGAAATTTCATCTTCCCATGCACATGCAAAACTAGTGATGTAAAGATCATTTAAAGCTTGGGCAAACAATGTACAGTGCTGGGATGCTTTTTTGAACTTGCTGTACCTCCACTTGGGTTACAACAACCCATGCAGTGCTACAGACTTGGGGAAGAGTTGCTGGAGAGCTGCCTGGTGGAAAAGGACCTGGAAATGATGGTCGATAGCCTGAATATGAGCCAGCAGTGTGCCCAAGTGGCCAAGAAAGCAAATAGCATCCTGGCTTGTATCAGGAATAGTGTGACCAGCAGAACTAGGGCAGTGATCGTTCCCTCGTACAAGATCTTCCCATCTTTTGTTGGAAGGAAGACTGCTTCTGACTTACCAAAATAGGGTGTTTGAAGCAGGTAGCATAACACAGCTGCTTGTGACTAATGTGGCATATTCTTTTGGAGGAACTTTTTGAGTTTCAGATGCAGAGATTAATCATTAAGGTCACCTGTGTGATATTTTAGAGCACTGTCCTGTACAGCTTAATCTCCAACTCCAGGATATGTTGATACATTATCCTGTTAAGTCATCTTAACTTGTCTTGCCCTTTTAGAATGTGCACAAGACCATTGAAGTGTATTAACTTTTAAAACAACTGAGCTTGCTTAGCTGTAGTAAGATTTGACTACTTTGACAGTTCTTTGCGCTCAGGATAAACCTCTTGAGCATCCTGCATGTGTTTTATCTGCAGTCATTCCTCTTACAGGGTTGCTTGCTAAAAAAGTCCCTTAAGTGGAATAATGTGCTGGAGTCAGTGTGTGTACTTACATATGTTGTCTACATCACACATCTGTTTCTGTGTATGTGCAGTAAGAATATTTTCTAGCATTCAGTTGCTAATCTAAGATAAATGAAAATCTTATGAAAATAAACTAATTTATTAACAAAAGTATGAACTACTCTATAACAAACGATTTCCAATGTCGCTTAAGAAACACTGTTCTGTACCAGTTTAAGCAATGATCCTGGACTCTCTAGCTTTAGAGGAGGCTTCTAGCACAGTTATTTTGCAATCAGCAATCAAACAGTTCTGAAATGTGAGGAGGGATATTACATATCAGTAAGTAGTGGGGTTATATGGGAAGGAAGGAGAGGTAGACATACTAATTTAAAAAGAAAACAGAATATGAGAGATTGTCCTGAGCTGCTCACCTATTCTAGTGTATGCATTGTATTATACTTGGTAAATACACACACGTATGACTGATTCTTACCAAACTATGATTGAGAATTGTAGCTTTTCAAAATAAGAGGGTAAAAAAACTATGTTGTTTGTATTGAGTGTGTATGTAGTGGGGATCCCTCTGGATGGAAGGTGTAGTAGCACAGAATCCAGCTTTACAGTTTTTCATCAGTGCCTCTAAAATCTTTCTTCCATTTACAGGTTCCTCCTGAAGATACAGCTTCACCAAGAACTTCATTCAGTGTTCAAGGGCTCAGACCCTACACAGAGTATGTCTTTTCAATTCGTTGCATGAAGGAAGATGGAGTGGGCTACTGGAGTGACTGGAGTGAAGAGAAAACTGGGGTCACCACTGATGATAGTAAGTAATATATGAAAGTAGGTCACTGCCTTTAAGAATGTATGAGTGCTCAGCAATCTGGCAAAAGCCAGCTGAAATTGTTTCCCATAAAGCTAGTCCAGAGGTGCTCCCTGAAAATGTCTAAAACATAAGGTAGAAAAGAGAAGCCTTTTTCACAGAAAGTTATGGTCTCATTCTTTTAGAAGAGATGTAGGCTTTATGCTTTTTTTTTTGTTGTGAAGCTCATCCTCTGTAGCAGAAGCTATTCTGCCTATGTGAAAGTTGTAGGGTTTTTTGGAAGATTGCTGTAGTTTATTAACAGCTTGGTGTTTAGGAGGCATTAGATAGTCACAGGTGAACAAACATCAGTAAGTATGAAACAGAAGATTTTAGTCATGTAGGGTATATAGACTTCTTCAGAAACTTAGTAAAGCAATGATATGAAATAATGTGCATATGGGAAGTGTAGCTTCTTATGCACCAAAGTGTAAAACACTCTGGTTTACTCTTAACTTTGCCCAAGGTGTTCTGCATCTACAACACTTACTTGTCAGTCACAGCTGCCTCTGCACTGTCTTATACCCACTTGTTTACAATATTCTGTGCACAGTAATCAAGAGTCTTGCTGCTCATCACTGATATGGTTGTCACCGTGGGAGGCATAAGGAAGAGAATGCCATCTATTAACTGCTGACTTCAAGCAAGATTGAGTCTGTGTGGAAAATAGTTTTGTCTGTATTTTATAGCAGAAATCACTGTTTCCTTAAAATTTCCCTTCATGACATGATCATTGGTAGTTGTAATCTTGTAGATCTGGACTTGTAATGTCCTTCAGCGTTACACTGGGATTGAACACAGAGTAATGAGGAAGACTTATCAGCATCAACAATTTGAGGACTAGCATTTGGATCATTTTAGTCCTGCACAAAAGGACTTTGAAGTTGTACGTAGCCTGCTTTAAAGTATAAACCAATTACTACTCAAGATACACAAAAGGTAGCAAACCACTAGGTTAAGCTTTAATTTCTCAGCCCTGGAAAAAAAACTGCTTAAGAGCCTCAGTAAAGTGTCAGTCTTTACTGCTTAGTGGAACAAATCCTATGCATTGCAAAGTTGCTGCTGTGCACTAAATCTGTTCACGCTACAGCCAGCTCAATCAACTCGGCTGGCGTTTCAGCTACTTGTGATGCTCCAGTTAGGTGTTATGACATTGTCTGTTTCCACAGAACTGTATGTTCTGCAGGGGTGCTGCAGTTGCCCTGGACTCGTTCATATTCCTTCAGGACAGTGGCACTGACTGTTACTGCACTTTGTGTCTTTTAAGATCCGTGTCTACTGCATTCCACAGTGTGTTTAACTTCACTGATTGCTTTCAGTTGCTCATGTGCACATGTGGTGCTTGAAACTCATTGTGTTATGAATTTAATATACTTCACAGCTCATGCACTCTCCAAGTTTGTTTTTACGTACAGAGACTGTGCCTTCTGCCACTGAGTTGTGCCAAAACAGTTCAGTATGTTTAGTATTTTCTGTTACGGATTTTTAGTTTTGTTTGGCTGTTCTTGTTTTGCAGCATTTTATGACTTAGCAATTGTTGCAGCAATTGTACTCACAGAAAATAAAGTTACACAGCAATAACTGAGCAGCAGTTACTGAAACACTAACATTAAAATCACACCCATGCTTTTTTTTACAGTTTGAAAAATCCTGTTCTCAGTGGATTCTTACATTTTCCATTAACAACAAAAATACATGCAGTGTGTATACAAAGACAACCTTGACCTGTACATTTGGCCCTTTAACTCGCCTTGCAAACAAAGGGCCAGGCTTTTGATGTATAACTTACCTTTCTGCGGTCTGTTTTCCTTTTGTCATTTGTCTGAATAGCCCACTTAGACTGACCTGGAACTAATTTAACATCTTTAAGATATGCATGAGAGGTGCTAACTACTCTCCCGGATTCTAAAACCTCTGTTGGTGTCAGAACACCCTATATGAATGTCTTGCTTCTTGCTAAAGGTAAAATGAACCACTGCCAGTGTGCAGTAAGTGCTTGAGGAGTATCAGTGCCATTAGTTGTGATACACTGCAAATGTACATAAAATCTACTTTCTGCTGCTAGAACAACATTTTAACAAATTGCTGTAGTTACCCTTCCTAATGACAGTGACAATGTTTTTTTTCAGGAACTTGGTTATTATTAGTTAGAAAGTCTTGTCTTCTAATTCTAGGGTTCTGCAGAGTAAAACAACTTAGCTTAGTCCTGTTTCCATTTTACTTCCACTTTGATACCCCTCAAGGTTGACTTTGTTTATGGCCTATACTGCTCCTACCCCATATAGAGCCAATGAATGGACCTTCTGGTTGTGTGCTTGATAACCAGGAGGGAATCTGCTTTTACCTCCAACTACTACAAATTCTTTGTGATACCTGTTTAACTTCTAAGACAACCTGATTATTTTTATTTTTTAAAGTGCTTTAGCCTTTCCCGCTTGCACTCTTCTAGTCTCCTTTCTGTAATATTCTGTCTGTTCCTTAGTGCCTTCAAAGGTGCCCTTCTCTTAAGCGGTCTGTTTAGTGCAGCATTTTAATGCATGTCTTTAAACAGAGTTAAACCAATACAGGTTTCATTGTCAAAACACTACTTTGTGCTATGAGTGATTGTTTCAGTTTAGTGGTCAGGAAGAACCAAAACCCAGAGAACAGAATTGCTCTCTGTTACTCGCCTCCACTCTCCCAGGGGAGGATAAAAGGGAAATAAAGAAGAGAGGTTGGAAATTAAAACTAGAACAAGTTTAATAGAATGGGGGAGGGAGAGTAACACATGGGATAGGAAACAAATATACAAATATATACCAAACCCGATTTTGATGATCACTCGTTTAAGTCCCTGAAAGTCCCTCGCAGCAGAGCCAACTTGGAAAAAGGGTCCAAGGCTCCTCCCAACACGCAGTGGATTCAGATCCTGCAAAGCATGTGGCGAGCTGATAGCTGAGAGCAGGAGCCTCTTTCCAAGACCTTCAAGTGTAACAAAGCAGTGAGGAAGAAGGGAGCGGGGAGGGCCAGGCTTCCTGTCCTCCTGGCTTTTATAGTGTGGCAGGAAATGGGAGGGAGTATGGACCCCCCCTCCTTGTTCTGACCCCCAGATGCCTCAGGGTCCAAAACACCCTCTCTGCGTCCTTATATTGATACCATAAAATTAGCCTGTGTCCCCTCAAACCATAACAGTGATTAAGTATCCATGTCTTACATTAGCCTCAGAACAAAGGTGTTACAGTAGGAAGTGATCATAAGGCAGGTCATGTTGTATTCATGATCAGTATTAGGCAAGATGTACCATTGCTTCTGTTTCATGTGAATCAAATTAGAGTACTCAAATGAGAATGTTAACAAAGAACTCCCTTTGCCTCAATTTCCAGTTCTTTCTTTCCTGATGTAAAGCATAAGAGATAAGGTGTACACTGTCGACTTGATACTGGTTTTTTGGTGGTAAAATAGCCAAAACCTCATAATGATTAATATAAAAAATGCAATAAAAGAGAAAATACAATATAGCAAGATTACAGGTATAAATGCATTTTAAGATCATCTTTCTATTAGGGCTAAGGCCCTTACAAAAGATTGGACACTTTTTATTGCTTTATGCACTGTAATAGATTGATTCATTCTACTTTGAAGTTAAATTTGTACTGGAAATACCACTTGACATTTTTACAGTATTGATGCCAGAAAGTATTGTAGTATTGTACAGAAATACTGCAGTTCATTACCCCTTTTAGCACAAAGAATATAGGAAACTTGGGGGATTCCAGCAGGTGAAAGTTGTCTTCTTGTTAACTTCTCTGCACTCTCCTTTTTTAGGTGACCATACTAAGGAGTAGGGAGTGTTGCAGCTACAGGCCATAACACGGTTTGCCATATACTGAGGTGCAGGGTTGTGCCTCTGGACACAGACTGCATGGTGTGGGTCTGGTCATGCCTCACTCAGCATTGTTGCAGATGCTCAGCATGGTGACTCTTCAGTTATTTTGATACTGTACACTTAGAACAGAACTGGTGTTTTGCTCATCCCTTCAGGAAACCTTTCCATGCTGATGTTCCACTTCATATACCAAGCATTACTTTGTTTGAGGAACTTAAGAAAATGCTTTTTGTATGTGCTTTTATTAAATAAAAAAAAAAAATTAAAAAAGCACGTAATGATAGTCAAAGGATGAATTCAAGTATATTAAATAAATACATTTCTACTATTAAGTATTGTTTCTTTCATCAGAACCATCTAAAGGACCACCCATATGGAGGATCATTGATGCATCTCACTCACCAGCTTCCTGGACCGTGCATCTGATGTGGAAGGTAAAGCAGCATGATAAATTGCAGGAACTGAGCATTCTTTTAAAAACAGGAGTTTTAAGTGGCAAAATTTACTTCAACAAACTTGAGTAGATAGCTTGGATAGTAGAGGTTTTACTGATACCAGAAGTGACTGTAGTATTCTTATTATAATAATTAGTTACAAAAAGTTAAGGCCATCAGTTAACTGACATACCTGTGTGATCCAGAGTATACAGAATCCACTTCTTAGATCCCTGACTTGCTGTGCATAAGCAGTCTGTGGAACTGATCAAAGTAACCCTTCATGTTATGCCTTCTGCTGTATCCTAAAACTTTTTTAACACTGTCTGAACAGGGATATGCCAACTGCAAAATCCTTCAAGCCTAGAGACATTCCAGAGGCCATACTTACTAAATACAGCACTACAGGTTTGCATGTGATAGGCTGCTATGTCTAGTTGGCTACTTAGTCCAAAGCTGAGAAAGCGAATGCAGTTATGGTCAGTCCCCATCTCCTGCTTTTTTGTGGTCTGTGAACTTTGTCACATTTGATCAGCTGTTTTTTATTGCCTTTTACTAGGTGGCTTGTGTGAAGTTACATGTATGTCAATACAGCAACATTTTCTGATGTAATTCATATGCCACATGTCACTTCTGACATTATTTAGCTTAGAATTGGAAAACTGGTGCTACTTTACAGTTTCAACAGTTTTATCTAAGTTATCTTTATTTAACCTTGCAAGTCAGGTCA
>VZRW01013692.1:396269-526907 GCA_013398125.1 Aegotheles bennettii | reverse complement strand
GGTCGGAGTCGGGGCCGAGGCCGGGGCCAAGGCCGGCCCTGCGCGGCTTCGGGCCCCGGGAGGGACTGGGGCCGGCTCTGAGCGGCCCAGTGAGGGCCCGGGCCCGGCCGGGTGTCAGGCGCCGCCCGGGGGAGGTGGAAGGAACGCTGGAAGGGAGCTGAGCACGGGGAGGGGGAGGAAAGGCGCTCCCTTGAGCGTTGGATTGTGTGTGTTGGCTTCTCTGCAACGCGGATCGGTCGTCGGAATTGGATGCTAATTGGCAATAAATTAGATTAAGGAAAAACCCCTCCGGGTGAGGCTGTTGTGACAGTGACACCTCGTTAACCTGCCCACTCCGGTACCCTGCAGAGGGGGATTCGGGTTATTTTTCCAATGAATCACCGAGGGAAGTTCATTTCCTCAGCTGGGCATGAGGCCCTCACAGACCTTGGTGTGGCCATGGAAATCTGGGTTCCCCGAGGGGAGGACACGGTGTGTGTTTGGGGTCTGAGTTAGCAGGAACAGCAGGAAAACCTCCCCAGATGGTGAGCGGGGTGGTGGAAAGGTGGGGATGGCTGTAAGCATCAAGCAGGTTTTGTGGGGTTTGGCATTAAGAGAGTGTGTCCAGGACCTGTTTTCACCCAGAGGAGCTGCCTGGCTGCTCTTGCAATGGGGCTGTGACTGTGTGCTGCCCCAGGGTGCCTGAGCAAGGCAAAGATGCTCTGTGTGAGGTGTCTGGGGAAGGATGGGGACAGGGGATACAGAGGTGGCAGGGGAAGGATGGGGGCAGGGAATACAGAGTCAGGGGAAAGATGGAGACAGAGGGTACAGAGGTGGCAGGGGAAGGATGGGGGCAGGGAATACAGAGTCAGGGGAAAGATGGAGACAGANGAAGGATGGGGAGAGGGTACAGAGGTGGCAGGAGAAGGATGGGGACAGGGGATACAGAGGTGGCGGGGGAAGGATGGGGACAGGGGATACAGAGTCAGGGGAAAGATGGAGACAGAGGGTACAGAGGTGGCAGGGGAAGGATGGGGACAGGGGATGTACATTGCAGTGAAAATAGCAGAAATTTCAGCTTTCTTTGAAGAGCAGCTCTTTGGCAAGAACGGACACCACTGTCTGCAATTTCATGCCAGTCTAATGGGGAAATGCACCGTCAGGGTGCAGTTACTGTCTGACCTGGCCGGGTGTTACAGCTGCTGCAATCCGGTTGGGGGCCACTAGATGGTTCCCAACAGCCATGGATACATAGGCCATGGCCTCCCTTGGGTGGGCACCCACCTGGAGGGTGCCTCTGGGCAGGGGCAACAGGTAGGAACGTGCACAGTGGCCAGTGGAGGCTCAGTGTGTAAAAGGAAAAGCCAGAAACTAGAAGTCCTCAATGACTCTGTTGGGACCTCCTTTTTGAAGGTTTTTCAAATTTATTTGAAACCACTGCAGTTGTGGAGCTGTTTGGAGGCAAAGACTGGAAAATGCCTTCCAAAGATATCACTAAATACATTGCTCCCCTGTGCATGTGTATTGCTGCTTTCTTACATGGAGAAAGGGTGGCAGAATAGCATTGCTCATCTTTCCCTGCACATCTGTAGCATCTCATTCCTGTAACAAAGGGGATCTTGCTGTCTGCTCAGCCAAGGAGCCAGGTCTGGGCTTTTGCAGGGCCTGTGAGTGTAGGATGTGCTGTACCAGACAGAGGAGGCTGGTGGAGGGGTGAGGGCTGAGACCTGGCTTCTGGATTTGGACTCCTGCCTTTGTCATCTATGTCCTGTTTGACCTTGGTAGTGTCATTTAGTTCTGCAGTGCCTCAGTTCCCCCCTCGACGATGGGAACATGGGGGGTCCTCCTGCCTTTTACCTGGTGGTGAATTCAATGAGCAGGCACTGTGCACTGCTGCTGTAGCTGTTGTGCTGGGCTTGATGCTGTTATTTGATGGGAGGGAGTAAAGAAGAAGGAGACAGACTCTCTTCTGTGGTGCACAAATTAAAATACAGGACGTTTTGTTTAAACATGAGTAGAACTTTATTTCTTATGAGGGTAGGCAAGCACTGGAACAGGCTGCCCGGGTTGGTTGTGAGGGTGGTGTGGGTGTGCACACATGCATCCTTGCAGGTTTTCAAAAGCTGACTGGACAATACCCTGAGCAACCTGTTGTAACTGATCCTGCTTTGAGCAGGGTGGTTGGACTAGACAATGTCTAGAGCTTCCTTCCAGCCTCAGCTATTCTGTGGTTCATCCCTGCAGGTCCTGCTTCAGTGCAAGAGAGATAACTCAGTCTTTTCTGAGGTGACCCTGAGTAAAGGTTTGGTAGGATCATCTCTGGAAGAACCTCTTTGTGAGGAGGTGCTCCCTATGTACACAGGAGGATGTGTGCTGTGTGGTGGTAGGGTTCAGGCTGGGTGGGTGTGAAGCACAAACAGAACATCGTCACTACCCACTGTGTGAAGCAGGGGCTCTGTGCAAAGCCAGCTCCCCTGCACAACCAGTCTGTGGCCATAAGACTTTGCTTGCACAGACCTGTCATTCCAGGCAGAGGCTTTTTGTTGGGGTCGTTCCGAAGGTCTGAGTGTTCAGTACAAAAGTGCTGTCCTACCCAGCAGTTGGTCTGTCATTCTGTCTGTGCCTTGAGGTGGCTGGGCCTCGGTTCCTTTCAGCCTTGAAATCTGCCTGTGAATGGGATCCTGCCCCATCCCTCTCCTCTCATCCTTGTTCCTGTGAGACATCTGTTACTGTGTGCTCTGTGGGGATATTTGGAATCCCATGTCAGTCGAACTCACTCGGTTTATTTACACTGAGTGAGATATTTGAGTTCACTCCCTGAGTCACCTTCTGTGGGCAGGAGAAATGTGAGCACTGAAACGTCAGTGCTGGAGACTGAAGTCACATATGACCTTAAGTAGAAGGTGTAAATAGACTTTCTTCCCACTCCTTGTGTCAACAGCAACAGAAACCAAGACTCCCACTCTTCCCCACAGGAAGAATTAAAACCTTTTAAACCTCAGGCTTGTGACTTTCACTCTGTTTCTAAGCACTCTTGGTGTTCTGGCACCTGTCCTACTGCCTTTGCCATTTTGAGGGCCAGATGCTGCCTCTGAACCCCTTTATTTTGCCCTGGGAAGCACAGCCCCTGTGTGACAGGTCCTGAACAAACAGATGAGATGTACCTCTGCATGCAGCCAGAGGTTTGGCTGCAGTGTTTGTAGTGCTTAAGCTCACTTTTATTCAGGGTATGAATAGTCGTGTGGTCATAGCAGCTTCTCTGAGCCACCTGAGGCCCTGGGATGAACTGGGATCAGTAACAATGGGAAATCCATGATGAAGCAAGCCCCTTGCTGTTGGTTTGTGAATTAAAGTTAGATTAAGGGTAAAGGTACTCTGAAGGTAGATTAAAGCTAGTTTGGGTCTGTCACAGTGACCACAGAGGAATGGTGTCAAGAAGAAAGGATGTTGCTTGTAATGTTTTTTTCCTCTTTCCCTTGTCTGTTCTCTTTCAGTCCTCCTCCCCCCCTTGCTATCTCTCCTGCCCTCTGTCCTCCACATTTCTCTAGGTTGGATAACATTTCTCATAGGTGGAACTGACCCCAAAGCCTTTTTTCAGAGAAAGGCACTCCATAAACTTGTCCCCAACACCCCGGTTCTGCTTTTCCTTTCCCAGTGCAACTTCCCCACATCCCTGACCCGATGTCAATGTGCAATCTGATACCGATTGATGCTGGGAAGAGCCCCATCTGCTTTTGATGTTAATTTTGAATGGAAAAGGGTTGTGTTTACTGCTTGTTTAATTATGCCTGAATAAGAAATCTCCTTGGGACTATTTTGTGAAGGACACTTTACAAATGTTTCGTGTTATTATTGTGATAATTTAGCGGGAGTTACACATGCGTGAAGAGAAGAATAGACCTGAGCAGTGCTGGCTTGCAGATTTGGGAGACTTGCCAGTTGCTGCCGAGGAAAATAAAGAGGGCACGTTGCCCTCCAGAGCTGTAGTTTCATCTCACGTGGGGCCTTTGCTGGGTCTCCACAATGCCAGTGGTTTAGTTCAGGATGCTCTTCGCTGCAAGCCACAGCCAAGGTATCCCAGGACAGTGCCAGTGCACAGCACCAGTTCCAGTTTGGGAAGTGATAGAGATGACTTGGGGTTTGTTTCCCATTAGGAGAAGTCATGATGCCAATGTACATTTGTGTTCCCCTTGCATCAGAAATGTCATCTTTAGCAAGAGGAGTGAGAGCAGTTGCTCAAGTCTGTCAGTTCATTGCAGCAATTACTCTTCTCACTTCCAATTTGCATTTCTCATTTATTTATTATTTTGAATAGTGGTGGGGCTACCTGGAGAGCTCCACTGAGGGCCAATAAATGCAAAATACCATAGCAGGTATTTAGAAATTGGGAAAATGTAGAGGTTGAGAAAATACTCTCAGCTGAAAAAGTCTGGAGGCTGGGAGATTAGGAGAGAAGGCATCATATCTGCTTGCCCCTCTCTTGCTCTTTCCTTTTTGAGGGCAGAGTTAGAGAGGGAGCTCAGTGAGATGAACCCTTGGTCTGAACCAGTACTACCATTTCTGTGGTCTTCTGTTACCTGCCACTGGGGAACATGGCATTTACCAAAGGTGGCTGAGAAACTGCCGATAGAACAAGTGTTTGTAGGGAAGTGGAGACAGTTTTTATGTAGATAAGATTTCTTGATGGGGCAGAGTGAATGTTTTAAAGATGTTGTCCAAGGGTTCTTGGCCAAACACCCTTAACCTGCGTAGTGTTCAGAGAAGAAAGGTCTCTGATCCACTTTCAAATAGGTATCATATCCACACTCTCCCTGACCTGGGTTTGGGTCTCACTGTGAAGGTCTTCCCTGGATCAGAATAACCTTAGGGACAAAGTCATTTATGGCATGAAAAAACAAATATTTGGGGTTTACTGTCAGTTCAGAAACTATTTGAATGTGGCCCTTGGGGACATGGTTTAGTGGTGGACTTGACAGTCCTGGGTTGATGGTTGGACTCGACGATCTTGAAGGTCTTTTCCAACTGGAGTGTTTCTATGATTCTAAGATATTTTTACTTCTTCAAGACTTTTATTTAATGCAGATTGAAAATTTCTTTCAGTACTGTGTTTTTTTCCCTCTCAAAATGTTTTAAAGTCAATGTGAAGTTAATATCTATGTAAAAATGCAGTAAAAAATGGAAAAGGTTTATTTCCAAGGTTTCCCTGAATACCTTTGTATTTTTACTTGAATAAACAACCTGGTAAGCATCTGTGAAATACAGCAGGGTCACCAGGTGCTTCATCTGATTCACAGTGGGGCTGTAACTATAAATGATGTTAACAAGTAACTTGGTAAGTAAAGCTTGAAAACAGTGTTAAGATACGAAATACAAGAATGAGTTGAACTGAGTTAGCACATGCGTGAGGTTCCATGAAAGAGTCATGTCAGCATTTTGTCCTGTGGCTGTAGAGGAAAGAAAAATCTTGAGATTTCTGTTCTGTAAGGGAACTCAGAAAGCTGGGCTGGGACAGAAGCAAAAGCATATTTTATTTTGAAACATTCTGCTGCTTTTCTGCAAGGATAAAAGGGGCGTTAGCAATTAGCTCTGGTGATAAGTTTAGCTGCTAGAAAAGTTGGACTAGAGAAGAAGAACTATTAATTGAAATCCCCAGTTAATATAGAACTGTCAATAATGAATGCATAATGGAGAAAGTCCATTTAATTTTTAATTATCGCCAGCCCCTTCCAAACAAATACAGTGTGTTAAATCTCCCTGTCACCTTCACCCATGCAAAGGGTGTTTGATGGAAGTCTTCATTAACCCCAGGCCTGCTCGCGGCGTCCTGCCAGGCCATTAGCTAGTTAGTTACAATAGCAATGACTGGCACTTGGCAACTGAAAGCCCAGGAGGATGTTGCCAGGTCCAGGACGTGGCAGGAATTAACTCTGTGGGATCATTGCAGGAAGAGGCTGAGATCCCTTGACTGAGCTCTCTGACATGGTGGGGTTTGGAGCTCCTAATGGATCTGGTGTGGGTTGGGTTGCTTGTGGATTAATGCAGTGGACAATCCGGATCAAGTCACAATTCCCAGGTGAAATCACTGTTGGTTTGGGGGTCCCCTCTGTCGGATGACCTGCAGGGCAGTCATGGCAGGTCAACCAAATAAGTGAAAGCACAGTCTGTCCTCTATAAATTGAAGAGTATGGATACCCATATTTTCAGAATTGAATAGTGGGGTGTGGGTTGAATGAACTGTGTCTATCTTGAATGAGAGCGTTCACACAGGGGCCTGAAAAAGTTTCAGCCTGTTCTAGGAGGTCACTTCACGGGCCACATTTTATGACTAGGAATCTTCTACTGGAAGCCAGCTTGGGAAGAAACTCCCATGGGCTGTTGGTGAATCATACCTGGCCTGGAATTTTCATCTCCTCCAAAGCACAACATCTCCAGCCAGACAGCACTTACTGACCATGTTCACCCAGGTGGAATAATCATGATCATCCACAGCACTGGGGGAGACTGAATTCTGCTTTTCTGGTGATACAAATCAGAACTGATGGAAGCTGGGTCAAAGTCAGTCTGTGCTTCTCTCTTGAAAGTGTGAATAGAAGCAAGCAAGGAGTCCTGACTTTACAGGAGCACTGACTCATGGAGAGTTGGCAGAACTTTATGCTTGGGATGGGTGTGAAGGAAGTGTTTATAGCTCTGAAAAGTCACCTTCTCTTAACGCTAGTCCCGAATGTGTCCCAACACTTACTATTTTTAGTTTTGCTCTCAAATGAGTTTGCCTAGGGACAGCCTTCTGGGGATTCAATTAAACTCTAGAATAAAATAAACACTATCCCTTAGCAAGGACTTGAATGCTAAACAGAGTCATTATTTGAACGAAGTAGGGCTGTAAGTTTTGGTGTTTGAATGTCCTCTATTTTCATCAGGTAGGGGTCAGAGACAAATGAAGATGGGAAAACCCTATTCATTAGCTGAGCACATCCACTCCCATAGCCTTTCCACTACTGCTCTGAAGTGATCAAAACACCTTAAGGGCATTTCCTTTGGGAACAATTCTGCATTTTAGTGACTGAGTTTGAAGTCAGTTTCAACAGCTTCTGTTCTTTTTCAGATTATAAGCCATGTTTGTATGGGCAATGCAGTGGCACAGAGATCTGGGTTGCAGTGCCATTCCTTTGTTGAGTGACCTTAGGCAAGCTTGTGTCTTTGTTTATTGTGTCTTTTGTTATTCAATACTTGCTTGGTGCAAAGTGATCCAACAGTCATCCCATGGGCCAAGTCTCTTTGATGCTTCTATCCAGATTTGTGGATTTCCCTGGAGAAGGGAAATGGCTATCTCAGCATGTGCAGAGGTTGGGTGAGCTGCTGCAATAGAGCAGTATTCCAGAAGTGGAGGAATCCCAAAATCCTGGAGCTGGAAGGCTCCAGGTGGGTATTTTGTCCAGTTTGGGGCACTGAACTTCAAGAGTGATGGAGACCAATTAACTGAGGAAACTGCAGAGGAGGCTGATAAAATGATCAAGAGGTCTGGAAAACTGTGGCCGACAGAGTAAAGAGAAATAATTGGGTTGTGTAGCTTAGAGAAGAGAAAACTAAGTGATAATAGCCTTAACACACAAAAGGTGGGTGCAGGAAGGGGAATGATGCCTTCTTCATGTCTGCTGCGGGCAAGAAATCACAGGCACAGTCTGCAATGAGGAAGATCCAAGTGAAATACAAAGCAGACTTTTGTGGAAGAGTCGATAAAAGCCCTGAAGAAAAGGAGGAGGAGTGAGTGAGTGAAATCTGCAGGTTGAACAAATACCTGGCAGGAATGGTGTGCAGAGCTCATGCTGTCCTAGGACAGGAGCATTAATTTAACACAAATCATTCCTGTTTCTCTCTGACCCCAAATACACAAGTGTACATTAAAGCATTCACACACATACACAGCTTGCTGTACACATGCTGCCTTTGCACTTTTCCCAACTATCTGCATACAAATGGTTTTAGAAAGCAGGGATCTGTCATTAGATATCTCCTGTCAGGTTCTTCTAGGTGACTTAGCTTCATTAATTGTAATACTTACTGTAATAGTGTATCTGTCTTAGACCAGATTTTCTCAGGAGCCAATTCACACCATGCAGTCAAGTAGCAGTCTTAGCAGCTCTCTTTTGTGGAGATGCTACTTTTTATTTATATCTCTCAGCCTAAAAGAAGCTAAAATAAAAATTGCCCAGATTTTTTAATCCAGCTTTGCTGTCTCCTGCTGCTGCAGCTACACAAAACCTTAGGTGCATCCATTCCTCCAGCTGACAGTTAATCCCTTCCTCCTCATTGTCGAAGCAAAAGCAGCTTAGGAAGGTTTGAAGATGTCCCCAAAAAGGAATGGCACAGAGGACCTGTGGATTTTGCTCTCTTCTTGGGCAGAGAAAACTGCCCTGATTTAAATTGTTGTCAGTTAAAATCAGTATTTCCCATGGAGACTTGTGAATTTTGGGAAAAGCTGCACTGGAAGGAATTCTTGGGGCTGGGTCCAGTCTGTACAAATAGAAGCCTTGAGCCTAGATTGTCTAATAAATTGCTATTTATATTATTGTTATTGTTACATTATAGCCTGGCAGGAGCTGGACCCTAAATACTTATTTCTTGCCCTTTGAGAAAAGAGACAGGGTGGGTTGGAGTGTGATTTTAGCATTTGGGCAGGAATGAGACTAAGCAGGCACCAAGCCTGTCCTTGTGGATTTTCTCTATGTCAATATTAGTCACCTCTTCCTTTCCCCTCCCTCTTTGCCATGTGCTCATCTTAGTCCATGAAGACAAGCCTACTCCTTTCTCACAGAAACTTCCATAAGTTCTGAATCCACCCCACTTGCAGTGTGGGTCAGTTTGTGAAATCACAGCATTTTCTACAGGATTTAAGCGTCCTTTCCTCTGCTGACAGTGTTGGGGTTTTGTTTGGTTTTGGTTTTAATTACTGAAGTGCCTGAGCTGCTGCTGAGCTGAGCAGATGCAGGGGTGGGTGGGTGGCAGAGGTGATGCACTGGTGTTGGCAGCTTGCAATGCTTCATTTGGGATACCTGCAGGGATCCTGTTTCACAAAGGCCTTTCTGGAGTAGTGTCTGTGCACTTGGTGATTCAATCCATCACACATGCTGAAAGCAGCAGTGCCCATTCAAGGTTACAGCTGGTTGAATGAGAGCAGAATTTAGCTCCCAGGGTTTGGTTTTGGTCACCCTATTAGTTTAATTTCTGTTCCCATTTTTAGGGCTCACTGAGATCCCAGAGCACTGTACTGACTAGGAGTTGGACTGGGCCTATAGTAATTTCTTCTGGTTCATGTTTTTCTGTTTTCTAGAGGTCTGACATGCTGTGAACATGTTGTGTATAGAAATAAAGCCAATACTAAATAATGGATCACCTTTTTTCACACTTCTCTTGCATTATTATATTTGTGGCATACAAATTCTTAGCAATTTGCCTTTTAAACCAAGAATTTTGGGCCCCCTCATGGGTGAATTCAAGGGGTACATCATGGCCTCATGTCAGTATTGATGCAATTAAAGGGAAGATGCCCAGCAGGGTGGAGAGCAAAGCAAGTTGGAGAGTGGAGAGGAGCTGACAGCCCGGCAGCCTGTCACACCTACAGTGAGATTCTGCACTCTGCTCCACTAAACGGCTGCTGGCATCTCAGAATGAGTCTGGAGGAAACATCTTCCTGTTCTGAAAATACAGCCTCACTCCTCTTCTTTCACACTACAACTGCTTTGCTGTCTATGTGAAAGAGCCAGCTCTGGTCCTTGCCCCCTGACCGGTGTATCCGTGCCAGCCCTAGGGTGTCACCTGAGCTCAGTGTCCTGCTTCTCTCCCAGTGTAATGAGTTGGTCTGTACTGTGCTGGGTCCCAGGGGCTGAGCATGTGCTTGGACTGGAGCCCTGGAGCAAAACACAATTTGAAGCAGTTTGATAGCACAGATGTGCCCACTGGTACACAGGCTTTCCAGGCTGGAAGAAAGTGGTTGATTTTAAGGTGGAATGTGTCTCACTGCTTTGGTATCTAAAATGAAAAACAGGAACTACTCTCTCCAGACCCTTTTTATATTCAATGGAAAGAAACAAGGTCCTCAAGGGTGATTCAATGGACCTGGCTTAGCAGCGTGTTTTGGGAAGAGATGTCTCACTTTTCTCTTCCCTGACTGTAACAGGGGCATAGAGTGAGGAGAGCACTCTTAGACATCTCACTTTCAGATGTCTGAAGTCAGAGCCCGTACTTGCCCTTTTAAAGAACATGAAGGATTTACTTCCAGGCAAAGACCCACCCTGGGGCTGAGGATGACAGCTTCCACTGGCTGTTGACTGCAGGATCCACCACTCTCCATGTGCAATACAACATGCTTCCCAACTTCGTTGAGAATTTAAATGCAATGGGAAGCTTCATCTCTCAAAGTCTGCCTGTGTCATTCCATTCCTCTCCCTTGGCAGAAGCAGGCTGTTAGCTGAGTCTCCTGCAGAGCTCCATTGGGTCTGTTCGGGCATGAGCTCACACTTACAGTTGCTGTTTGACTCTGTCATGAAGGTGCCCCAGTGAATTTACAGGCTTTACACTATTAATTTTTTCCAAGCCTGCTCAAGGAGTTAAGAGGTTGATAGATGACTCCTTTCCTCATTCCTTGGGTTGCAGACATTTGCTGTGTTTCTGTACGCAGCTTTTGTTACTGCTGGGGGTCCAGAGCAGAAATGCTCCTCTGTATAGCAGAGAGCTTGCAGGAGAGCACAGAAAAAAGGGTGAATAGAGAGTGTGGTGAAGGCAGGGCAGGCAGCAGGGGTGGCTGTGGGTGGCAGGAGCTGCAGATGCGATGTCAGAGCACAGCCTAACTCAGGTTGTGCTTTCTAACATGGGAAGGAAATTTTCTGTACCAACAAGTGCCTGGCCTGGGCTGTTGGTACCCCTTGCTAGCAAAACCACTTAGTCATTTTCTTGCCTTTTCATCATCTTTTGTTTGAAGTGTCTGAATATTACAGCACTACAGAAAATGGTCAAGGGAGAAGATGACTCTTTAGCCCCTCCAAAACAGGAGGGGCAGCAGGATCTCACCATAAAAACCCAATACTGGAGACAACAACAGAGAAATCTGAGCCCCTGTTGGCTGTGTCCATGTAGAAAAGACAAAGAGGAAGAAAAAATAAATGAAATATGCTTTGAGGATTGTGCTGCAAGACTAGTATTGGAGTTAACATGAACACAGGAGGTGCAACTTCTAATTCTCTACCAAAAAGCTGCTGTTTGTACCCCCTCCCTTGCACTGCTGCCCACTTTGATCAAGAAATGCTGAGGTTGTGTGGCTTGCTGAAGCTCACAGTGGCAGAGCTGGAGCTAGATTTCACAATTATTAGGTGCTATTTGATGTCTCTTCTGTCTGTCTGGAGATGTAGGTATGCTTCACTTCCACCAGGCAGTGAGCAAAGATCAGAGTGAGGCTCAAATCCCTCCTCTGCAGTGTGTCCTCTGTTTCTGCCTCTCATAACTGGAGATAATTAGCCTTTCCTGACTGCATAAAGCTCATAGAAATAACATAAAAGCAAAGCTCCATTTTCAAATTAAATGCTATTATTAACATCTAGTGTTTGATAGATGATTATGGTGTTACAACAAAATAAATACTTCTCTGGGGCATTTGGCCAGTGATGTCCTAGGATGCTTTGCAGCTCCAACCTGATTAAAAATGAAATTCTATTACATATCTCTGAATAGATTCAAACCATTGAATAGCAATTGGAAGAAGATTCTGCCAACTGTGAGGCATAAATACTGACAGTTCTAGCTACAAATGTTTCCAATTTTATTTTATTTTATTTTTTGGTAGGACAAACTTATAAATTAGAAGGATGTGCCTCGAGAACAGCCTGGGAACATAAAAAGAAAGTAAATTATAAAGAAGTTCCAGAGCTAGACTATTACAGCACTATAGCATAGGCAAGCAGAAGCTTTTTAAAAATCAATAAGAAGTGTCACTGGCAACCAGTGTGAATTTCAGTGCCAGGGTAGGCGGATCAAAAGGGGCTGAGAGAAGTATTGCAGGAGTTTGAAAGCAACGTGGATGTGCAGAAGTAACATCTGTGAGCAGTGATTTTTCTCGGTGACTGGAACATTGAGGTGTAAGGCATGGCTTATGGAAACAGCTCTCCATATCCTGCTGTTGGTCAGGCTGAGGTTGGCTTACTCACAGCTTTCTCACTCCTAGGCACTGATGTTCATCTCAAAGAAGCTGAAGGAACTCAGTTGCCAGCATCCATTGGTTTCAGTAGGGTTTGGTTCCTGTAAGAAAGCCAAGTTCCCTAAAACGCTCCACAGCAATCTGCACATCACACAGCTGGTAGGCTAAAGGTGATAAGAACTTGATAGTTTGAATTCAAACAGCTCTCACTTCTTTAAAACTGTGTTTCCTGCAAATTAGCCCACAGGTAACCCATAACCTTCAATAACCCCCACAAAAATCAGAGAAATTGCAGCTATTGGGACAGAAATAACTGGTTACGCAGAATCAGGACAGGGAAGCAATCAGAAGTAGGAAGCAGGGGAGGAACATTAAGGAAAAGGGAAGCTACAGTTGCAAAAGTGATTTGGAGAAAAATACTGTCTGTCTATGTGTGGGACCTACCATGCTTCTGTATGTATGCATGTATAGATGGGTGTTTATTTTTGTATTTATATATGTGTATATTACAGAAAATCCCTGGTTTATAGACATGCAAATAGGGCAAGCATCTGCATCGCCCCAGCAATAGCAAGGACCTCCCAGTACAGCAGAGCAGCCTGTGATCCAGCTGTGGTAGGGGAGCTGAGGTGACCTCTGCCTGGTATCAGCCCATGCTGACTGACAGCGTGGGGACGGCTGGCTGAGCTCAGGGTATGACCAGATATCAACCCTGGAAGCAGCCTTCCTCTTCTCACCATAAAAGCTCTTTTGTTGATTTCCCTAATTAGGCTCAGCAGTCTTCATGAAGAGGGAAGGAACTATCTAAGGCTGGATAAGAGGAGTTACTTCTTATTCCCAGAGCTGTGATGAGATTAAAACTCTTTGTGCGATCTTGATGCCTTATGTTCATTTCCAAGAAGCCCCCCATGACATTATAAGCACATCTTTGGTTGTTTTTGTCACACATGACAGAAAAGTTAAATATATAATGAGGTGATTTAAACACCTCAGATTTTTAGGAAGTTTGAAATGTAGATCTGGGTGTAGACTTAAATGAAACTTTAGCAGTGGTGGGAAATGTTCAGATTTTTTTTCCCCTTGCCAATTCTCATCTTTATGCAACTCTGTTCTTGCATCAAGCCAGACTCAGGAACAGAAATGTCAATAAGGAATCCTTTTCTCTTGAGATTTCTGCCTGTTTTTACAGACCTGCAAAATCTCCATGGGTTGATGAAGCAGCAGGGCATCACTACAGATTTGGGGAGATTCAGCAAATGCATAAAGCTTCATTTTTCACTGCTCTCCGCAATTATCTGTTTCCTGTTTGCTTTATAAAATACAGACCACTCATTTTCATTTTCAAATAAAAGTACTGCTGAAATAGAACTTGCACCTATGGAGTTCATATCCAGTCCTGAACTGTATCTCTAATTTAAGAAAGTTAGATATAAGATGATATCTCTAACTTAAGAAAGATAGATATAAGAAAACTGAAGAAAGCTCTGAAACTATGAGATAAAACCTTTTAAAATTAAAGAAAAAAAGTCCACAAAACTTTAGCAATAAACAGCCAGTGCAGTATGTTTTAATGTAAAGTTTCACTGAAAATTGAATTACTCTCTGAAAGTCCAATCAGTGTTTTTTTCTCTTTAAAAATTATGGATTACCTTGATCAGCAAGGATCTCCCAAATATATTTACCTATTGTTATTAAAAGAAAACCTTTGAACAAACCCTCACCATTTCAATCAGAGATCTAGTTTTATTACCTTTGCCACACTGACAACTACAGCCATGCAAAGTGACTTGGACAAAGGACACACACTCGGTTCTGCTTCAGTACCAAGTTGCATCACAGGGGAAAGAAAAGTTGCTATAACAGGGGCACAGATAACAGACCTCAGTTTCCTAATCTGCCAGATGATGATATGGGTAATGACTTCTTTTTTTTGAGCTGGGCAATACTGGCTCAATATTAAGAGTGTGCTTATATTTCTGTACTGTTATAACTAGTCCAGCTTAAGGGTGAACAAGCTCACCCCCCAGAACTGCCTAAAAGCTGGGTCGGTTATGCTCATTGTCCATGGGAATAGCTGTGGTCTGATAAGCACATGCACAGGGTGGAGCTGTAACCGTACCAGAAATGCTCGTGCCTCTATTGGTACAAGTGGTGTGCATTATTTAGTATTTTGTGCTTTGTAAAAATGTCCTGAAAATGTTCTGAAGTGAAATCCTGGCTCCTGGAAGTCAGTGGGAGACTTGTTATTCACTCCCAGCGTAGGCAAGAATTCCCTGGAGGCCCTAAGGGGTGTGATTTGTTAATTTAAAAGCAAGCCAATGTTACTGAGTGGAATTCATTCTTCATTGGAGGAAAAATCTCATGATTTTAGGAACAAAGAGAGAGGAATTGTCCCTTACTGTTTAATGTCTATGACTGAGCCTTTGATAGGTCAAGTGCCCATTGGTGGAGCCTTTTTTTTTCTTCAGTGGATTGTTCTGGATGCATCTTTGGCTTTGGGAAATGAGAAACCTCCATGTGCACAAGCAGTGCAGACTGTGACTCTCCAGGAGCTGCCTTAGTCTTAGTCCTTTCCATCAACACCTACTGCTTGGACTTCAACTCAGAGTGCTTGTTTATTTGTGTTGGCTCCTCTCATTGGCATTTCATTTATAAGTAGCTGCACAGGGAAAAGAAAAGGCAGCCCCTGGCTTGGCACTGCTGTGCAGCAAATGCACAGAGCAAGTGCTTGCATTGTGAACGTGATTACATATTCCTTTTGGAACAGAGGAGCCACATATACATGTGCTTGTGTGTTCATACATATTTACAGGTTGGCACACACCATATTTTTCTGTGCAGGCAGAAACCCAGGGCCAGCATTTCTCAATGCAAGGGGCTTGGATTGCCAAAGTGAGGTGAGATGTTTGCATGGTACCATACTTACAGTTCTACCCACAGGGCTCAGCTCTGAAACATAGTTTTAGATTAGAGATTCCCTCATTTTAGTCTTGCTCCTGTCTACCAGATGCTAATTGTGCTGGATCAATGATTAATACTTGTATTTTGCCATTGGTGAGAGAACCTAATGGAGAAGGGTGGGGGTTTGTGTCAGGTGCTCCCTGGAAGAGATCACAATTGCGTTTGAACAACTCAAAATCCAATTACACCAGAGGGTGAACTGAAGCAGAGGACCAACCTGGTCCCACCTCACCTGGCAGGTGAGAACCAGGACGTATATCTCAACATGTGGAAACTTGTTCTTGCCTCTGCCCAGTGTAGTCTCCTCTTCTCTTTAAAATGTGCTGTCTCCTCTCTGGCATTAGCAGCCACTTTTTAGGTCATGGACTTGCAACACGAATGCACTAAAGTTTTTCCTGTTGTTTCTCTCCCTTAAATGTTGCATTATCTCAGAAGACAGATATCCAGTAGATATGAGGTTAAATCAGGAATCAACAATTGTCCCAGAGAACATAGGACACAAGTTCTTTATTTTGGGAAAGATTTTGATTAAGAAAATAGCATGTTCTCGTTGCTTTTCCTTTCCTTGTTCTGGGGACCATGCAGCCCACTTGCAATTAAACAGAGTCTAGTTATCCTCCAAAGTGAAAGGAAGCTGTTCTGAAAATTACTAATGTGAGTCTCTTTACTTTTTGACAAATCATTTTCTAATGAAAAACATCTGCTCAGGCTAAGAAGGTTGACTCGTCTTTACTTCCACCTCATGTAAATGCAAAATTATTTTGCATATTGCAGAAGAATCCTTTGGTTGTGTAGCCAAAAGGGACAGGAAGGTATTGATAAGATGCAGCAATGCTGGGAGTAGAATATAATTCCCCCCCTCCTGCCCCGTTTAATTATCCTTTTTCTTTATAACAGGTGTAATGAGCACAACACCTGATGGCTAACGATAATCCAGATGGTTTGGAATTGTATCTCCATATGCTGCATGATTTAATGCAGAACAAGACTGAAGTTAACTCTATGTGGGTTAAGAAACAAACTCTACAGTTTGTTTTGGAGCTTTATTTTGGCAAACTAGGAAGAAGTCAAAAGTGCACCAAGGGATGATTGGTTAATAGAGTGTTGTGGAAGGCATCATCCATTCCACACTTTAGCCCAAATCATGGACAGAGAAGAGTCTCTTCCAGAGACTACTGGCTCTGTTTTGCCTGCTGACATGTTCTCGAGGCCTGGGTTTAGGCCTGGCAGAGGTTTGTGCTCTGCCACGACTAGTCAAAGCCCAGATCCTGAGTGCTGCTCTGTGTGCTAGGGGTGTAGGATCCGTTGTTCCAAGCAGCTTGGTGGTGCACATTGTCTTTTAGGAATAGTCATCTCATGATGCTCCTCTCTATGAGAAGAGCTGGGTGTTGTGCTCATGTAGTTCTGATTTGCACTAATGGGACCAATCCTCCTCTGCAACATTTTAGGGCCTGTTACTGCTCTGCCAAGCTTGAAGGTGTTTCTTGTGATCTGTTCCAGGGAACTGGGACCACAATCAGGCTACAATGACATACAGAAATACTTCTGGAGCTGAACCCTTACCTTTGAAGTGATCACAGCTGGAGCCAGACTAACATGAATGCTTTTGCCTTAGGTAAAAATTAATCTCCAAGTCTGAAGGATTCTTTATATAGGGAGGTGGCATCAGTGTCCTCATGTTATGAGAGGGGAAACCTGGCCCTGATTCAGCAGAGCACTAAAGCTCTACAGGACATAAGCACATGCTTTCGTGTTTTGCTAAACTGGTACCATGCAGAGACATCAAGATTTGCCCAAAGTCACAGTGAGCTGAAAATAGGAACTGGGAGTTCTGGTTTAGTTTGGACAACTACTGCAGCTATTTACATTTGATGGGCTTTTTTTCTCTGCTGCCCAGAGGACAAGAAACATTTTTCTTTATAAGACAGAAGCAAAGCTGCCTTAGTAAATATTGGGAAATTCTGTAAAACAGATTTGTAGCCTATGCTGGGGGGTCAGGAACTGTTTCTCTAGATCAACAGCAGCATCTGTCTGTGGTAAGTTTTGGAAAAGTTTTCCACTGAGGTGACTTAGTGTTGCTGCTGTTCAGTTGCATGCCTGGCACCGATACCCTGGCATCAGTTGACTTGTCAAGAGGGATTTCTGGTGCATTTCAAGCAGAGATCCCTCTTTCTTTCCTAGGACATGAATTTCTAGGTTGAAAAGGGAAACAAACCTCTTTTTCTTAATATCCACTCGTCTTGCGGCTGATCCTAGGATCTGGTTTGTTACAGTGATTTGATCAGCAGTGAAAATGTTACCTCTCCAGCCCTGGGAATAATGTGCAGCCCATATACCTGGCCAGGGGAAAATGTCAGCCTTGTTGGTGTATTTATGCCATTCCCTTTCAGCAAGGACTTGGGAGAAGCCACTATCATGAGTTTTGCTTCCCTATCTGAATCGATGCCTGACAGCAGCAGAGAAAAAAGGGAGGCCTTTGCATTGAGTCTTCACATTGCTTGAACAAGGAATGATTCCAGTGGTTACAAACCTACATAGGAATAGTAAAATCCATACCTGCAAAGAGACACAGCCCAGTGCTTTTGTGGGGTGACATCAGTTTTCTTCTATAGGTGGTCAACGAAAGAGAGTAAATGCAGACAGTCTTCCCTGCTCTTCTCCCATGGCACAATGCAGTCTTCCCTGCTCTCCTCCCATGGCACATGCAGTCTTCCCTGCTCTCCTCCCATAGCTCTTGGCCTTGGGATCTTAAAGCCTTTAATCCGAATTCAGGGCAATGTATATTGTGGGGGTAAATTGAAGTGGGATTTTTGAATTCCTGTTCCTGTAGTTGCTAGGGACTGATTCCAAGGGTCTTTTCTAGTTTTTATTGAAGGATGTAGGTAATTTACCCCAAGAAAAAGACACTACACACATTCTCATCGCATACCTGACAGAAAGCCAGGACAAGATGAATGCCTCCTCCTAATGTTAAAAAAGTAACAAGTAGGTGAAAAAGCTTTTGCTGTTCTCTGTCTCATAAGTAGCTGATGATGCTGTTAGAGGACAAACGTTTCTACAGTAGAGGCTTTAATACAGGAGATTATGGATTTAAACCCTTCTGTTGGCTCGAGGGACCACTCACACTGCTGAGCTCTGGATGTCAGGAGCTATGAAGAGTGCTGCTGAGGCAAAGATAGCACTATTCAGCATCTGCTTTTACATTCAGCTTTGCAAATGCTGGATCAGATCCCCTGGCTGATGTTGGTGACTGCAAGTCTGCTGAAGTTAGAGCTCCACCGATTTACTCCTGTGGGGAATCTGGCCCACCCTCTGCAACCTGCCAGCCTGGATGGTGTTATTAACCCCTTCTTGCCAGAGGAAAAATGTTTCTCTAGAGCGTGGAGAGGGCTCCATCGTAAGGACAGATGAATTCCCAAGATGTGGTGTCCTCATAACAATCCCTAATGCTTTAAGTCATGGAAAAGAATGAAATGAGGAAAAGAAGCAGTAATGCTGTAGAAAAAAAAGGAAAGGAAAGTTATTTGAGAATTGTGGTTCTTGCAGGCAGAAAATGAGGGACCCAAGACAAGAAATGAAGGGTCAGATTTTCCAGAGCATGTAAGCGTGCTCTTCTCTTAATTCCCACCTTAGGAATTCCCTGGCACTTAAGTCCCATATGAAGAAGGGAAGTCAAAAAAACTGTAGTGAAGGATTAATTCCCTCCAACCTCCTCTCTGACAGAGCTGACATGCTGAGGCTGTGGGAGCTCTTCAGGCTCGTAGCAGGATGGCACAGTCCTGCTAGCAAGCTAGGCTTGCCTCTGGCCCCTGGGTTTTGGAAGGAAAGTTTTTGTAGGCTTGTCCTATCAATAAGATGACGGTTGAGAGACACGTTTGCATCCCTTTACCTTTTTTCTTTCCTGTTGTTGTCTCTTTGGGACCAGGGATGCCTTCAGCCTTGGGGTGGCAGCATTCAGCTTTGCCTGCGTTTCTGGGAAGCCCAGTGCTTGCTCTGCTCCTTCTAGGGGCTTGGATAGTTTTGGATATCTGGCCTGGAGAAACATGGACTACACGATGCAGTTTTCAGCAGTGATACTCAAACTACAAATCAGGATGAAAATGAAATACCAAGGGCTGCATCACAGCAGGCACTCTGGAGACTTTCTGAAGCTAAATTGCACAGCCCAAGCAGGGATGCTGACTGAGTGAATGCAGACAAAACATAAGGCACCCAGGCAATGAAAGAAGGAAATGAAGCTAAACAGAGGTAGAGAGCAGCTGAAACAGAATAAAAAATGTACTCAGACGCTACCTGTGGTTAATTCAGGCAGAGCTACAGGGGATCTCACTGCACTCCTTTCTCCTCTGCTTCAAGTGCATATTTACCCAGGTAGAACAGGGACGACATCCTCTTCTTTATGAGAGCTACGAGTAATTTCAGATCTGTTTAAACAAGTCTTAGGGAGGTATTGAGATGACAGCAGGGAGATTAGATGGTCACTGAGTACCATCAGGAGAGCTAGGTCTACGCAAATTCCTCATCTCTACAACAGAGCTCTTCAGAACACTTAGAAATAAATATATTTTCAAGCTATATTTTTCCCCTCTCATAGAATTGGATTTTCACAGAAAGAACCAGGTTAGGCATTCAGACGAGGCATTATTCCTGAATAGTGAAACTCACCGAGCTGTTTGTTGAGTTTAAGAGGAGCAGAGCACAGCCTTGCACTGGTCCTGTCCCTGTGAAGTGACCAGAGTTCCTTGCACAGATTTCAGAGCACACCACAGGCAGATGTTGTTTGTGTCACTTCCAGGTGAAACTGGGAAATAGTGTGGCTGGGTGGAAAGACTTGGGAGATGCGGCTTAGAGACAGCAGCAAGGTCTGGTCTCCTGACTCCCAGGATATCTTCACATGTGGTGTTGAGCTGACTGCTGTTTGCAAAGGACATCCTGTGTTTCCAGCACTGTAAGCCCACAGAGCTGAAGGGACTCAGAGGCAGGAGAGGAGGCTCAGTTTTGCTTTGTCCAGCTAACTGCAATCTGTCCTTGCAAAAGTGGGCAGATGCAAGAAATGGGCTCTGTGGGAACAAACCCCAACCTTGTCCTGCCTCTGGCTCCTCTCAGTGCGAGGACTGTGCCCCATGGAAGAGCAATCTCACAGTTTCACCCGAGACCAGACACCACCCCTCCAGCCTAGACGAGTTAAGGCAACCGGTTGTTTAGCCAGTAGCCACAGGGAAATTCTATGGCTATGTCAAACCTCATCAGTTTTAGCTTTCCAACACTGTAAAATAAGTTTAGCTGGGGTCATCTTTTAGCAGGCGCTTGAAGGATGAATCAAATTCACATTGTTGGGACATTAAAAAGAACCCCTTAGCCACTCTGCAGCCAGTCCGATCCTGCTGCATCTCACAGCTCTTGGCTTTTACTGCTGCTGTATTGACAACACAGGCACTTCCAGATTATTTATCCTGCCTGTGCTTTTTCATTTAACATCTCACAAAGTCCATTACCCTCAATGCCACTTCCAATTGGCATTTGAATTTAAGGTGAAATCTAGACCTTGTAAGAAATAGGTTATTTTGTTCTTCTTCAGATGGTTCTGTCTCCTACGCAGTGTCACTTTGGCTGATTCATTTATACAACCTGCCAAAAATCTCCCAATTTTTCATGAACGACTTCTCTGTGAGTGTCACACTGAATTTGCTCAGTCGAACAATGTGTATCTACCAGTGAACTGGAGAGCAAAGTGCTAAAGCTAGATGGGGAAACCATCCTAAGATGATATCTCCTTTCCTATTTTCCTCCTCCTAAAAGGAGGTTTTTCCCCAGTTATTTCTGTTTCTGTTGTCCTGTTTGTGTACATGTCTACACTGCATTGCATCCTCCTTACACCTCTGCCTTAGGCTGGTACCACATTGACCTCAGCTAGCTGTGTGATAGGCTTTCTGTCTATGTCCACAGCACGTTAAATTTTAGTTGCATGTTTGTTGCCACATTAAAACAATAAAAAGAAAAGAAGGATTCACTCTTCTGGCTATCAGTGTGAATACTTTTACACATACAACCTGCTTTTGGCTGCAGTGGGGAAAACCTCCACGCATCTCAAAAGAGCAGTGAGTAAAGTCTGTAATACCAGAATCGGGTTTGACTTGGGTCAGGTTGTTGTCACAAGATCTGATGATCACTTGAATATTCTCTGATCCTCTCCAAGCTTGCAATTCCAACCTGATAATCTCATCAGACATTAGGTATTCACTTAATGGTGACAGTGGCAACCAAGAGCGGTGAGTAGAGCATTGGATAAGAGGTCACAAGAGTTGGGTCTGTGTCCCACTTTGCCATCAGAAGGTGGATCAAGGCAGTGCCACTTGGCCTGCCTGTGCCTACAAGTCAACCCCAACATCTACAGAGCAACTTGTGTCTATAGGGAGAGGAGGATGCATGTGCCAGGAGGAGCACTGTGGGTTGGTCAGGGTGCTCCTGCCTCAGAAGCAGTGGTGTCTCACTCTGTGACTGGCTCAAGTGAAGGATTTGGTGCTGGCCTTCAGAACATTCCCTCTTTTGGGAAAAAGTGGTAGAGTGGACAGAGAGGTGGTGGATACATGTCATGAGCTGTATTAGGAGTGTGGTGGGTAGGTGAAAATCAGTGCAACTGGAGGGATTTCCCTGCTTTGACTTCCCTCAGCAGCACAGCCCCAGCTCCGTGGGAAGCCAGGGTGTGTGGAATAGTGGTGTCTCACCACTTTGTAACCAGCCGCCTCATTTAGTGCATAAGATTATTTATTTTGATACATAATTACATGGGTTGATACTTTAGGCAGCAATTAATTAATCCTAATTGAATGTAAATGAATTAAGAACACCGTTTGTCAAATTCAGTTTGCTCTTACCCAGCTCCGCTGTCCGCTGGAGCAAAAGAGAAGATACTGGACCCAGTTCAGGAGGGCAGGACTCTTGAGTGTGAGAGTTAACACAGACCCATACCCAGCGTGGCTACAAGGTGTAGTAAAGGTCACGGGGTGGACATTACACTTTCTTGTTCTTAAGAAGTTGTTGTTCTTAAGAAGAGATGTTCTAGGGGATACTTTCTTATGAGAAAATGAACTGCTTATGAGAAATGAACCCAGACAGCTGGCCTGATACTGAGTAAAGAGAGAAATTAAGACAGAAAGGAGAGAACTGAAACAATCCTTTTCCATATTTAATCACTGTACAAAAGCAGGTCATTATAGATAAGATCTGCCTAGCCAGGTGACATTAGACCAATGTCCTGCGTTATACTTCCATGTAGTATTTTATCATTATAGTAAACCTTGCTTTTATTCCTGTTTCCTGTGAAGTTCAACTCATGTGCTAGCAGTGGTTCATATGCAGCCAGTGTAACCACTAAACCACCTCAACTCCAGCAGTCTTGAGATTATACTGTCAGGGTGTGAAAAAAAAGATAGAGGGGAAAGAAGAATTATTTTCTCTGTTTCAACCCTAGGGAAATGGGAATACAGGAAGTGCTAACATGGCATGAGCAGTGTTGTGGGATGACAATATTCATTAGTCCAGAGCCAGAGTAGGACAATTTTTACCAAACTTTAGCTCTTCAAATGTTAGGTGTGTTGTCCAGGGGGGTAAACACAGCACCATCTGTAGCTAATAGAAAGTGATGCAGGTGTTAGGTGGGAATGACTTACCCTCCTGGAAATGCAGGAGCCCACAGAGCCCACCTAAACTCCACATCCCAGCACTCAGCCAGCTACTGTGGGGTGAGCTGGAAGCATCCTGCCCATCTACACTTGCTCACGAAAGAAGGGGTCAAAGCAGGACACTAGAAGCAACAGTGGAAGAAGATGCATGTTTTGGAAGCAAATGCAGATAGGATATTTTTGTGCTTTACAGCTATTGTTCTAGAAATACCAGTGCACTCTCACCCCTGGTAGCTTGTCAGTGTGCTCATCTATTAAATGATCAAAGCAATGCTTCTGCATTTCAGCTGGAAAATCATGAAGGCAATCAGCACATGCTCAGCTCAGTGAATTGGACGTGTCCTGGATGCATCAGGCACCCAGCTCACAGTTGCTGTGGGTATGAGCAGTGGTGCTTTGTACAGGATCTCTGGGCACCAGGCAGCCTGGTCAGGGCTTCTGTTCCTGCTGAGCTGCTGGTCACAGGAAATCTCAGGCAAAGGTCACGTTTCTTTTTCCACTCAGAGCGTTTTATAAAAGGCTGGCCATGTAATGCATTCAAATGTAGGACAAGATTATATAAAATAATTTAATATCCTTATATGCTAAAGGTCCTTTAATAATTTCATCTTTGAGGGACCAGGTTCACTGATAGCAGAGCCCAACATCTGACCTTTTCTTATTCTTCATCCAATAACTCATCTACGGAGGCTATTCTTTCAGTGTTTAGTAGCTGTCTATTCTGTTTATTTATTCTGTTCTATTTAATCTGTCTTCCAGATCAAAGTTTTCCAGAAGAAATTTTCCAGGTCAATAGTGAGATATTAAAAAATAAAGTAAAATAAAACAAAAAGAATCCAACTTTAAGAATGTAGATTTTCCAACAAAGCCTGCAAATCAGCTCCACTTGTGTGCGTTTCCAAAATATATCACTGCAGCGCCAATCATCTAAAGCAAGAAGGGAAAAAATGTCAGCAAAATTCACTAGATGCACAGAGTCATTGAATAGATTCATGGGCAGCCTACTGTAATGGCAAGTTCGCAGGGGGTATCAAAACTCTTTATACATCAAGCTAAAAAATGACAAAGAAGCTGAAAAGAATGATTTGTGCTCTGAACCAGAGGATGGTAGAGACCACTCCACCAAAAGAAGGATGTAATCTTGTAAAAATATGTAGTTAACCCCATAGTCTTTGTCAGACAGAAATGTCTATAGAAGAGCCACAAATCACCATGGAGAGAAATTGATTGATCTGCAGGACTTTGATAATGTAAATCTTTTTCTTTTAAATCTACATTGGACCAGTGGACCTGAGGACACTTAGAAGAGTAGCAAAACTGCCAAGTAGAGCTAAAATAAACCCAAATGGCCAAACTCAATTATGAATTGTCAAGTGGCAACAACACCATCTGAAAGCATTCCAACACCTGACATATCCTAGCTGTGGGCTTGGTTTGCATTGCAAAGCATGGAGCTCTGCACAAAATAAGGCACATGGTGTGAGCGACAGGGAGTTGCAGTCCGGGCATTGGTACTCTGGGGGCAGTGAGTCTCTGCTGCAGACAACAGGCAGCAATTACTACATAAATCATATGAGGAGGTGAGAGTGGACCTCCTGTCCTTCAGCTGATGGCACACTCATGGGGAGCAGATCACTTACTGCACTGTGTGTTTGCTATTAGGCAGCAAAAGTGCTTTTTTCCCACCCATCTTAAGCTGAGGATTGATCTTCGCTCTGCGTTGTCTGGTTTTCCTTATTGGAAACCTGTGGTTGTCTTTCCTTTCCCACAGTATCTAGGACTGCACCCTCAGCTATAAAACATGTTATGAAAATGATCTGAAACGATTGTAGTGTAACTCCCCTCACTGGGAGCTGCTGTGTGTCAAAATCGTGCAGCTCAAGCAAAATTTTACCTATATCTTCTAAAGAGAAAACATAGAATAATTCCCAGTGAAAGTTTTTGTGACTTTTGCTCCTTAGTTCTACCTTAAACTGCAGACTCTGGAGTGAATGTTCCACATGTGATACCATGAGGAAAACTGTGTTGGGTCACTTCCCACTTACATCTGTTTCCTTGTGAGCTGGTGCTTAGACCCTCTGTGTTTCCCACACTGGTACATCTCCCATGGATGTGCCATACTCCCTGTTAAGTTGGGATACCTCAGCCTGAATTTCACCACAGCCTCCAGCAAATCACGGTGGCTGTCAGGTTCTCCAGGCTGCTTAATCAGCTTAGAAGAACAGTATTTTAAGCTGTCATTTTTGACCCGCTGGTTGTAAATACAAGCACAGCTTCACAGAGAGGAGATACAAAGCTTCAGTAAGTTATGACCTGTTTCACAGAAGCAGACAAGAGAGGTTAAAGTGAATAACCCGATAAGAAGAGAAAAGTGGTTCTGAGTTTTAAATGACTAAAGAGATTTTTAAAAAAGGGAGGAGGGAGTGAGAAATAAACCGTCGATTCAAGGACAGCAGGTTCAACAAACGTCCTCAGCCCTTTGGATTGACAGAGTCAAGTATTTGGAGAGACTTGAAGAGCTCAAATTTAATGCTGAGACCAAGCATATTAAAACACTAGCTGGAGCATCCTGGAAAGATGGTTTGTTGCTGAAGGTAAGATCGAGAGGAGGATCATGACAAATGCAGGACTTTTCATAGATAATTATTCCTTCCTCTGGACTACTCATTTCACACCATCTACTGTCAGCTCCAGGTGTGCATCTGACTGCTTTAGTGGGTGCCAGGACAGCTGAGCACTTGGTGATCACCTTGTTTGTACCCTCAAACTCCTGATGTCTGCATCTGCAGATTGGGGAATGGCAGGAGAAAGTGATGAGCCATTTGCAGAATTCAGATCTTATTCGCAGTACGCTTCACTCGTGATGACAAATGGATGGCAGGCTGCTGAACAGCAGCAGCTTTTGAGATTTCTGGATGTGTTTGTTTCTTACTAGGTAGGGTCAAAATCAGTTCAGAATAATCAATAAAATAGGTATAAGAGGAATTAAACAAATAAACAAATGTGGGTGGGAATATGACAAGATAATTATTTTGAATGATGAAACACACATTTTCTTTTGGAAATGCACTGGTGATACCTTGGGAGAGCTGCTCATTTAGTTGCCTTGTGTCCTCACTCTGCTCTTCTCCTATGCTGCAGAACAGATCGAAACCTCAAAGAGAGGAAACCATGTACTGTTTTAACCCAAAGGCATCACAGCAGAAGTTCATCCTGGTCTATGGTGATAAAAGGGAGTGTCACTGACCAGCACTGCTCACAAGACAAAGAGTAAGGTGGTACAAAGGACCAAAAGAGGGTGAGACCAGATCCCAGCCTGGCCCAGACCACATTAATCCAGGTTTTATGAACTTCAGGCTGTGCGTTACAGATGCAGTCTTTGAAAGCAGCTTCAGATTTCATCCTCCCTTACCTTGGTCCTTCCATTTGTTCTTGTCCTTGGTGACTCAGAGCAGTGAAATGGCCAAGCTTATGAAAAAAATACCAAACAACAAATGCCTTTTCACAGGGCTTTCTATTTTGGTGTGAGATTGGTCCTTTGACCATCAAACTACCACTCAGAACTGCCATCCCTTGATCAGATCACACACTGCCTGTGATTTCACATGAAAGGACATCTGTCCTTGCTGCAACTCTCCCGAAGCTATGCACTTGCCCTGGAAGGGCTTTCAGCTCAGTGCTCATCAGCTGAGCACTGGCAGGATTAATACAAAACCACTGGATTGTTTGTCCTTTTAGGATCATGCCTAGACTTAAGCAAATCACTGCATGTTTTTCTTGTCAAATTTGGTACTTGCCAACACCATGGTGATCTAAAATAATCAGCAGGAATGAACTCAGATGAGTGAATGTCACATTGCAAATCAATGCCACTTAGAAGCAAAAGAGGGCCAGGAGACTGGAGTCAGGTCTGCGGGGTGTGCAGTGTGCTTGTTCCTATGCCAGGAGTTTGATAGCCAACTTGAGTTCCTTTCTGCCACACAGCGGCTCATTACCAAGGTAGTGTCACTCTGAAATCATCTCACAGATGAACAAAGCTTCTGCTGACTGATGTCTGATTTGCTCTGTGTTTATCAGAACTGAAACAGTAATAAAATTGCTTTCATTTGCACCAGGAGGGACTTGCGATGTAAATGGTTTCGTGGTTTCAAGGAACCTTTTTTCATTCTTCCCAGTAATTATGCCCAGGAGGGTGAAAAGCATTTGAATTGCATAAGACATATGCCATTGTACATGACAATTCATATTTTATAAAGTATTTCATAACCCCTACAGAAAAATAATGCTCAGTCTATATTTGTTTAAGTAGGGAATCTAGCTGAAAGATTCTAAAGGCACTGAAATATGGAGTTATGTGGTGAAATGTGGCAGTGTGGAGAAAACAGAGCCAGGACCTTTCTTTCCCTTTCAAAATCTGGGGTTTCAGATTCAGAACTAGCCCTGGAAAATTAGGTGTAATATGTGTGGTGTACAAGAGGTGAAATCCTGCCGCGGGATGACAAGGACACTGAATCCTGCTCCAGTCTTGATATTTGTGAGCAGTTCCTCTGCATTCCTGTGGGAGAGCTGTCTTTGTGGTTAAAGATTTGGTGCCAGAGCTTCAAGCTCTCCAACTTCTCGTATTTTCAGCAAGGTTGTTCTCTCGTTTGCCTTTGCTTTGGCATTTCTTCTGTGGAGATCATGGTATCTTGCTAGGTCTGGGAGGTGAAGGTCTACCTTACTGCATTCCATGGATGACCGTGCTGTTTGGGTTGGACTGCTGGGAGAAATGAGTCCACGCAGGAGCTCTGGTTTGCTGTAACACCATCTGTCTTCAGGGCCAAGTCTCTTTGAGGACCTTGGCTTAGCTGTGTGGAAGACATCTTCAGCCTGTCCTCTGGTAGTCAGACACAGCAGCACCGTGCATCTTTCAGGCTCAATGCCCTTGTAAGTACTCTGTTGTAAGCAGCTCTCCCTCTGGGAAGAAGATAATAGATAATGAACAGTAAAAAGTCACTCAAGGAAGGCACGTTTGTGCCAGGCTGAGAAGCTAAATAGATTAGATCATCAGGTGCTCTTCTGTGCTGCCCCTTGCTCCTGGGACACCCTTTCTGTCCCCCTTGCTGTTATCTGTTACATTAGATCACATAAACCATGGTGAGCTCCAGCCACTTTCCTGACCAATGTGTCAGCAAGGAGCAAACAGCTCCACAAAATAAGTAGCTGCTTTGGGTCAGATGTTTTTAAAGGTGTTTCTTCAGGGCTTTGTTCTTTCTGATTCCAGCTTTTAGTCTTGTCCCACAGGAGAGCAGAAAAATAACCTTTGGATTCATAGGTCTTTCTCATCCCTGCTCCTGGCATCATGTGCTTTCATCTTCCTTTCTGGGCTGACTTTCCAGAGTTCCAGTGTTACGTATGCACAGTATTATAGGAAAACAAAGTGTTGTATTATTAGTTAGGTTGATATTGTGCAATTAGAAATGGAACAACCATTGTGGCAGGACAAATGACATAATTCCTACTGTCTAATCTATGCCCCATGATGAATCTGATCTTTTCCTCCCAGGAATCTACGATCTTTCAGAAATATTTGAGCAGTGAAACTAATCAAAAGAAGATTGCCAAGGTTTACAGAATTCTCCCCTATTATTTCATAATGCAAAAGTCCCTGGAAATGCTACAGAGACAGCTAAAGTTAAATTTCTTTAGTACTAAAGTACACATCAAAGAACAGATGCTCAACACAGTGTCAAAAATGGTGAAAGTTCGCTGTAAATCACTGCCTAATAATTCACTTTTTTAACAAGGTGCTGTGTATGCTCTGGGGAGAAGGAGCCTGTGTTGTATAATTTCTGACTGAGGAAGGAACCTTTATTGACATTTGTGATAGCACTCTGTACAAAGCTGAGATTTGACGGCGGTCTAAATTAGGGAAAAATAAAAAAGAAGCTGTGAAAATGACTTGGGCTGTGAACTTTTGGGGAAAAGTCTGTACTTTTATTACGTAACTGGACATGATCCCATTTTCAGAAGTGTTAAGCTCCAAAACCACGTAAAGTTGGTTTTAAACTCTCCTAAGGCTGTGGCATAATCACAGAGAATGAGTAAGCATGATTTAAAGAGTTACATCAGTTGGAAGTTACTGCTCTTTGCCTGATTTCCAGTAACTGATAGTGCCTTCCTAGTTCCTTGCAAACAGAAAGTAAAATAGAGTCATCTAAACCATCCTTATGGCTTCATTTCGTGGTCACAGGGGGTTGGAGCCCTGTGAGCACAGCCCGTTAGCGTCTTTCCATTGAGCAGTGGTGAAATCCAGAAGCAGAATGTTATTTGTATGGATGCACTTACTTCTAAAATGCAGAGTCAACCCATTTTGTAACCTTTGGGGGCATTAAAGGAACATGCAATGGGACTGTGGTCTTAGAGAATAAAATCGGGTGCTTGATCAATGTCATCTGGTGGTCAGCTCCCAAATGATCCTTTGTAAATCTCATCTGTGACTAACAGAAACAAGGACAAATATGTTTGGTTCAGGGTTGGACAAGAAAGAAACACAATTAAAAAGGCATAGCCAGGAGGTTGGCAGGGCCAGTCAGAGATGTTGGGAAGCTCTAGACTTAGAAGCTGAGGGAGCAATGAGGAAAAAAGTCATTTCTTTGTAAGTATCACTTGCTAAAAAGTTTCCTTTTTATTTAGTTTTTTACTCTTCTGTTGAAAGATGAAGTGCTGTTGGTGGAGAATGAAGACACACGCCATTAAAATTATCCTGCTTATAAGAAAGACAAATGCTGATGTTAAGCATTACCCACCCATTACAGTTACCTTGCTTTTAAAACCAAATGCTGATGTTAAGCTTTAAAGCTCAAAGTGTCTGGCTCAAGAAGAGGTTATCTCTTGTGTGTGTGTTTAATTGTCCCAGAAATTCTAGTGGCAAAAGGGACTGATGCAATCAGATTTAGGGTTGAATTTACTCTCTAATCCAAATGAACCAGGTTTCAGCAGATGGATGACAATATGTGCAGGAGACAGGGAAGAATAAAGCAACTTGATAAAAGGGAGATCACGTTGCAAAACCTATTTGAGTGAAACTCAACATCTGCCAGCAAAGGCTGTCTAAGGAATCCAAGCACAGAATCAGAAACAGTTACCAGGGCGTGGGACAAAAATCAGGCACTGGAAGTCACCTGGTAAGTTCTCACTGGCAGGTTTGCAGAAGTTGTGGAACACCTCCATGTAGGCTTGTACACAGAAATCGTAGTGCTTGGAGCAGTGTTGAGCCTGGGATGATGAGAAAGAAGGTTCACAAGAGGCTGATTCTCACTGGTTTCACTGAAGTTTCGGTGGCAAGCACCGTAGTAGCCTAAAGCCTCTCAGCCACCCCATCAGCTTTCCCTTTCTGTCACCTTTAAAATTCAGAGGACATTAATCTTCTTTACTACTTCTCCTCCTTGGTGCCCTTTTGGTAGCCAGGGTAGCTGCCCTCTTTCCAAGCATTTTTGATCCCAACATGGAGATAAGAGAAGTGTGTGAGGGCTAGAGCCTCCACCGATAGATCACACTGAGAATGAATAGGAATGGGTAACCCCAAGTTAATTAAGGATGCCTGCAGTTGATTGACACTCACTTTCTAACATTGCTTTTTTTCTTGCTATTGCCCAGCTGAGCTGTCTGAGTCACGTTGTGTTCTTAAGATTATTACTTGGACTGCAATTGAAACCGCTGAAGCTTGGGAAATCCTGCTTGCCAAGTGCTTTTTTATTTAAAGAAAAAAGAAAAAGAAGGACAAGAAAAGAAGAAGAAAAAAGCCCTTAGAAGCTTAAAGGAAGCTTAAGTAAAATAATGCAGAGAATAAAGGGAGGAGATGTAACTAGGGTTACTAGGGAACTAGGGAACTAGGAGGTGTATGGAAGTGTCTTTTATCAGGGTTATCAGGACTCCACTAAAGGTATCACAAATGCCTATGATTTTTTCAGGGAGACAGAATTCCTCACAGTTGCAGATCTCAGTTTATGTCTTTGGGATTACGATTGCCCTGGCATAGCCTGATGTTTCAGGAGCCATGGGTTTGTATCCTGTCACAGTCTTCCTTCAGGGTTATCGCTCAGTGCCATACTTGTCAAGAACAGCTGTTCCTAAAGCAGTTTTCTTTGGAATTTCAGACAATTATATTTGAAAAATGATCCAAAACCTTCAGCTTGGTAACATCCTGACCTTGCTGAGGGCATCTCAGTGTCTGGCCGCTTATTAATGTTGCTTTGTACTTCATTCCTGATGTGTAAGTGGGGACATCAGTCTCTACTCAGCCTCTTTGGCCTGCTTGGATTGCAAACTCCTTGGTGCAAGGATGTTGTTTGTGAATGCACAGCATCTCTCACAGCGTGGACCTGAGCTGATGTGGGTCTTGGATACACCAGTGTACAATAATTAACAGCATGTGATGGTCTGACTCTGCGTCAGACCTGCTTCTCCTCTGATGAGTGACATGTTAATGGCAGGGAGAGGATATCATCATTACCACAATTGACTTTTACTCAGCTGTCCTCCTAATTACCACTATTATTAGGAAAATCGACTCCTTCCCAGCTTCTATTCCCTGCCAAAGGAGGTCGGTTTGTGTTGTCTATTGCTGTCCTAGTGACTTGACAGAAGGTCTTAAAGGTACAGAGTGTTTCTCAGACCCACCCACTCTGGCCCAAGCAAACTTAGAGCTAAGCAGCACTGCAGTGTTTTACAAAGTGTGTTTAGCTTTTAATGATTTGCTATAGCATGCTTGATTAAAAACCTGCCGAAATTCCCAACCTAATGAACCTTAAACTTTCACATTAGATGCATTAATTATGGTGGTCCCAATGGCATGCTAGCACAAGAAAGTTATCCTGCCACATTAATATGAAAATGAAGAGTTGCTGTAAGAACTAAATTAAAAAAATAGACAAATAATAAGACTCTATTGCTAAAGCTGTTGTGCCTCTGAATTAAGTTACTGTCCTTTGTTTTTTCTTTTTAATTAATCAGATGGCTGCAGCAGTAGCAACATTCCCAAAGGCATTGCTTAAAAAGCCAGGGGCTGGTGGGAAGCAGCAGAAATAACTGATGACATTGCCACTGGTGCTTAGGTGCCGTAGCAATGATGAACATGAGGTGGAAAGATAGATAGATCAATTTGCTATTCATTAATATTACAGTGTGGTATTCTATTTTGATTCATGTCTTTTCGATTTATAAGGAAACACTAATCGGTGCTTACAAGCAACATAATGCACAGAGATAAACACATCAATAGGTGTTGTTGAGGGATACTGTAGGCTGATAGTTTCTTGAGCAGCAGAACATCTTGGAGAAGTGTCCTTCCTGGGTAAAGGTTGCCACTGTACTCACTTGTGCCAAGGGAATTATCTAGAGGATTGCCTGTGAACCAGTTTGCTGAAATAGTGCAAGAAAAAAGCAAAGTGTTCTTGTTCCCTTAGAACTTCCATTTTTAATTTCAAGCAGATTGTTGCAGTGATTGTTTACACTGCAGTCCCATGAACATCTGTATTGGCACAACTGAGGGAAACATTGAATAGGGTGAGATGTGGGGTTGGAAAAACACATTTAAAAATATTAGCAAGGAAAAAGCTTAAATATTCTCTTAGCTGTATGTCACACCTGCTGTTGCTGCAAAGTCTCCATCAAGGCAAATTCAGCCCTCACAGAATGAATCCCTGAGTGTATTAATAGGTATTTAATGTAGTTAGGAATATTCACATGCCTTTAACCCTATATCTGCTTCTGTAGGCTCCTGGCTTTCTACTGTCTGTCTGATCTGAGCAGAGGTGTCCATGGTGGGGCTGAAGGAGATGGTTACTCTCACGTTGAACTCACAGCCACTTGCTCTCACCTGGAATGAGGCCAGGACAGTCCTTTCTCACCAAACCTGTCCTGGGCTGGTGGAGTTCAGTGGTCATAGGGGAGACGGGTCCTGCTGGCTTCAAGGACACGCTGCTGGAAGTCAGCTAAGTAGCCCCTCTAGTTCCTTCTACCACCACCGTGTTATAGAAGGTCAGGTGGTGTAAGTAGAGCCTTGCCAATTTATGCTGCCTGAAAATGTGGTCCATGCTGCTTAGAGCACATCGACTTTCACATGCACGCTCATCTGTGCTTAACAAGTGATGGTTGGTGTTTAGAATCCCATTACGGGTTCATTACGGTACATTCCACATGAAATTGATTATGAATTCCACTGCAGCCAAGCAAAAGACTGTTAATTAGCTAATTATTGCCCAACATACATTCAAAAGGCTCACTCAGTTGCTTGAACTTTCACTTCATATTTCACGCATTTTCTGCATTGGAATTCGGCAGCATAATGGGGCACACATTGATCTTGAGCTCTGCCTTTCATCGAGGCTGAATGGATGCCCAACTGCCAAGCTAATCTTCTGAAGACAAGAGAGCTGGTGCCCCACCCTTTGCTCTTAAGCCTCCTTCAATCCTTGCCAACCTCTTTTCTCTTCCTGCTTTGCTGCTGACAAGCGAGGAAATGAAATTTGCATTACTTCTTCTGTCTGTGGCTGCTTTATAAAGCAGTTGAGATCACAGCAACCGATGGAGCTCCTCTTGACTTTTGCCTTCACTTCTCCAAGGCCCCATCCTCAATAATGTTGAATTCCTCCCTCTCTGAGATGAGCACATGCCACGTAGAGGCCAGATCAAGCTGATGTAAATTTGCATTGCCATCGAGGATAGAACAATTCTGAATTTATGCCATCTGAAAACCTAGCCTGACAAGGAGGTGAAAGCATGGAGCATCACTCAGAAGCAAAACCGAACTTCTAGCATGTCAAATTTCCATGTCTTCTTCATTTTTAGGTGTTCCTCCAGGCCTGGGCCAGATGTTGCCATTGGTGTACATCTGCCCATCTTTGCTGATGTTGATGGCACCACTGCAATGCAGGCAGCATTGTGTTTGGCCCCAATGAGTGTCATGTGTCTCAGCTCATGCCCTGTCTGAACTCTCAAACTACATGAGCCTAAGCTTGGTGCCCATTGACTTGGGCAGAGCTGGACAGACCAGCACTGGTGGCAGATCTGTGGTTATTCCCTCCAGGTCAGCTGTTTGTCACCAGCACCTGGAGACTGGTGGATGGCCCCTCTTCTTGTAGTCATGTAAGAACCTCCCACCACCCTTGTGTCCTCAGGGCTTGCAGTCATTAATACTCCATTTCTGGGTTACTTTCTTTACTAGTGAGTTGTTCTGCTATTGCTTTGCTGCCAGGGGCTTTTCACAAAGCTTCAGTAGCACTGGGCATCATCATCTATAGTGAAACCCTGAGCTGAAATTTTCAGCCTGGAAGTTTCAATAGGCCAGAGATCTTGTGTTGTCAAAAACTGCCCTAGTCCAAATGCATGAAAGGGCATGAAGTCACAGTGATGCTGTAGAGTTTTTGTGTGAAGTATTTGCTCTTCTCTCATTCCTGCTTTGGGCATCCTGTATGTAAGGATTCATTGATGAGTTTGCTGTTCTCTGTAAATATTCTCACATTGCCATGGTGAAGACCTGCCTAGTCTGTTTATGCACAAAGGGGGATTTATTCATTAGATAAATATGTAATTTTTTGGTTTCTTTGTTTAAAAATATTTCCACGGTACTGTCAGAACCCACAACAATGGAGGCTGTGATTTATCACTCACATTCCTCTAACCAGAGAAGTTTGTTAAAAAGATTCAGTGAATGAACCTACACTTCTATCACTCCCTCTCCAAATGAAATGGAAGCAGAAACACAGAATTAACTTGATGAGTTCTTTAAAGCACAAAAAGACGGAAAAAAGCCCCAAAAAAAACAAAAATGAGAGACAGGAAAAAATGAAACCAGAATAAAATGAAGGAAACATCAGGCAAGTGCATAGGGAGGTACAGTGAGAGTTACACTGTTGGATGGGTCCAGCTGGAAGGGGGATTTTCATTTCAGGTTTCTGTAATCGCCGATATTTGTTGAAAGCATCAGAGTCTTGGCACCCCCATCTCCTCCTTAACAATTCAGCACATATTAGGAGGAGGTAGCTGTTCTCATACAGAAATGGAGTGTAGGCAGAAATCTGGAACTGATTTGACCGAGTGAGTGGAAGTTTGCCTACAAAGCAGGGAGCAGAGAGCTTGTTGGGAGCAGACACCTCATTCCGCCTGGCTGCCGAGAGCCAATCCTTCACCCAGCACTCACTGCCCACGCTGTTGCCTCTGGAAAAATGAAGGCAGAAATTGAGTTGCTCTCTCATTTATATGTAGCTGAGTGGTTGCAGTGCTTGCTTCGACTGCCAGAGGTAAACTTTCAGTTCCTGTCTCACCCTGATGTGGTTCAAACCCTGGCTCACGTGGTACCTACACTGAGCGTGAGGCTAGAGGTTACTGGTGCTCTTCACCCCACTGAATCTTCACTGATTTGCAATGATTCCTGAAGGGATTGAGAGAGACCAGGGGAACCATGAGGTGTTTTACCCTTCATTGGTCCAGAGACAGGGAGTCCTACATGTTCATCTCTGTTCTCTAGGATTGTCTTTGCGCTTTGTGTGGAACAGTCACTGGATAAAACAAGTAGCTTGCAAGTGAGCATCCCTGCTCCCTGCTGTGTCAGTGTCTGTATATTTGACTGGAGCAAAAAGAGTGAAGTGACATGTCCTGTCACCGAGGGAAGAAGTGGCACATAGGACAGCATGTCCTTCATTGTCCGAACAGGCTGCCCAGAGAGGTTGTGGAGTCTCCTTGGCTGGAGACATTCAAACCCCGCCTGGATGCGTTCCTGTGTGATGGACTCTAGGTGACCCTGCTCTGGCAGGGGGGTTGGACTGGATGAGCTTTTGAGGTCCCTTCCAACCCTAGAATTCTGTGATTCTGTGATTCTGTGATTGCAAGCAGGGGGTTGAGATAGGGCTGAGACCCTTTCTCTACGCATCTCCCCCAGACTTGTCCTCAGGCCAGAGTCCTGCAGTGTGGGGTGACAGAGATGGTGCACAAAGCCAAAGGGGGGGGTCAAAAATTTCTAGTGATTTCTAATACTCATCCCTTTTTAGAAGGACAATCCTGTTACTGTTTCTGATGTTTGAGCAGGAGACTGGGGTCTTTCTAACCAGAAACAATAATCCAGTGCTTCATTGGCAAGAATATAACTGTCACTTCCACCAAATCCCAGCTGTGTCCAAAACACATTATGTCAAATAGCTAACACTGTTCTTATGGCAGAATGTGTTTTTGTCTAATACCTAGATCATATCTGCCAGCAAAATGAATTCTGTCAAAGTCCCTTGAAGCCCTCTGTCAAATTAAAATATGTTTTCCTTACCTGAAGACAGATCTCTTACTCTGATGGCAAAATTCATTTGATATGACCCCTTAAGCTTTTCTCCTGCAAAATTCATAGTGTTAAAATTCCGAAGCCACTTCGCAGAGAAATGTAATTTTACCCTCTCTCCATCCTCAATGCTATTGTTAAAGATTTTTTCTTCCAAGAAAAAAAAAATAAAATAAATTCAGGTGTAATAACAACGATTTTGCTTCTCAGAACAATTTGTATAAAAAAAAGGACATGGAAAATTACAAAGCCTTTTTTTTTATAGTCCATGTTCAGGGCAAAAGGGTTAAAGAAGAAGAAAATCTTTGTCAAATAACAGCAGCAATAAGAAAGAAGTGTAAAATGTATACGTATATAGGACCAATGCACAGAATATGAATTATTTGACAGGATTGATGTTTAGAAAGATAACAAAGAAACAGTAAATTGTGGCAAGGACAAAATCATCTTTCTTTTCCTACGAATGCAAACGCAGTGATGGGCCTCCCACGTTGTTCGCCTCCAGTCATTCAGTACTTACAGCTGGTTGTCATATGGATGTCACGGTCAATTATATTTCAAATAATGACTTTCAAACCCAACTCCGGAGAGAGTTGCAATTCAAATGCACCAGACTGTCAATATTTCAATCCAATGGGAATCAGAATCCACAGTGAAGGGAGCAGTTCATGAACTTGTTGGATAAATGTAGAAATTATGATTTCATGAAACCTCTCAGGGGTAGATTTAATAAAGTTTAGGACATATTTTGGGGTATTCTCTGTCTGCTTCCCTTTCCCATTCTTTTCTGTTTGTAAAATACCATGTCATAAGACAGTTTAAATGAGTATATTCCTTTGCTTGGTGGAATATGATTTGTAAATGACATTAATTGCTGAAGGGTGAAGACACAGAGTGCAGCAAATCCGCTTACATGTACCCCTGTGTTGGTTTCTGAACTGGACTCATTTGGAGAGGATGAAAACAGAGATCAGGGCTCTTTCGTGAGACACTAACACACACAAAGACTTTGGTTTTGTCTTCTTGATCGATTGGTGCTGGAATGAAGGGAGACATTCTTACTGGGAAATTGTGAGCTGTGGCTGGAATTGCAAAATGAGGATAGAAGCCAGGAACACTTTCTGTTGTGCTACACTACTGAAGGAGCAGTGAGATGCTCTGAACCAGAGGGTGATGGAGATGGCTGGGCTGTACCCTGACCTTCTGCATGACCTTGGGTGATCAGTGGACAGTATGTACTTGTGGGAGGCTTTGGATGCTAGCAGAAGTAGGTTTTTTCCTCCCTTAATCAGGCAGTTGCCTGACAATGTTCTGGTATTGTTTCAAGTGGTAGAGACCAAATTCCAGTCTCTCAAAGAGGAGCTCCCATCAAATCAGTGCTCTCCCTCTGTGTTCTCAGCTGCTGAAAGGCAGGTTGGAATTGAGCAAGTGATTTGGGGGTTGGACTAGATGATCCTTCGAGGTCCCTTCCAACCCTAGAATTCTGTGATTCTGTGATTCATTAAAAAAAATTTCTGTTGATATGACTTCCCCAGAAGTGAGAGGTCTTGTCTGCCCTTTCCTGGCTCTGGGGTTCCCAGGTTTTCTGCTCTTGGTATTAAACAATTAAATGTATTATTGTCCCTTCTACCCCCACATTCCTAACAGCAGGAGGAGAACATCAAGGACTGAATATTTGTTGTCTTTACACTACTCATGGTAAAGGAAGTATCTTACTTTCTAAAAGCTCATCATTTAGGCATAATGGGAGTGAAAACAGGGTGAAGTGAAACAGAAGGAACTTGAAAATGGAAATTGATCTATAATAGGTCTGGTCTGGGGAAAAAATGAGCTTTTTCTGTTGTCCATAATTGATAATTGATAATCTTCATAGTCCCCTGAGTTACCCAGCAAGTTTGCAACGTAACTGTGAAAACTAAGCCATTTCCTTAAGCATCATGTTTTGGCTTCTTAACCACACAGTTCATCTGCTGCAGGACTTGACAAGAACTATGCCCTTGACAGTCTGCCGGTTTGATAGGATTTTGTTCATCTTCATGTTTATACGGTGGCTTGAAAGTCTCACTGCTCTAGATTTAATGATTTCTTAAGCTGTGTGTCTGTGTCTGTGTTCACTTTGCCACTTACACAAAGCATAAACATCCTTTCTATAATTGGTGATGTGGAGCCCACAGTTGAGACCTTAGCATCACCGTAGCTGTGCCATGAGTAGGAAGCTCACGTTCTTCAGCGGGAGGGGGGACAACATACAGTTATTTAGATAAGCATGCAGTAATTGCAGATAATTACCTTCTATATTTGTAGATGAATCAAAATACATTATTAAAAAAAAATCTTCTCTGCAATTATACACCTACACATGTATCAGAGTTTAATAACTGCATTGCAGGAGCTTTGCCAATACACACGTGAAGCAAAGTGTGGATTAAAGTCAGCATGCAAATTAAAAAGTAAACACAAGTACAACTGAGGCTCTGGGAGCAGGAGGGCTCAGTAAAGTGGTGCTTTGTCAAACACTGCTTTATCCTTCTCGGGATTCCTGTGTGCCATGTCATTGCATGGGATCCTGGCCCTGCCCGACAGCTTGCCAGTTGGTGAAGGCCAATTTGAGATTAGCCAAGGGTTCAATTCTGAGGTCTGTGGCAGTTTCCTTAATGATACTTCAACACGCAGATGTAAAGTGAGAGCCATCTGAAAAGAGCCACTCACTTGGGCTGAGTTTACTGTGAGCTGGAGAACATCTGAGGCTGTAGGCCTGGTCAGGTCCATCTCAAGTGGCATATGCTGCTGCTCATGAAACAGAGGAGCCAGATGAACAACTCTGGGGGCTCTACATCTTGCTATGGCTGCCACCTTTTGCTTGAAGAAAATTAATCAACAGCAAAGCCTGTGTATTTACATGGGAAACCTTCCACGGGCACCAGATGGCTTTGGCTGGGTTCTGCTGGCAAGGCAAAGTGCACAGCAAGATCTGTGTCACAGGAGATGGGGGCTGATGGGACACCCACAAAGTACATATATGTGCCCACATATAGTGTGTGTGGACGCACACATCTTTGAGGAAGAGCCCAGTTCAGTTTATTTGCCATCTGCTGCAGTGTTTGAACTTTACATCTCAGCCAGCTCTCATCTTTCTGCGAAATGTTTCTTGACCCTTGGGAGGATTATTGTTCTGGGAGCCTTTTGGACTCACTCTTGCATTTACACACATGAACATCCCCCCACCCCCTCCAGTCTATTCTGCCTCCACTTAGGAAGGAATTAACTTGGCACCTTTGGGCCTTTGCAGTATTGCTGTGCACCCCGCATGATTGGGTCACTGTATCCGAAGGAATTGGAAAGGACAAGCTCATGGTCTGTGAAACAGCATTTCATTGAATCTCCCTTCCTTTTTATGGGATAATCATGTCTTTGTGACTATTTTACACTTCTGTAGCAACACAGTCTTTATTACTTGCATTCCTATAGGGCCTCAAGGACCCACATGAGGCTGGGACCTTGCTGTGTTGGATGCTGTGCTGGCAGGACATCACACGGGGCTCTGGGAGCAGAAACAGGCTGAGCCACATGCTCAGGCATGGCCTTGCCTATGGACACCTGAGATTCGGGTCTCACCTTCCCCTTCCTATGGGAACCAGCACAATTCACTTGGGGCTAAATCCAGCCAGGAGTTCATTGTACCTCAGTGTCCATGGAACCGTGGTGTCCCAAGGGTGCATGTAAGTTAGTGAGGCCTGGGGGAAGTGGGGATAAAGAGCTTAAACTGCATTGGCACCCCTCCCTCTCTCCCTGGTCATCATGAGCACTTTGCCTTGCCTCTGCAGAGCCATCCCAGAACAGCCCTATAGCTTCTCTCTGACTCTTTCAGTCTGGGAAAGGAGATGGAGGTGTCTCAGTGGACATAGAAGAAATACCCCTTGCTGAATGGATGCAGAATCTTCTGGTGAGGGTTTCTCTCCACAGCTTCTGCCACTGTGTGCTGGGTGGCATGTCACTGTGCTGATGTTCAGAGGTAACACAGAAGCTTCCTCACAGCCAGCTCAGCATGAATATTTATCCTGAATGGTTAATACTTTTGTTCCACTTTGTAGAACATGCTGTTAATAAATCATGTAAATCCAGAGAGCTTGGATTTTGAGGGACTTAGAACTGGAAGAAAGGACTTGTCAGTTTAGCCACATTTTTTCCCCCTTTTTCTCTCTGCATCCCATTCTATTACAGCAATAATTAGGATGACAGGAGAAATGGCCTGAATCTATTTAAATGATTCTGTCCTGAGCAGCAGTCACCACCGTTCCCATCCGATACTTCACAAGCATTGTATAAAATGTTCTTAACACTGACAGTCACTTCAGGAAAGAGGACAAATCTCACGTAACTCTGTCAACTTGCCTTTTTCTTACATTAAGTTTTCCTTTAGTCTTTTTACTTCTAATCAGCTAGTGTGTAAGCAGCTCTGTGGCCGGGTGATGTGAGATTTGGATCATGTGTGAGAACCCAAGCTGGAGGGCTTGTAGTAAGGGAGTAAAGACTGTGAGGTTTTTTTGCCATCACCACCATGAGCGGTTTTGTGTGTCTGTGTGTGTGTGTCTGTGTGTGTGTGTGTCTGTCTGTGTGTGTGTCTGTGTGTGTGTGGTGAATCCCTCCTCACTGCTAGGTTTTAGAACCCTGAGGCTGCAGCCAGACATCCGTCCGTCCATCCATCCATCCATCCATCCATCCATCCATCCATCCATCTCCCTCCAGATTCAGCTGTGCCCTTCAGCTCCTGATCTCCCACCGATCTGCTCCCAGAGACACTTCTGCTGGCAGCTGCACCCCATTTATACATGGGTTTTGTAGATTAAATGCCTTGTTTTGTCTTGGGCAGCTTTGAGAACAGTTGCTTGCAGAGTTTCACTACTAGGCTGAGGAAAAGAGTAGTAGAGATGTGGTGGTGAGGACATCTCCTACGCCTGGTATGGCTGCCTGGAGAGCAACTGTCTGTCTGTGTTTTAGAAGAGTTAAATAGTTGTTTCATGGTGCCACTTTGATGCCTCAGCAAGTGGATTTCACTGGTTACCATTAAGGTAGAAGAAAGGCTGAGATCTCCATGGGGGTGCATGAGTTGAAGGAGGGGGTGGCTTGTCAGTCTCTTTTTCTTCTGGCCTATCTTTGGGATACAACTGATGCAATTTGTATGTTCTGCTAGTCCCTTTAGCACATAAACAACATTTGCATCTCTCAGAAGGTGCTCTCTCAAATACTTTAAAGCTGATTTTTTCATTGGTTTTGGTGATAGGAATTTTGACTTAGAAGTTCCTGGTGCTAGGACAGTAAAGTCACAGCATGAACAGATACCACTCCTCAGTATTCTGGAGCTGGATTCAAATGAATGCAATAGATTTAGACTTGTACAGTTATCACAGCCATGGAAGGCTGCAGAAAGCTGTAAATTATAGGGTTTTTTAGCTTCTCAGATGGGCAAAACCCAAAATACTGTGTCAGATCAAAGGTCTCTCTAGTTGGTATTCTGCCTCTGGCTGCTGCCCAGTGGTGGAGGCATGGGGGAGTGCGTTCAGAACAGTACATGCAGGGAAATAAGCCTGCCCTGTTGCCTCCTGCAGCAGTCAGGGCTTCAGGGATTTGCAGCAGTGAAGGTTACTGCCAGAGCGTGTGATGCAGTGGCCAGGAATGATCTCGTTATATGAAACTTCTCTTTAGGTTCATGTAACTTTCTCTGAATTGGTCCCAGTGACAGAGGCATTCCCTTTTCCCGAAGCTTTATTTCCCCAAAATAGAGGGGAATGTAAAAAGGTAGCCGTGGGGTTAAGCTATCCCATGTGAAGTCTGAAGGCCACCCTGGCAAGTTGCATCTACTCCTGAATTTGTAGAAGTGACATTGGAGCTTCTTAGATTGGTTCCCTGCTGCTTCCAGCTCTGTGCAGAAGCCCATGATGTGACTCTGGTCTCATAACTATGGACCAACTGGACTAAATATCCACAAGAATGTGGGGTCAGGTCTGGGCTCTGGCTTCTCTTGGAGAGATAGTGTTGTCAGGGGGATGATATGGGAATTAAACACTCAAGAACTTCTATTTCTTTCTTTGCCTTTGCCCCTTAGAGAAACTTTATCACAACTCTGGATGGCCTGTTCATTATTGCTGGCAACAAACGTATGCTGGTTCTCTCCCCAAGTCACTGCATTATGTGGCAATTACTTACTATGTGTTTCTCCTCCCTTCATATATAATCTCTTTTTAATGTGAATGTCACAGTTTTAATAAACTGGAGTTCAAAGGATGCGCAATTATACAAATCTTTCATTTCACACATGAAAAGCGTGATTTTAAGGTTGTCAGCAAAAAAAAAGACATTTCTTTGATTTGCCTCTCAATGCAATTACCTAATGTCTGTTGTGAAGCAGAACTTGAGCTGGTGTAAATCCGGAGAGTGCCTTTGATTTCAATGTCTTACACCAATTGAAGGTTTGACTTCCAAGGTGGATTACTGGAACTTTCAAGATAAGAAATGAGGTTGGAGTTTATCTGAAGCCAAAATGAAAGCAGCAGTGATCGGTGCCCTGGTTTGGTTGAGTCTTGTGGGATTTTTATTCTTCCTAAGCATTTTGTTTACACTTAAAAAAAAATATAAAAATAATTCTTGCAGACATGGAGGGAAGAAATCATACCCCAAAAGATGAAAAGATGAGAGATGTAATTCTGTAGTCATCTAGAGTTTGTGTGGCTTTTCCCAAACTTGTAAAATGAGGGAGAAATACTCCTAGTGCAAAAACATAAGGGAGGGACAGCATCAGGCGTTCAGCTCTAAGTTCTAGGGGGTGGAGATAGAGGGAGAGATGCCCTCTTTGGAACAACTGAAGTGAAACCTCTCTGCAGGTGAGAGAAAACCCTTCTCTCATGGCCTTCTGTGTGGAAAATCAAGGATAGCTGGGGTGCCTGCACAGAATCATAGAATTGTTTTAGTTGGAAAAGACTTTTCAGATCACCAAGTCCAACCGTTAAAACAGCCCTGCCAACTGCAGTTCGATGGTATGAGCACTCTTCGCCAGCTCCCTCTCTGTGCAAGGGTGGGTTATGGGCTATGGTACAAACCATGGAGCTTTCACCTCCAGGGCTGTTTCACGTCTGAGAAAACCATCTGAGAAACCATCATTTCTATGGAAGTGCTTCCTTCTGCTGTGGAAAACGAGCGATTTGAGGTTTCAGAGCAGAGTGTGCGGTCCCAGCACAGCCCTGGGGCAGCTGCTAAGATCTGTGTTTAAGCAGCAGGTTGTATAAGGCCTGTCCTGTCCTTGGTGGTGATTTTACCAGTTGCTTTCAATGCCATCTGCATTAGAGGCAATGCAAGACTGTACAGTTTCTTTCCTAGTGCCTGGAAAGTCCTTGAGCAATCCGCAGGAGTCTGTTTCACCCTTCACCGACCTTCTTGGAGCACAGTGAAGAGACATCCTGGGGAAACAAAATCACAGTGGCGTTCAAGACTTCACTAAAAAATGGGCTGGAATTGGTACATTGAAAACTTCCTGAAGACACAATACTGTGGAGCTCACTCTGTTGGCATTTGCAAAGTACTTTGAGATCCTCTGATGAAAGGTGATAGTGTAAGTGCAAACCATCACACATTTTTTGCTATCATGAGTTCCCTGGAGGTGAAATCCACCTTGCATGCATCCTTTCAAAGGCAATTTTGTGAAATTTCCGTCCATGTCTGTGATTGTATGAAAGCATCTTTAACATCAGGACTGCAGTGTAGGGCACGGCTGGCTCAGAGGCTAGAATAAAATTGCAATATTTTTAATTATAGCGCTCCGCTTTTTCTAAAATAGAGCATTCCACTTGACATGATGCGTGGCTGTTCTTAGAGGGCTTTAGTTTAGCTGGGATAAGTGGCTGGAAAAAAGCTCAGCGCCAACATCTACAGGAGAGCAGGTGGGGAGGTGTGTGATTGGTACAGTGAGCATCTCCCTCTGCATCACAATGAAACTATTTAGTGTAACCTTAGTTAAAAATTAAATTGGCTAAATGGCTCCACTCACATTATCCCTCTGTAATAAGCATTGTGGCTCTTCCTGTAATGCTCCTCCCGTCCTTTTTTTGTTTAAGTGAAGGATGTTACTGTAGAGGCACAATTTTCATAAAAAACATTTTAGGAAAAGGGAGAAAAAACAAACCCAAAAATACCCTGCAGAACCTTTTGCATTCACCCAAAGAAACAATATTTCAAATTATGCAAAGTGACTAGAACCTTGTTCTGCATTAAGGGAAATTACAGCACAATACAGAAAATTGGAGGTGCTGGCATTGATTTGGAATTATAAAATAAGAGAATAATGCCTGGAGTTCAGTGCTTTTAATTCTCATGTTGCTCTATTTCTTTTCTGTTTTTCTTTCCCCTTTTTCCTTGCATAACTGCCTTAGTCTGGGTGGAAAGTTCTCTCACACAGGAATTGTGTCCTAAATGAGTTGCCAATGAACAGAAACCAGCCTGAGCTCTCTGGAAAGCTGCTGGGGTGTGTGTGGTGCTGTCCAAGATTCTCCATGCCATAAATGCAGCCTACAACCAGGAGCCAGCCTGGCCACCGACACCTGGCCCTGAGCCTTGGGGCATAGGTTGTTTGGACCTGGTTTGTTTTGATCTGTACATCAAGTCTGCAGAGGAAATGCAACTGAACCTCCACCTGCTTCTCCGAGAGAAGACTTGCATCTCCTCATTTGAACCATTAGGTCTCATGCAGGTTTTATTTTCCCGTGCAGCCCCAAAGGCTGGAAACTCAGCAGTGTAAAAAGAAAGGCAGCACTGGCAGTGATCACAGGGCTCCTGGAGCTGCAGCCTCAATTAGAGCACCAAATGCTGCCTGACCTGGCAACACGGGGAGGTACATCCTCCTGTTTGTCTTCTGTTCCTCAGCTTGGCCAGGCAGGAACTCACAAGCTGCTTCTCCAGAGCATTAGCTCTAATGGTTGTGGCCTCACTGGTGTTGCCACACGCAGGCACAGCTGACCAGGATGTGTTTATGAGCTCTTAGGCACTGTCCATAGCAGAGATAAGCCTGTCTGTGCCTGCTGGCGCCAGATGCACACCTGGGCTCCTTCTCCACACATTGGTACGACACTCAGTCTTCTGATTGAGGAGATAGAAGTGGAACGAACACGTCTGTGGAAGAGATGTGCATTTCGGCCAGCATCATAAATCAAAAGGGACTGGACTGCATGCCTGTTTTCCTTCCCCCAGGCCAAAAGATAATGGATTTAAGCCTCTAATGTTGTCAGCTGTTCTTTCTCCTCTCCTTCACGCCGTCTCCTTAATTCTTGTATTTATCGATGCTGTGCTAACACAGATATACTCTGGTTTTTGAACTGTGTGGATGGTCGGATGACACTTAAATCAATATCATGTGGCAGTTTTATTTTCCCAGCCTCAGAAACAATCTGTCCATTGTGCTAACGCTGTTTGTGACTTAAACGAATGCGAGAATTTATAGGTGCATCTTGAAAGTGCTGCTTCCTTTAATCACACCAGATAAAGGGATTCCTGCCTTATGCAAAGCAGGAATGTCATCTGGTTAATGGGAAGATACTTAGCAGATGCAAGCTGCATGAATCCTTCATTTAAATGACTGCATTTACAGCCCTAATCGGACAAAGGAAACCGTAGACCAGCAAGAAATAAAGGCTGCCAAAAAGAAAGAGAAAATATCATCCACTGGGTACCCTCTGGCAGGATGAGGGGAATTTTCATAGTCTGTAATGTAGCAGTGTAATGTTTTATTTGTTTCTTCTGCCATTGCTCGCTTTATTGCCACAGCCTGCTGCCACAGGGTGGCCTGGCTGTGCAGGCACATCATCAGATGCTGCAGAAGATCGTGGTGCCAATCACCCTCTCAATAAGAATTATCAAGGATATTGTTGGGATTGCAGTGGGTGTGCAGACATTATCTCCCTGGTCAAGAGATTTACAGATTAGCCTGAAAAATGTACAGATCTTCTAGGCTCTGTCAGTGGAGAAACGTCCTTAATTTAGACTGATCTCTTGTAAACTGCAGAGTCTCCAGTGCTGAGGTAATCAACAGGAGCTTGGAGAGCATCTTCCTGCCCAAGAGATTCTAACAAATGCATCAGCAGCAAGATACTGAGGTACTCAGCCTGTGACTGTGTAAATAGTCAACCCTCCCCTGGTAAAGTGCAATTATTCTTTTGATAGTCTTCCATATTTGCTTTTTCTAAAAGCCAAGGGAAGAGCTGTTTGCAAAATGCCAGCAGTGTCAGGAGGAACATCCAAATTCACAAGTTGGTTCCATTTCAAAGGATTCAAAATGAATTTGCGAAAGAACCAACATGTTGAAATGTGCTGATGGTCTTTTTTCCTGAAATGGAAGAAATGGAAGATACCTCAGGTGTACCAATAACTGTGTTTCATCAAACACATTTCTTAAAGCCATTCAAGTAATACTTCAGTATATCCAAGAGTAGACCCATGGCTGCAAATAATTCATGAAATACCTGAGGATATAAAGTGTTCTATCGGTGTGAGGGTACAATGCAAACAATCATTAGGATATATTCACTGTTGTGCTGTCTGATCTCCAGACAAGCCACTTGAAAAACACCGAGCCTGTCATCTTCCAAGAAATCAAAAGCTCATTTAAATACCAGGATCCATCGAGAGCAGTTCAAACAATGTACACCTCCTGACAAAGGGAGGCTCACTCATCCAACGCAGAGGAGTGCAGTTTTACAAAACTAGGAGAATTAAATCCACAAATCATAGAATGCTCTGCTTGACAAGTGATAATTAACTGCTGACACTATAATTTCAGTTTTGATGCAAACTTGTTTTTCATTAAAAACTAATCAGGGAACGTTTGCACGGGGTGGGACAGCCTCCTGCCAGGCAGGAGCGTTCATAGTTCAGTGCCTGCTGACACATTTACCGCATGCTGAACGTGTGTCCTATGGGGGAAAGCAAAGGGTCAGATCTTCCCCCCGTTGAGGCTGGAGCTTTTTTATCAACTCCAAGGGCTTTAGATCTGATGGATGCAACGCCCCAGGCAATGCTCTTGGTAAGGAGGTGCTCTGTCAACTGCACTGATTTTCAGAAAATGCAAATTGAGGGACTGGAGACGACTCCCTGGGAGGAAGCCCTTCCCTTTCGAGGGGGAGGTTCAGCTCTTTCCAAGAACAACCATGAGTATCTTGTTTTAGAATGGGCCAGGGTACAATATTACTGTGCTTGTTTCAGAGAATTGTACTCACAGTGTGACGGGGGCAAAATAAAGCTGGAATCAGCTGAGTTTCCTTTGCGAATCTGGGGTGTATCTTGGCATGACAAGGGTAACACTCAGTGCATAGGGCAGAGCTCCAGCGTCCAGAGAGGAACACAGAGATCTGAAAGCCTGCACTGCCATGAGCCAACAATGTGCCCTGGTGGCCAAGAAGGCCAATGGCATCCTGGGGTGCATTAGAAAGGCTGTGGTTAGTAGGTCGAGAGAGGTTCTCCTGCCCCTCTATTCTGCCTTGGTGAAGCTGCATCTGGAGTCCTGTGTCCAGTTCTTGGCCCTCAGTTCAAGAAGGACAGGGAACTGCTTGAAAGAGTCCATCACAGAGCCAACAAAGGTGATTCGGGGAGTGGAACATCTCCCTTGTGAGGAGAGGCTGAGGGAGCTGGGGCTCTTTAGCTTGGAGAAGAGGAGACTGAGGGGTGACCTCATGAATGTTTATCAATATGTAAAGGATGAGGGTCAGGAGGATGGAGCCAGGCTCTTCTCAGGGATGGCCAGGGACAGGACAAGGGGGAACGGGTGCAAGTTGGAACATAGGAGGCTCTGGGGGAACATAAGGGAAGAACTTTGTCACTGTGAGAGTGGCAGAGCCCTGGGCCAGGCTGCCCAGAGAGGCTGTGGAGTCTCCTCCTCTGGAGACATTCAAACCCCAACTGGATGCATCCCTGTGTGACTGCTCTGGGTGCTCCTGCTCTGGCAGGGGGGTTGGACTGGGGGAGCTTCCGAGGTCCCTTCCAACCCCTGACACTCTGTGATTCTGTGAACCTTTAAATGACTGCAAAGGTCAATATCCTTTGACTCAGCTTTAATGCTGTAAGTCCTCATGGGATAGAGTCCTCTTTTGCCTCCCTCAAGGTGGGGAGCAGTAAGTGTCCCTCCCCTCTTCTGGAACCTGTCCTTGCTGTCACAAGTTACCCTCTGCATCGGGAGATACCTGCCTGCTCCTCTGAAGTGTCAGAGCAGAGTCACAGTGTGTACAATCCAGCCTGTTCATGGCTCATGATGATGCTTGTTCAGAAATGGAAAGAAGAACATTAGAGTAATGTAGAAAGTCAAATTACCCAGATCATAGAGTCAGGCTGTGACAGACACCTGAAAATAATCAAAGACTCATTAACTTGCAGATTTCTTCACTAGGCACTACTCCTGTCTTCTGGGTTTCGAATGTGCAACTGTTGCTATAGTAAATTATGGTTCTCAAAGGTTAATTTTTAATAAGGCAGTTAATGTATGTTATTTAAACAATGATTATTAAAATATGTTTGAGGTTTACAATATAATAGGTAATTATCTTCTCCAGAACAGTTACAACAATGCAGCACATACTTGTCTTCAGTGATCTGCTGGTATTTGTTTAACCTATAATAACATTCTTATTAAACGTAGATTAAGTGGATGCAATTCAAAGTACCACAGCAAATTTCAAGGAGGACAGCTCTGGTTGAACCGAGTTCCTTTCCATGCTAGTCATACCTGCCTTTTATGTTAATATGACTTCACCCAAAACTCTTGAGGTCCACCAGAGGTTACTCATCAGCTGCAGAAAGCAATAGTGGGCTCACACGCTCAGGCCCAAGCAGGTGTAATCACCCACTGTCTGTTCAAATAAGCAACTTTCTGCATGAGCCATGGTGGTGTTTTCCAGCAATGCAGGAAGTTGTCACCAGCAGATGGACCTTGATGGATCTCTGATAGTCTAAATTTTTCTGCTCTAGCTAGGATGATGGATCTTCATTCCATTTGGAGGCATCTTAGAGGTGTAATGCTGATGCAGTGGCAACGAAGCAGTGGTAAAGCCCTTCTCCCACACCATGGCACAGAGCATCCACCAAACAAGTGGTTGCTAATGAGGGGAAGGGGTACATTTTTTCCAAGTCTTGCCTCTCTTTCTTGTTTGTTCTGTGGTGACCCCTATGAAAAGCTGTCAGTGAAACAGTGACAGCTTAAACTATCTGATATTCTATTGCTTCCTCGGTCTGAAGTCTTTCTAAGGGTATTTTTTTCCTGGAATAGTATCTCTTTCATGGATGATTTGTAATAGGAGTTTCATTATAAGATCACAAAACACTGGGGAATATGTTAATATGGTTCAGCATGTAATCCTGTATAATATCATTGAAAAGAATTGCATTTTTGTCTACAATTGAGGCAGCAAATAGGAGCTTGTTCTTTTTCTGTATTAATATCCATAACTGAATTAAGACTTCCCTTCCTATAATCTTGTGTAAATTTACCAAAACATGTGTGCTGATTATTGTAGATACAGCCCCATTTTCTGCAAACAACGTGCACAGGTAGGGTGTTTTTATCCTTCATATATGTATCTTGAAGAATTGGGGGTACTGTAAGAACATTGATCAACTGTTAGTTCTCTCACGTTGGCACGAATGAAAGAGCACTTGTAAGACATAACATAATGTTTAACCTGCTTTTCTTCATATGAACAAGCATTTGGTAGCTGATGGGAGGTGCTGAGAAGTGTCACAGCTCACTTCTGACCTCCCTGTACACGGGTGCTGTGTTATTTTAGTGTGGTCAGTGCTGGTTTGCAATCTGGATCTACCCTTGCGACTGGTGGAGGAGACACGATAGACATGAAGTCATGAGCTCCCTTTCCTTAGTTTGTTGTGTGTTAAATTTAAGATATGCACCCACTCCTGTGGCTGTTGTGAGCCTGAGGATGGTAAATGAGCCCACACTGAGGTCTGTACAGGCAGCCAGACTGCTATCGATTTGTTAGGCTCTGTGACTACAGAGTAGACATAGCGTTTGTCCATAAATGATGAAACACTTTGAGATTCTCAGCTGGAAAGCATCCAAGAAAGACTAAAAGGTTTCTCGTGCTTCTTTTTTGGTAACAGAATTTCCACTCCTCCTTCCTAAACTGCTTCTCATCCTAATGCAAATCCTATCAATCCGCAAACTGTCCAAACCAGCATTCATATAGTTCTTTCTTATTGATTCATCCTTGATACTGTAAGAACTCCAGTGATATATCAGACAATCGGGGAAGACTTTATTCTGTCCTTGATCTAAAAAAAGCAGAAGTATGTTTTAAATTTCTCATATTCTGTGGAAAAAACAGTTTGAATTGTAAGCCAAAGATGCTCACTTGACAGATGGATTCCTGGCTATGTTGCAGTATTTGAAATGCATTCAAACTCACCAGACTGTATTCTGTCAACTAACACTTATGCCTTGGGACCAAGAGATATGGTACTTAATATTTAAGGATCGCTGAGCAGAAACAAACCTGCATAAATCTAATTAGCAACAGGCAGGTGATGCTGATAGAAGAGTCTCTAGCAATCGCAGGGAGCTTATTTACTGAAAGCTGCACTGCCAGGTAGAAAAGACAAGACTTTTACTGAAGCAAGTCAGGGAAGCAGTGAGAGCTTAGTGAATGCCAGAGGCCAAGCCCAGTAGGGTGGTTTCTAATGTTTTGATTGCATTTTGGAGGAGAGCCTGGAAATTTGCAAATATGGGGAACAGGAAAGGGAGATTGGGCCATAGCCTTGCTGGTACAACTTAAGGTGAGACTTGAAGACAATGCAGTTTGGTTGCAGAGTTTGGCTGTGTAGCTCTCCTGACACAAGGTGGAGAATTTGAAAATACAAGAAATCAGGGAAGGTTTCTTAGGTATCTGTTTTTACGTGTGTTGAAATACCAGCAAAACTTTCCTATGTGCTTTTTTCTTGTTTAGTTTCTTACCTTTTACTCAAAATCTCCAAAAAGGTTACAATGGAGCACTTCCCTCAGTCTCATTATCCTCTGGGAGGTTGTAGCTCTGTAGATTGAAGGTTGAGGATGCACGGAGCAGACAAGAATCAATAACTAAAAGTTAATGAGAAGTGAGAATATTTAGGATTGAAAATCCCAGCCCAGACTGGCAAGTAAACAGCAATTAATTGTATGTCCTTGTCACAAGCTGCTATTGCAACGGGAGTGTTTTCTGGTCAGAGCTACAGCTTGTCTATTAAGCTTTTAGAGCTTTGCCACTGGCTGAGCCTCCTTAACTGTCCACAGCCATCAAACCTCTCCTTCCATAGGATCCACCAGCAGAGGGGATCACAATTCTTCCTTTTTCCCATCCTCAACTCAATGAATATGCCTTACAAAGCCAGACAGATTCCATGTGTTCCTATCCTGCTTGACCAGAAGGAAGTGGCCTTCCTCCTTGGGAGAGGAGAGCCGTCAATTTCCAAAGAACACGTGAAATGAGGGTGCTTAGCTGCATTCTATAAAAGTTGCTAAATGATTTTCAAAATGGATGGGGATTTCATTTGAGACCTGGGAAGTGCCACAAATATTGATGGATAGGACATCCTTAGTGGTGATGTAGGTAGGGGTTGGACTGGATGATCTTGAAAGTCTCTTCCAACCTCGATGATTCGATGATTCTATGATTCCTTTTCTTTACAGTGCTGTGCTGGATTGTGACATACTAATGCTAATGCTAATTGAAAGCTTCAGTGCTAAATTAATTTCAACACAGATCAGTATGAAAGGCATTCTTGAACTGTAGGAAAGGGGGTGTTATCAGAGCAGACAATTCACAAATTAAAGCCTAATTTTCATGGCAAGATCTTCATCAGACTTTAGTTTTGAGCAAAGGGAAAGTTTCCTGTCAAGTTTCAGACACCATTCCCCATTCATTGTTCAGCCTGTTACTGAGCCAGGAGTCAGGCCAGCTTCACCAAATCTGTGGTTAGCACTGAGTTCTGTGAAAACACTCCTGAATTCAAGAAATTGGTGGTAAAATTTGGCTACATCAGAGCTGTCATTTTCCAAGAACCACTGGAAAAAAACAGCATCAAACCCCAGTGCATCGTAACTGGTGGGTCTCAGTGTCCTTAGCAAAGGTCAGTGGTCTTCTTCATTATTTTAATTACAGAAGAGTAGAAGTACAGAGAAATCCCATGGGAATCAGGTGCCACAAACCAGTTGATGGCACGTCTGCAGAGGGGGCATTTCCCTTCATGCAGACGTGGTCATCCTGTGTGTGGAACCGTGCGGGTCCGTGCAGGCAGGGAGAGCTGTGTCTGGAGTCTGACCCCACGCTGCAACCATTCCCAAAGGATGGAGGGATCTTTGTTTCAGTAAGAAAATAAGGATGGCATTTATCCACAGCAGATTACCTGCAATGATTTTCGTATTGGGCAAGTGACATGGGAGTTGATTTAAAAAAAATCATTTCTGTGTCTTTGTCAGATAACTGTATTGATATTGATGCTGTTCACCCTGGAGAAGCCTTTGGATGCATCTTGCAGTTCAGTTTTGCAGACTAAAGCAGCCTTGCTTTGCTTGTTTCTCTCCAAATAACCTGACATTTTAAGGGGATGGGATTTACACATTTAACGATGCAATTAACTGGAAACAAAAAAATGTTTTAAGATATCCTAGGGGACAGTTTTGTTGCACCTTATGTTATCCTTGCCCTCTTCTCAGTACTATCCACAAAAATGCTCTTCATTTGCAGCCAGTCCTCTGTGATCTGAGTTTTGTTCCCTTTTTAAAAATTCTTGACAGGACTTACACAAACATCTGGACTTCCTGAAGGAAATAGCAGGAGAGATACTGTACTAGTCAGACACTTCAGTCTTATTTTAGCTGTGCCAACTTAATCCATACATTTGTTCCTGTTTATATATTAAAGAAAACTCCTTGTAGGCTTGAGAAGTTAATTTTGTTATTTGGCCTATGACATTACAGAAAATACCTAAAATTAATCAAAAAGAATAAATCATGGCATACTAGGAATGAGAAAGTATTGAACAGAACAAACAGAAATCCTTGCAAATATTGATGTGAAACTTGTAACTGATACATTGCCTCTGCACTGAGAGTGAATTCCTATAGGTTTGTAGTTTTGTTTGGTCAAGAAGTGGAGGGAGATTGAATCGAGCACACAATCAATGTCTCTCTAAGCCTGAGATACCAGTTAGCACAGAAAGCAAATACACAGCATTTACCCATCCCTGCATTATTATGGTAGCAGAACTAGATCTTGGTTGTCAATGACTGTAGCTCTGGCACTGAAATAAATTCTAAGGTCTACACCTAGGTTAGCTATTTTAGTGGAGCACAAAGACACAAGAACAGGATTCCTCTGTTTGAGATGTGTCTTTTTGACTGAGTTGAATTCTATCTGGGGTCCAGCTTTGGCTGCCTAGTAGTAAGACAGCAACATCTAAACTAGATACCCTAGAAATGAGAGACAACAGATGCTTTTCATGAGCAGGGGAGCAGGTCTGTCTTACCAGGCAGGAGCTATAAACACTTGGTGAAGCCCAGAGCCATTGTCTATCCTTCTGCAGGGGTCCTGGAGCAACATACAATATTCCAGACCAACCACTGGAATAGATTTGTGATATCAGCTGGAATTTAGATCACCTGCAACACGTGCTCCATGATGAAAATTGCTCAGATTTACAACCCGAGCATGGCAGGAGTCAGGTATGTACCTACCAGAGGTGCAGTGCAGATACCAGAGCCTGGAACATCCAGAAGTGAGGCTGAGCCATGGGGTTGTAAAACATCAGAAACATCTTTGTGTCAGCTGGTGGCAGTCAATAAACTGGGCCATCTGATGCAGATACTTATAGTAAGTCAGGAGTAGGAGTATTCATTCAGCCCTGGACCTGGCACTGGTGACCCTCCTGCCAGAATCAAGTGTTAGAATCAAGACTTAGGACCAGATAGGTTCTTCCAGCAGTTTCCTGCCATCCCAGTCTTCCTCTGTCTCGTGACAGGCATGCCTGTGTCTACCCTAGTATTCCATCTGACTTTATATTCTAGTCTCTTTATAAAGTTAAACATTAATCTTAAGGGAACTCCCTTTTCCATCTGTTGCCTAGAATGAAAACCAAAGGAAGCTATTACAGTGTTTGACATCCCAGCTTTAGTGCCTGGATCAGGGCAGAGGCACTGGTCTGTGCTGCTGTGTGTGTGTACACATCACCTGCATTGCATCCAGCCAGGAGGGGGAGGGAGCACGGTGCAAAGCCCTCTCCTGTGATGGGAAGAAATTCAGGGGTGTATCCCTGTACATTAGTGATAGCCCACTTTCTTTGGGGAAGGGTTGGGAAAAATCCTTCTAATGCTAATACCTAAGCCTGGGTCCATTCGATACATCATCTGAACTGCTCTGACCTCTGAGAAGTCTGGTAATGTTGCTGATTTTCCTTAGGTCAGACATCTCATGAGGTGGGGAGAGAAGTATTAGAGGAAGAAGATAGCCACTGACAGAAATAAGTGAGATGTGCAGACAAGGAGAATGTGTTTTATTTTTCTCCATACTGTCATAAATGATTGCCTTTACTTGGATCAATCCAAGCATACTTCATAACCTGTGCAGAGGAGTTTGTTAGATTTATTTTCTTAGCTTGCTTGTTCAAGCCTGTTATTAATCCCCTCGTCTGTTCAACTCACTGGAAGAAAACATACCTTCCTAAAGAGGTTTTAGGCTGAAAATAAATGCCTCATTAAGTTAAACGTATTAACCTGAAAACAGTATTTATGTCAAATAGACTAATGAATGCCATTATGGGAAACACACAGTGGAACCTGCTGGAGCTCAGGTGGTGCTTTGGTACCCTTCGTAACACCCTCACACCCACATGCTCCAACCTGCACTGTGAGAGAGGAGGAAGGGGGGAGCTGGGCTCAGCAGTGCCTTCTTCACATGCAGTTATTTCACATGGCATGGCAGATGCTAGGCAGCTCTTGGCAGAAAGAATATTTAGGCAGCACAAGTACTTTTGTGCTAGGGTAGCTTCCTCCAGAGAATTTGCCCAGTCTTTTTTGGGTGGTAGGGGAAAATCACCTCGTTGTTTGTACAAGCAGTTTTGCTGGTTTTGCCCTGTATGAAGCATAAAAGCATTCATTAAAAAGGATGCTCTCCCTAGCACATATCCTTGTGTAATACTCCCAAGCCTATTACCCCTTCCCAGACAGGCATTCAAACATCCAAGTGCTGTTACCACCTGCTCTAGAAGCATGGTCCTGTGATCTTTGTAGTCAGGCAAAGAATGCACAAGCTACATTTGAGCTGCCTTTACACAATGAAATACTGCAGAGAAAGCCAAAGCTCACCAGAGCAATTCCACTGTGCCCATCCTATCTGGAGTGCAGCAGTGTGGCATGGAGAGCCCCTGTCGTCGAGCTGCTGGCAGGACAGAAAAGCACAGCACAGTTCCTGCCCATGACTCTTGCTTTTGAAAGAATTTGCCTGTGCCTCAGTTTCCCACATTGTTGTGTTAAGGCGCTCAGAATGGGACTAAATCTGTAAACCAGATGGGATCTCATGGAAAACATCTCAAGATTTACCAGATTAAAAGTCTTACTGGTGACTGCTGGTTTTCCTGCTTCAGTACAGCTGGGGCAATCTCTCGCCATGGCTTTGCTACCACATATGGGAAGAGCTAAGTGCCTCATGCATAGTTAATCATATTTTTAAGAGTTCGAGGAGCGAAGACAAATTCACTTGTGTTTTCCAGAGGTCAGGGACATTGCGTGTGTCCTTGGCTGTAGTCCTGAACGACTTGCTGGATGATGTTGGGAAGCCAGTTTCAGGGCAGGGAAAAGAGCCAGAATACAAGCCCAGGTTAGTCAGTACACACACGAGGAGCTTTGCCTCCTCTGGAGCTGATGTAACACATCAATATTCCCAGCCACAGCTCCTCCAGCCCATCTTCCCTCCCGAACACCGAGCACTTTCCTTAACCAAAGATCTGATTTGAATGCAGCTCAGAAAAGTCTCGTGTAATTCACCCAAATAAAGACAGAAGTAGCCAGGAGGGGATGAAGAGAATGACAGCAGCAATCTCATACTAATGAGCTGTTGTCCTTAGAGGTATTTAATTGAAGGCTTTTACGAAATATGCTTGAAACTTCATGCATTAACAAGCTTCCTATAGGAAAAATGCTAAGCTGTGAGTTAAAAGGATGTGGAATATTTTAATAGGGAGATAGACTGGCCGTGATCCTTCCCCTGAAAGGTATGAATGACCACCTTCATTTTCCCTTCATGTCAGAGGGTATGACCCTAGAAATTAACAGTGAAGTGGGCTCTGCCACAATGTTCCCGAGGTCTTTAAAAATAAGCAAGAAGCCACAAGGCACTCTGTGGTCCCTCCAGGTGGTTCAGTCTCTGATCATTCCTCTGCCACAGCAGAGCTCTTGTAAAGGGAAGAAGTCATTAATATGCTTTGCTCTTCCAAGTCCCCACAGAAGCAAATCGACAGAGCCACTTGTCTGAACAAGCTTCCAGCGTCTGGCTCGTGTTTCATGAAAATCTGGGTAATTGGATGGCAGTGGTGCCACGCATGCACAGCTCAGCCCAGCTTCACGCCTGCTGTCTCCTACCCTCCTCAGCACTTTCCTCTTTGCTCTGTGTCATCCAGGCAGCAGGAACTAGGAGCAAGCCACAGAGCTGTGAAAGCCTGGCCTGAAGTCAAGGACAAATTGCTGTTGATTTTATTAGGTGAATCTCTGGCCGGTGTGCCAGCACCCAAGCCTGCCCTCTTCATAAGGCTTTTCCCTCTGGACCTTCCATGGGGTGAGGCTGACCACGAAGGCTGTGAGGGTTTGGAGCAGGCGGTGGGGCTCAGACTGACCTGTCTCTAGGGGCAGTGACAATGTCAGTGGCTTATGCCAGCCGGAGCACTGTCCCCTAGCCCAGAGCAGATCCCATCCGTATATCCCTCCATGTATCACCATATAGATGGCATCGTCTGTGCTTGGTACCTAGAAAGGGCCAGGGGCCATTCTCTGGCCTTGACCCCAGCTGAAATGTCTGTGAGGCTCAGCTGACTTCATCTCCAGTCTGTACGGCTGTACCTAAACTGCTGTCAGGGAAAGGAGCCTGGCACCAGGTAATCCCTAACTGTGCCATGTTGCAGGAGACAGACACTGCCCTGGGACTGCGATTGAGTCACACAGTGCTGTTTGAGTGGTCCAGACCCACACCCTGATACTCTGACTGGTTTTGAGTTGCTCTCCCAGCATTTCTCTCCACCTTTCTAGGCAGCTAAACCAAGAGAACTGAGCCCTCACACTCCAGCTCCTTTTGCAGCCGTCCATGGGACATCCATGTGGGTAACAGGAGCCTTGTTGGCTTCAGTGTCTGGATGAACATCCATGTTCCTCCCACTTGAGGCATCTCCTGTTGCCAGAGGGCTGAGAGCAGCCAGCCCAGCAACCAGCGATGCTGGCAGAAGGGAAGAGCAGGAGGTTTTTTGCTGTCTCTGCTGCCACTTCGCTGCAGTGTTTCTTTGGTTGCAAAAAGGCTTTCACCTGAGCTGCTGAGCTGAGAAGGACTCGGTGGAGCTGCCTGGAGTGAGCATGGCTTCATTATGCATTGATTATACAACTCTTCCTAGTTAGGCAAAGTATTGCTTTCATCCCACCATGGTTTAATTTACCCCTCGCTCTCTATGTGATTAGCTATTTAGTACTTGCTAATATATCTAATTTCCACAGGCTCTAGGTGATGTTTTTTAAAAAAGAAAGAAAGAAAAAAAGATCCTTCCATGCAAAATATCCTTTCAAGAAATGAAATAACTATCTCCAAGGCCTAACAGAATTACACTCTTATCAACGGAAGGGAAATAATCCACTTGAAACATGAAATACAAGCGGAATGAAAAGCCTTTGCAAGCTGCAGTGGAAGAAGAACACAGTATGAGTCTCAAATAGCTCTGCTTTATCCATATGGAAAAATACATTTTTCTTGGAATCATTCCCCCTTTCTGCATAATGAAATTTCTCAATTGCTCACCCTTCCACCCACCTTTTTAATATAATACAAGGGAAATAATCCCTCTATTTGCAGAAGTCCGGAGAAGAGAGTTCAGATTGTTTAGAGCTCAGCAGGACCACCTTCTACAGATCTTAATGAGACTTCCTCTTTGTTTTGTGGGAGAACAGTTGTATTTGCTGAGTTGTGCTTTGGAGTTTAAATTAATTCTCATTATTTGGACCTTCCAGCACAGCTATGTAGATATCCTCAGCTTTTCTCCATGCTTTTGCTTCTCCTTGTAAATAAAGAAAGCCTGAAGGAAAAAATAGGTTTATAAATAAAAGCCACAGTCCACATGGATTCCCTTCTGTGAAGGTTTCTGATTAAAGACTCCAGTTTCTGTCTCTTCCTCTCTCTTTCCTGCTAAAGACAATCTTTTATCCTTTGTAATGGAGCTATTGAGTACTGTCAGGTTGAATCAGTGGAACAGCTCTCCTTAGAGCAAACAGAGAGTGGAAGTTAGAGCAGTTAATGACTCAAGGCTGGACAAAGCTCTGCCTCGCCTCGCCAGCCATGGCAGAAGAAGTGGCAAAGCCCTTCTCCATAAATGAGGACTTATCTCCACCTCTGAGCCCAGTATCCATGTGCTCCCAGAGGAGACACCTGCTGGCACCTGCCTGGTGCACTACACCTTGCCAGGTATGCAGCACCCATTGACACCCAGGAAGGATCCAGCACCCAGCAGTATGTGACACCCTGACCATTCCCACCCTGACCCATCCCAGTGCAGCTCATAGTATCATAGAATCATAGAATCATAGAATCATAGAATCATTATGGTTGGAAGGGACCTCCAGGGCCATCAAGTCCAACCTTTATCCCATCATATTCCTGACCATCAGACCATCAGACCATGGCCTCAAGTGCCTCATCAACCCCTGTTTTGAACACCCCCAGGGACGGTGACTCCACCGCCTCCCTGGGCAGTCCATTCCAGTGCCCAACCACCCTCTCAGGAAAGAACTTCTTCCTAATCTCCAACCTAAACTTCCCCTGATGGAACTTGAGGCCATTTCCTCTCTGGCTGCCTTCTCCAACAGTCCCTGCACACGCTGCTTTTCTTGCCGCTTGGGTCCCTTTTTTTAATTTCTCTTCCAGAGAAGCCCTGCAGAGGTCCTTGTGACCCAGAGTAGAAGGTATAAACCATCTCCTTGCTGAGTGTTCAGGTTGCCAGCATCACAGCAGGAATTATACGGGTTCTGCCTTCCAGGCAGCAAAGCAGAGGGATGGGCACAGTGAGCTCATCCAAGCATCGCTGCGAACAGGCGGTAGATCTTGAATTAACAATAACTTGCAGTGTTTATTATGCCTGGAACAAGCAAACTAAAATCACAGATAAATGAAACTAATTAAACATGCCGCTGTAAAAGTTAAAGCTTTCCTTGTTTGTTTAGGGGTTTGGTTTTTTTAGCTTTGTTTTTGTTTTGTTCATTTTCGGCACTGCAGCAAATCTGCAAACAGATCTGTGAGCTTCTGCTGGGTTTCAAAACAATGCTGCAAGCTTCAGCCTTGGCCTAGCTTTTAGCCCCACACGGAACAAATGTTGTCACTGGATTTTTAAAAGGCTCCAGAGGAGCGTGGGCCAACGACTGCGTGAGATGTTAAAGCAACCACTTAGGGAACTGAGCTCCTGCTGGACTTGATGGCAGCACCTCCCATACAGCTGAGATCACTGTGAGGTGTGTGGAGGGGACAAATCATTGGGTTTGCAGTTGTCTGCTCCATCTCCGTGGCCTGGACAGTCCCAGCAGGGAACAAAGAGCATTAACCCTTACTGAGAGGGACTCAATACCCAATGTCACATATTGATGCTGCCCAGTTGGGTATAAATGGTATTTGCCACTTGGAGTTTTGGGGTTTTTTCTCTCCCCATGAACTGATACACACACTGGGAGTGTTTGGTACACAGCTTCCTTCTTCTGTGTAAATATATAGCACATAACTAAGGAGCAGTGATGGGATCAGTCAGAGCTGAGCCTCCTCTGAGGTAGCTTTAATGAACTGAAGAGCTCCAGTGCTCTCGCATGGCAACTGCTGGTGCACCACAAGACATCTGCTAATGAAATGCCAACAGCTGCAACTGGAACCTAAATGACAGCTTCCAGGATGCACCAAATGGAATGAGAATGCAGTGGGTGCTGGGAACTCTGTGGTCGAATGTAATTCCAAAGAGCTTTAATGTCGTAATAAAAAAGTGATGTTTGAAGGCACCTGGGATTACTGAGGAAACCTCTGAGCACAAGACCCGTTAGACACAGAAGTGGAGGAGTTTGCAAACCAACACAGCACATCACTGCAGGGATGGCTGGGTGTGTGCACACACAGATTCCGGGTGTGATTGCGGTGCAAATCCAGTGAATAGCTCTGCTCCAAGGAAAAGCCACAGGATCTGGGAGCACCATGGGGACTGCTGTGCAGGGGAATTGCGTGTCAGGGCAATCAGAACAGATCTCCCAGAAATGAGGGATGGCTGTTGCGTCTTCACTCACATGCACAATAAATAAACGGAGGCACGGGGAGATTTTAAAAAGCTGTGAAGCCATTCTCTGCTAATGTTATTAATAGCAGTCCTGACAGATGCCTTTAGGCAGCAAGGAAACATTGCTAAGGGCGTTCAGCACGTCAGGAGTTGGACATATTTGGGCCATGTAAAACAATCTATTTTGGCACATCTGCTGCAGATGGTCCAGTGGAGAAGGCATTAGTCTGGCAGGCTTGAGGAGTGGTTTTTGTTTGTTCTCTCTTAATTCTGTGATACATGACCTTGGGTGAGTCCTCCGGGTGGTACCACTCTCAACTCTGAATTGAGGAGAAGGATGTTTGCCAGCATTTATTAACTCTTCAGAATCTAAGTGTCATCGAGATGCTGGTAATGAATGACACTGTGATAAACAACCTACTGCCTACTGGTTGTTTTCTTTTTTTGCTGCAACTTTGCCTTTAGAGACTGGAGCTGACAAGGAATTAGATACTGAAGATGTTAAGGCTGACTCAGGGCTCTTTGTACCACTCTCTGTTCTGCAATTTGTCTCATGCCTGAAGGCATGAATAAAATTCCCAAACAGTAATGAGCTAATCCAGGCATGCTGAGAGCAGAGACTGGCCCAGCAGCACTTTCAAAAGGCTGGTGGGCTTCCAATAGCCAGTGGTGTCTGCTTCTGCTTTAGGACACTGGCACACACCGTGTGAAAGGTGGGAGAGGTTAATGTCCACAGCTGCTTGGTATTTCTTAGCTCTTCAATAGATTGCAGTTCCTACCTCTCTCCTTGAGGTGATGGGAAGGGGCATGTACAGGTCCCTCCTGTGCACCTTGGCCCACCTGCAGCGAGAGGTCAGAGCAGCACAGACATTGACCTCTCGTGGGTGGTCACAAGCCTTTCATTGCACTGGCTGCTGTGGGGAGGGAACAGAGCTGGGGACATGTCCAAAGCTGATAGAGCATCCATCAACACCCTTTCGTGCTTCTGAAAGTAATACACTGTCCTTTTCCAAAGTGTGTAATGAGAACTGACCAGAATGGATATGCTGGTCCTCAGCTTTGGACTGGAGTTCAAGTTTTCATTAACAGTGTAGGAGACTGAACATGTTGGGATTTAATACTTATCTCCAGATAGACCTTTGTGGGTTGCTTTGCTATTTTCTTTCTTTTTGTATTTCATGTTACCAACACAAAGCAGTTTTATATCATTTTCAGTTTTCAGTCCAAAGATCTGGGAAAATTGAGGGTGACATCACTTCTGCAGGTAGAAAGTGTAATCCTGGAGCAAAAGGTGCTCAGAATATTTCTTGGTGTTGGTGTCGGATACAGCCACTGAAGCTTAAGCTGCAATTGATTGTTTAGCCAATATATATATGAAGTGCCCCATAGGTCTTTGTAGGGAATCCTGCTTAGATATATCCTACACTGCAAACAACCCCTGTGCTTCCCAGTAACCAGTATCTTCTCTCTTGGAGGGTTCCAAAAGTTGGGGCATAAGCAGATACTGCAAATTGCTTTTGTAGGGAGGAATGGATGTATGACCCCAAAAAGGGACACCAGGAAATCAGTCACCCAAATGGACACCCAGATCAGTCAAGTTCCATCAGGGGAAGTTTAGGTTGGATATTAGGAAGAAGTTCTTTCCTGGGAGGGTGGTTGGGCACTGGAATGGGCTGCCCAGGGAGGTGGTGGAGTCACCGTCCCTGGGGGTGTTCAAAAAAGGGGTTGATGAGGCACTTGAGGCCATGGTCTGATGGTCTAATGGTTAGGAATATGATGGGATAAAGGTTGGACTTGATGACCCTGGAGGTCCCTTCCAACCATAATGATTCTGTGATTCTATGATAAGGCTTTAGAGAGAGGCTGAAATAAAGCCAGACTGGAAGAACTGGTGAGAGAAAGTATGCAACTGGTGAGCTCTGTGCCGTGGTGCCATTGCCTGCTCTTCCGTGTGGTTTGGAGGAACAAAAGCTTCATCTCCAACCGCAGCCTCACATCAGTGGCAGGAGTGGACACGGAGATTTGCTCAGGTGGGGTCAGATAAGGGGAATGTTGTCCCAGGGGTATCACTTGCACCTCCTTTTCCCTGCTGCAGCCACACAACTGGTGGCAACTGACGGGTAAACTGGAGTGTTGGCTCTTGCCCTAAAGTAGTCACGTCTCCATTTATATTCTGCAGGCAGGAGAATGTACCCAGCTGCTCAACAACATAAACGTTGCCTTTTTCTTCTGCTGCGTGTCACTTAGTGCTTTGCATAATGTATTTCTCACTCATTTCCATATTCCTCTCCATTGTAGTGATAAACTAATAAATCAGGGAAATTCAGAAGATGTTTTTTAAAACCCATTTGCTGACTCCAGCATTATTCAGTTGTTGTTTTGGGGGTTTTTTTTGTTGTTTTTGATTTTGTTGGTTTTTTTTTTCCCCGAGAGAGACAGCAAATAATTGAACAACTTGTTTTCAAGTTCTTTTTATTTGACATCTTTTGAAGTGGGGGCACATTTTTTCACTCCTTTCAAAATATTTGTGAACATTTTTACTGACAATTATGTGAAGACACCGAAATAATCACTGAAATTTTTACGTTTAATGAAAACTTAGTTATGAGTAAACGAAAAATGTCAATAGGATTCTAAATAATAACTGTAAGGAAAAAAAAATACAAAAAAAAATTAACAACCTTAAAAAAAGTTCAGCATTTTCCCCATATTTTTGGAAACAGAGGCACTGCTTGTTAAAAAAAAAAAATCAATAAGCACAACTAGTAGTTCAGCTTCTGATTATCTCATTATGTAGCCATTTTTGCAAGTGCAGAGCTGCAAAGTGCCTTCAGTTAATCATAAAAGCATCCAAAAGACTTTTAAAAGCTTCAGGCCTAAATGAAGTCATTATAATTGCAGACAGACCTAATCACTCCCTCCGTCTCTTAGTTGTGGCCATGTGCAAAGTTTGCCAGCCTAATAGCTGGCTGCCTGTGCTCACTGGCTGCCTGCTCGGGGTCACCCTAATGGTCAGGGTGACCAACCCGTGGACCACCAGAATCGTGAGCGTGAGGGACTGAAGCTTCAGCTAAGGTTGCATCTTCACCACGCTCTTGCTTGCAGATCACCAAAGGTCAAGGAAAAGCTGTGATTTCATTCTCAAAGACGTACTGCTGTCCTCATTCCTCACTACCTGTTCTGTCTTTGAATACCTGTGTTCTATAAATTCTGGTTTTTCTCCAGCAGTACCTCGAAGGATGGCAACCCAGTGTCTAGCACTCTTGTCCTTCCTTCTTAACAGCTGTCTGGAAGGAATTAGCTCTGTTGTTTCTGTGGTCTTGATTCAGCTCTCTAAACAGGGCAGTTTCTGCTATTTGACACACTCTGGCCTCAAGCTGCAGGTCCCAATGGTCTCAGGTCTCTTACAGACTCTGCTGTAAGATCTGCCAGATCTTGGAGTGCCCAGGGTAGGCATCTCAACTAGATCGAGATGCCTACACGTAGGGAAATGAATCAAACCATTTTTTCTCCATTCCCTGTTGCTTCTCGAAGTAGTAATGACTTGGGAAATGAACATATGTTCATCCTTCAGGCAACCTCTCTCACCAATCTTCTAGAGCCCGGACTCAAAATAACCTTTTTGAAGACCCATCTGAGGACTTTCCTCTTGAATTAATTCAGAGCATTTCCTCTAAAGGAAATTCAGAGACAGCTGAAGCGGACACAGAGGTTCTCAGGCACCCGCTGGAAATATGGCCCATGTTCTCACACGATCTGAGGTGCCAGACAGGATGAATTACTGCTCAAAATGCATTAAGCCTTTTTTTACGTTCCAAGCAATTGTACAGTGGGAGCCACTGGTGGTGCTGATTGAAATTCCTGTAACCATATTAGGGGAGGAAGCGAGTGCCAGACACATGATCATCCATATGCCCAGCTAAATCTACTCAGAATTGATTAAGTTACGCTGAAGGAGACCTGGAAATCAATCTGTTCAGGCTTGCTTGTGGAAAAATGACACGCTGGAGGTGACACAACTTAATTCTATTTTCATCACTCTCTCTCATGCGAGCAAGATGGGCATATTGCATCTCACATGTCTTCTCCCCAGGTAATTATATTTACAAAGATAATAAGCTGTCATGGTAATAATAGTAAAATACTTTTCACCAATCACATACCTTGCTGGGGCATATCAGGCAACTTGGACTTTTCAGCCAAATCCAAGCAAAATCAAAGCAGGGAACAGTTTTTGTTAGGAAAGGAATGCACTTCCCCATTGTATAGATGGTTCACTCCCATTAGCAGTTTGTCCATAGCAAGGTTTAAAGTGTTCTAATAGTTGATATTTTCTGTGATTTTTACAGTGTTGAGCATGAAAGGATCTTGACTCAGGACTGCGTTTGCTGAAATCATATAATTATTGCAAGCTAGATCGATGTAACACCTCTTAGATAAACTGCATTATCCAGCATCATGTCTTACACTGGCTACACTGAAGTCTAAATTTTATTCTATTTTATTTCAACCTTATAAGATAGCTCTTCTGTTCCAAAAGCAGAATTTTAAGTCCTATTCTAGGTGGAACCTACATAGATAAGAAGCTGATTCTTGATAAAAGGGTTCTGCTGTATGAGACCTAATTAATTTTGCAAGATGTTATTCCTGTTGTAGAAGGGAGACCTTATCCTTTACAGACTGGGCCCAAGAAAACCAGTGACAGTTCATTGGGAAATAGGAACTCAAGGACAGATCTTCATCAGTACCAAATCAGCTCTCTGGAATAGGTCCTGTACCAAGTCTCGTCAGTGCCTGGCTTGTCTCCTGCCTTGTATTGGCACCACAGATGTTGTGAGAGCAGCTCTGCAAAGAATTGATTTTTTTGCAGGGCTGTACAGCAGTGAAAGCCGTGAGAGAATCACCAGAAACTCAACTTTCTGTTCTGCCCCTTCCTTTGTCTCAATGCACACAGCTTTCCCTTCCAGGCAATAACTGAGATTAACTCTGTGGAGCGTTATCTGTCTCATCTGTCTCAGTACAAAGTTTTCTACATCTGGATTTGAATTAATTAAATTGTGTTGTCATGAATTCTCTATAAATTTGCAGTCTGTGAAGATCTGTTTTATCTTTATCCACTCATCCCCCCTTTCCACCCCGTTTAAAAAATGAACAAATCAGGCAATGTTTTTCCACAGATTATTATTTTTTTAAAAAATCAATTCTGCAAAGTTTGGGCTCTAAGGTTGATTTTAGTATCTTGCTGTTTCAGGATTCCTACTAAGCAGTGCCTTTGGCAGGCATTTGCAGCAATGCACGTTGAGTGGCTGGGAGCCATCGAGTTCTGTCCCCTTGACGCAGTAACATTTTACACCTCTTGTTTGCTGCTGCTGACAAAGGCTTGCAAGGTGGTGGAGAGTTGTCCTCCATGTGTTTTCTAGCTGTTCTGACTTCATTTGTTGAATTATGCAGTAATTCATTACAAATAAATTTCTTTGGGCTTTTTGCCAATATTTTTCATCAAAAATGACATGAAGACAAATACTGTCATTATTTGTCCAGCTGTGCAGCTACATTTATATTCTCCACAGAACTGAACCCATTATCAGAGCTAAATAACACTGATAATAAAAGGGATCTCTATCCACTACGGTGCATCTAGTTTCAACTCTTGCACCTAAGCAATATCAAATTGCTTCTGTGTTGATTTAATAACCCTCCACACCCACTTTGCTCAGATGTGGACTTGATCTATAATCTTCCAATTGAACATTTTTTCGACTAAAATCAGCCAGTTCTTTTAAAGCAAAATGTTTCACAACACATGCTGGATTTGATGAATTCATATTTCAGGAGGGGAAAAGAAATACTCAGGCTGTTTCAATAATACGTCAATATCCTGTTCCCAGATTGTCAAAACAAAGCATTTTTATTTGCATTTCAAGTGACATTTTATTTAGAAGTCTCTTTGTTTTACAATATAAATAATAATTTAAAAATATGTAACCATCTTGGAACATTTTTCTTCCCCAAAACAAAGTCTCTTCATTATCCCCAAATGCCTGGTTTTAACATATGCAGGCCTGGCATTTACATTTTCACTTTTACACTGTTCAGTAGCAGAAAGCAAACTTGCTAGGAAATGGAAAACAGGATTCCTGCCCATTCCTTGGAGCTCTCGGGAAAGCCTTGCAGAAGAAGCTGAGTGTTAACAGAGGGGGGGCTGGAAGTAGATGATCTTTAAGGTCCCTTCCAACCCAAACCATTCTGTGATTCTGTGATTCTATGAATTTACTAGTGCTTTCCTCCTTGGATTAAGAGGAGTAACAGGGTGCAGTTGTTGCCACGTGCACTCCAGGAGCAGGAGAGGGGCTGACCACAGACTTGGCCAGGACGTTGCAGAAACCTTTTTTACTGCTCTGCTCCTGAGACAGAGATGAGAAAGGCACAAGACACTGCAGCACCTTTTGTGGTTCTCTGTACCGTGAGACTATGCAAGAACCTCTCCAGCTTCTGTTACCATTTGCCCCTCTAATTTACAGCTCTGCTTCCTGGGCTCCTTCTCAGCTGTAAATCAGCTAAGGCCAAGGATGCCACTGTCCCAGCCCTAGGCAGGGACTGCTGCCATGCCCTTCCATTATTAAATTCCCTGTGGATGTCTGCTTAGGTAGGGAATTTTGAAAGGTTTATGAGATAATAGGAAATTTATAATATGCATAATCCTCAAAAAATAATCACCTTAATTCTAAACTTTAATAGATCTGCTCCCCTATTCCCCCCCTCCCCCCATCCACCTCCCTAGATTTGTGTGACCCTAAGGATAAGATATTCCAGCTCCTGCCTGTTTACATGAGACCAAAGCTGCCTTCTTTGGCTCTGATTCAGTCAGCCTCCGAGATTAGACTGAGATTAAATATTTTGTGTGTGTTTTAAGGGGAAAGATTAATTGAACTTTATTATAGGTTTAATGCTTCAGTCTCAATTTGCATTTTAAAAGGCGTGATCTCATCCACTTGCAGAACACTGCTTTTCGTGTTTACCGCTTCGAATTGATTCACTGTTTGATAGGTTATAATTAAAGTAGGCACATTAAGGATTTAATAGTGCTTCTTATTGTTAAGAAGGATTAAAGGGGTGTTAGAATTCATACTTTAAATTAATGACTTTGATTAAACGAGGGCACAAGGGGACCCTCCCAATCCTGACTCCTGTTCTGACCTTGGGAAAGTCACCTGAGCCCAGGACCTGTTCTTAACAAGCTAAAGGTCCCCTCTAACTAAGCACGTCTTACAGATTCAGGCTTAACTGCTCTGCACCTTGGTCAGTTCTACTTCATAAAAGCTGTTGACTGGGAGGTTCCCAGTTTGTGAAGAGGGGCCTTTTCCAGCCTCATTAGATCAGTAGTCTGGCAGGATTGAGCCCAGATCCCGTGTTTTGGAGGACTAAACCATCTTTGGATTTGGTGTGTTGCTCCTGTTTGAAGAAATCTGGCTCTCTGTAACAGTGCACACATTTCTTCCTGAAGGTCCCTGGTTTGTATTAACCAGTGAGTAGCAAATAAGGTTCCAACTGCAGAACACAGGCTTGGGTTTGATGTCAATGTGCTGGAGATTTCTTGGGAGTTTTATCCTGTAGAGCGTGAAGCACATCACCTGTGTTGAGCAGCAGTGATGAGGAGTTAATTTGTGCCTTGGTGCATGATTGCATCATGAATGTGCAACTGTTTCATTAAAATAGGGAAAAATTCACCCTTGCTCCTTTAAAAGAGAGTTCTATTGCAAAAGGACCATGAAATATTTCCTCGTTCATTCATTTCCGGTACATGCTATATTTTCTGCAGGATTCATCCAGAAATGGTGGTGAATCTTCAGCTGTGTTGTGGTACACAACAAGGGGGTGCACCACAGAGGGGAATATCCAGCCTAACACCGAGAGCACTGAAACAGCAATGTTTCACAGCAGTTCAACACAAAGCAGTGAAATCTTTCAGCTTGAAAGATGCCAGCTTGTTTCTCTTCATTTAAAAATGTCTCATTGAAACTCTTCTGGAGTTTTAAGTTCAGTAACAAACATTCACTTTCTGTCACAGTTTGGGATGAAAACAAAGTATTGCAATGTGGGGCTTTGCCACAGAATGCTAATCCCAGATTTTGCTCAACTTTAACCATATGGCTTCTGCTTCATACCCAGAGAATTTTAATTGTGAAATGAGAGAGTAAAGAATTAGGAACAGCTACTCCACAGAGTGAACAGCAAATGCTCTTCTTTCCCATTATCCCTCTTTTCCTGCAGATCTAGAGGTGAAGAGTGAATGGTGGTCAAATCAGGAGGGCTTCAGCAGGACTGTGAGGTGTGGAGCTGTGGGCTGGCTTTGTGCACATCAGTTTCTGTGGCAAAATGAAAAGCCAACCTGGCAGAAACATTGACTCAAACAGCTCTTCAGAAATCAAACACCTGTAGCTCAGAGTCACCTCTTGTTTGGGCAGGGATCGTTTTTGGAAATCCATCTTGCACCATGTCCCTTGGGAAGATCTCTGCTGATTCATACCAGAATCTTGCTCAGGCTGAGAGCTGGAGCAGAGAACTCAGCTGGCAGCTGGTTCAGTTCTGGGCCCCTCACTACAAGAAGGACATGGAGGTACTGGAGTGGGTCCAGAGAAGGGCAGCTAAGCTGGTGAAGGGTCTGGAGCACAGGGCTTATGAGGAGCGGCTGAGGGAGCTGGGGGTGTTCAGTCTGAAGAAGAGGAGGCTCAGGAGAGACCTTCTGCTCTCTACAACTCCCTGAGAGGGGGTTGGAGCGAGGGGGTGGCTGGGCTCTTCTCCCAAGTGACAAATGATAAAACGAGGGAATGGCCTCAAGTTGCACCAGGGGAAGTTCAAGCTCTATATTAAGAAAAATCTTTTTACAGAGAGGGTGGTTGGGCACTGGAATGGGCTGCCCAGGGCAGTGGGGGAGTCACCGTCCCTGGAGGTGTTCAAAGAACGTTTGGATGTGGCCTTTGGGGACATGGTTTAGTGGTGGACTTGGCAGTCCTGGGTGGATGGTTGGACTCATTGAACTTGAAAGTCTTTTCCAACCAGAGTGACCCTATGATTCTGTGATTCTATATGAGATGAAGAGGATTTTTCTGTCAAGCTGGCCCTGTTCATGCACTGCCAGTCCTGCTCCTTTCAGGCAGTTCCCTGTAAAAGGGAAATCTTTGCTGATGTGTAAGCAGTAGCTACACCTGATCTAAGCTGTGTTTTGGGTCAAAAAACCCCAGCTGTGGATCCCAAATGATAATGGTCAGATCATCTCATCGGTAAAATGCAAACTGCCAGTGCTCTTGCTCCTGGAGCAGTCTCTGCCATGCACAGGCAGACTCCTGTCAGCTACAACAAATTGATGCAGAGGCATGGGACTTGATTGAGTGATGCTGATTTATAGCAGCTGAAGACTGTCATGGGCTGACATCCTCCTTTTTCCTTTGAGGGGCATAGGCTGGATGACCGTCTGATGCCATCTGCCATTAAATTATTCATCTCCAATAAGGGTTGAATTAAAATTTCATAAAACAGTTGTATGTGTAATACTGCAATGCAAGCTAATAGCAGAGAACACATTTCCTGAGGTTTGGAAAGGGTGTAGCATGATCCTTTATCTATAACCAATCTTGTTAACCCTACTGATAATTTTAGCATGATCATCTAGTTTGTGGAGCTAATCTTTTTGTCTCTACCTATTGTTTAAATTAATAAGTACTGTGGGATTTGTTCATGTTTTAGTCACAACCTGAGCTATTTGTCACTTACCACAACTGTTTTAAGTGGACAAAAAGCGTTATTAAAGTTGGCTTTTTGTTTTAAAAAATGCACCATAGCCACATATGTGTTAAAAGCAGAATGCTAAGCATGGTTATTAATCGACTTATTAAGTTATGGTATAATTAATTTTTAAATATATTTGTCCAGTTTTACCACTGCTGAATGTAAATATATCTCTTCTGCAGAGCTGCTTAACTTTAATTTTGCACCTAATATACCTTCAGCATTTATTCAAAATGCAGTCATTAACTTTGAGATGAAATATGCTCCTGGAACTGCAAAGGAAGAAATTCATTTCACCTGCCTACACAAGCCTTCCCAGCTGACTTCATGCAGATGTTGGGTAGGCATGACTGGAGGAGGTTAAAAAAAAAGGCAATTGCCACCTGGCCAAGAGCATAACTTTCAGCTGGATGTGAAGTGAATCTTCAAAAGCTACGAGTGCCAGGGCAGAAGCTGGGTGCAAAACAGGCAGAGAGGAGCCACTGGCTGGCCACAGCTCCTAGGTTAGCCCTGGCCCCGCGACATAGGGGCTGTGTTGTGCTGACTGTTGGAGTAAAAGGACCCAGGAATTGCAAGATGCCTCTTTTTACCTCCTGAAAACAAACTGTCTTTGATTCTTTTTATGCTTTAAGCCATGCCACAGCACCTCTACCTTTTAATGAATTGCACCATTTTCTTTCCAGGTGCTCTACCTGCGAGCTGCCAGGCTGAGAGCCCCATGGCAGCATGATCCATTTCTAGTGCCACCTTTATAGTCTCACAGATAGCATTGGCAAGCCGAGCAAATACCTGTCAGAGGCCTGAAATTGTTGACTCTGCAATTCCCCTGAACTGCTGTTTGTGAAGAAAGGGGATAGAGCAGCTCAGGCACTATTTCACAGCCCTGTAGGTTCATGAGTTAATATGTAGGATCATGAAATGGAAACGTAGTAGACTCCTAGGAAAGACTGTGTAGGAATGGGGAAGTTGTAACCCCTTCTTCTGACAGAAAGGGAGCACAGAAAGGGAGACTCAGCACTAGGACTCATTCTGTAAAGATCTGCACCTTTGCTGCATAAATCAAGATTCTTCTGATCTCTTTGCTGTGAATTTTCCCCCAGCTTTTCCTTTGATCTAATAATTTCTCCCCAACTTTGACTCTTTGACTGTTTCTCTCAAATCCAGCCAATTCCTGTTTAGTGAGGGAACCATTTCTCGGGCACAAAGCCGAGACTGCCTTAATCCCAAGGAAGCTGGTGATAAGATGCTGAAAGGAGCCAACAGAGCTTTGTTGGCAATGAGAGTCAAGAACAGGCTTAGTCAGCCTCTTTAGTCATTACCCTCCCCCTTGCCAGCTATTAGCTGCACCTTGGACTCAGAGGATGAGATTTTTCTAATGAAATTTTACATGACAAAGAGCTGGTAGCCTGATTCTGAGCTGGACACCTCTGCATTACTTCCAGGGGGGAGAAGCAGGCACCTCCAGGGGTAATTCATCTGACCTGCCTTAGATACCTGTCACAGGATGAGATAAATGTCCTGCTGGCTATGTCCATGTTCCTCCACTGACTACAGTGGGAAGCTGCAGACACCAGCTCACTTACAGACACCTTCTTTTTAGCCAGCTCTGTTAGGTCAGACTATTCACAGCTGAACTGTTGAGGGTATCTGTTGGTAGAAGAGGCTGTGGGCTTCATCCAGGCTGAAACCACTCCAGTCGAGGCGATGACAGCTTGTGTTCATGGGAAGCTACCAGCTACATTCTCCCTGTCCCACGTCAAGTGGCTCTGGAACTTGTGCTAAGCCAACTCATACATTCCTGAGAGTCTGTGTTACGATGATTTGCAGTCTGAACTTCAGAGCAGAGTTGAACCTAAACTTGGGAGAGAATGTAGAACCACAGAGGGGACAAGAAACCTGTGAAGGTATGCTAGCCTTACACTGTGCTCTGCATTAGAGTTCAGTAGTGAAAACATGCAGACATGAGGAGAAAAGAGCTGAGAGGTACATGGAGCTGGGAAGTACACACAGCATCAGGTTATTTTACGGTGATATTTTTGTTCATTAACTCTCTGATCTTTCCACATGCTGCCATCTGTAGAAAGCACACATGGTACATACGGGATTTTTATTCATGCTGTCAGGGGGAGCTGGATTATTTCCAGTTGTATCAGCTCTTTCCCTTCACTATTCAGGCAAAAAAATGGCTTTCTGTAGTACATTCTTGCAGGAGTTTCAAAATAATGTTCCTTTCCCTGTTGTTTTTTCTGCATTTCTGTTTCATAAACATTGTTTTTCATCACCCTTATGTTCCCTGTTGCGTCTGTCCTGATTCGCACCATTTACTTCCTTGCTGGAACCAGTGTTGTCAACAGAGCTGGTCAAATAAAGATAAAACTAATTTGGGAGTGAACATCAGGCCAGACTCTGCTCATGTAAATCAGAGCCGAGCCAGCCTGGGGATGTGTGCCAGTGGAGAGCCTGATGCAGACAGTCTGGCTTTGTTAGGCTTATGTTACCCACTATTCTCAGGAATTCAAAAGACCCCAGAGACTGTCTGTCCAGCTGTAAAAATGAAATGACCATGTGTTTCAGAAGGAACCATTATTCATCCAGGAATGCATTGACTGGGAAGTTTGTGGTTCAGTGGTGAGCACCCTCCAAGCTTAAACCATTTCAGGTCTTTAGAAAAGGAGCTGTGGAAATACCAAGCAGTCCGAGGGAGAACCCTGGGAGAAGGTGTGTAGCCTACAAGACCTTCCCTGTCTTGGAAATTAGAACAATGATGGGATGGGATTCTTCAGGGCACCTTGGAGACAAGGCAAGCAGCAAGACTCTGAAAGCCAGTCTTGTTTGGATTTCATCCTCTTGTGATCTGTATTCGTTTGCACTGCTGGGAGGCCAGAGCACTCTTCCCACCTAGCACTGACACAGAGGAGCAGTAATCTTGACAAAATCTAAATAGAGGTATTTCTAGTAATCTGGAGGAGAAAACAATGACCAAGACAGCTTTTTCGGAGCCCATAAATCTACGTGCTGATAAATTACTTCAGAAAGTGCATTGCACAGACACAGAATCCTAATTCACAAGGGAGAGCTGATAATAATGACTTCACAGGTTGTTGCTACCAGGGCATAGCCAGTCTATTTTTCTCTTTTATGGTCATCCGTTTTCAGGAATGCATCCATCAGGAAAAAACTCCTTTCTAAACGTTGAATTTATTTGATAGCCAGCCGAGTGCCAGTGCCACATTGGCTGAAGCATGTGGCTCAGTAGCTAATATATAGATTAACAAAAGCTTCCTGCTCTGTTTCTTCTCCTTTGCAGGAGATGACTGGTTGAGCTCCGGACACTGCCATTCATTCATAACATGCTTCTTGGCTCCCAGGGTGATAAATTCCATTCTGCTGTCTTTCATTCTGGCTCGTCCAAGAATTAGTAGAGAAAACTTTCTCGTACTTGACTATGATCCTCTACAAGATAATTTTAGGTGATTAAATGGTAGATGAGCAGTTGCTACTGATTATTCAGACCTTCTGCCACTGCTCTGGATGGTGTTCTTCCAATGATATCCTTGGGGTTGAGGAAGAATGTTGGCATCACTTGCATTCACTGCTGGCTTTGCTTGATTAATAGCTCTAGTTTTGGGCTGATCCTCCAACTTGGGAAAAATGGTGTTTAAAACTCACCATAGTCTGTTCATCAACAGGATGTAATGTCCAAAAGCACTGAGAAAATGGCACTCATGGGCTGTTAATCAGACCACTCTAATGCTGGTATTTTGGACTGCTGGTTCAGCCACTCCAGCAGCACGTGGCAGTAGGGTTATCCTGTATGAAGCCAGCCCAGCTTAGTGCAGTAGCGTGCAAGAAATAGCTTCAGCCCAGTGCTGCAGTGGCTTTAACAAATCATGAGTTTATTATTTTTTTTTAAATTTGATTTTTCAATGGTAGCTTGACATTTTTCTTCTTCTTCAGCTTCACCTTGTAGTGTCTGGTCACCTGTGTGAATTATTTTGCTGATCTGGGTGGGTGGTGAGAAGCTTATCTTTCACAAAAGAAAGCTGAGGGTTCCATGTACACAGAGAAATGAGGAGCAGAGGAATGATGATATGTATCATTATCAGGAGACTTGTAGGAAAATAATGGTAGCTGACAGTGGTAGATTCAAGAAGATGTTTACAAGATAAATAACAGCAACAGCTTTATTAGATCCACTGAGTTAGAAATAAGAACAGATACATTTTCCCACCCAGGAGATGACACACTTTGTCAGCTTCCAGTTTCTGTACACATGGCTGCTTGTCAGCACTGTGCTTATCTCTGCCTCCAACCTCTTTGAACAGGGCTGCTTTGCTCCATGCATTTGCAAGCCAAGAGAAACATTGGTATTAGCTCCTGTTGCAGATTCTCAGGGTGGAGCAAAGTCTAGGGTAGAGTCACATGAAGAAGACAGCCAGGAGTGTTGAGCCACATCCCCAATTCCTATGGCTAAATCGGGGACTACCCAAGTACAGCTCAGACAATGCAGAAAGGGGCTGTGCTACTCCCGTATCCTGCTCAGCACTTTGTGCTCGCACACAGAACTCTCTGCTGATAGGTCAAGTAAGTCCTAGATCTGTGCTCAAGCCAATGTTTTATTAAATCAGAGTTGTATGACAAAATGAAATCTCCGCTCAGCATGAGCCAGAACGGAATTCTCTGTTTCACAAAGATCAGAACCTCGGGCTATTTTTTATCATCATTGCTGTTGCTGCTTCTGAAATCTTAGAAGGAGAAGTCAGTGACCCGTTATCCTCCTTGTACAAATTCCTTTTCATACTGCAGTGCTAACATAGGATTGACTTCTTAAGGCCTCAAGATTTCTGAATCATCCTTATTTTGCCTTCAACTCGCTCTTCTTCTCCCAAAAACTTGTTAGGTAAATGAAATCATCTCCACTGAGTGGATTGGCAAAGAAGTGTTGTAGAAATTGCTGGTTTATTTATTGCTACCACATCCTGATGCATCCAGGTCTGTACTTGCTGGAACAACAGATATGCTTAAATACGGAGTTTTAACATAACAAGTGTGTTACATGTATGTACTGTGTCTCCTTTGGGTGGTATTGTTTTTCTCTGGTCCCTCAACCACTGGAGGCTGCTGATCATTCTCTTCCATCCCATTCTCTGCCTCAGCTCCTTTTCATCAACAACCTCAGGGTTAAAAACTCATGAGATTTCATGATCACGCTTTTCACCCTCACGGGGTTAGTCTGAACAAGAAACTGCTCTTGGAAGGAGTAGAACCTCAGGCTTTTTTTTCTGTTTTTGCTAAAAAGCCCTGAAACCCAGAGGAACCAGGCTGGCAGAGTCAGCAGGGCTGACCTTGGGCTTCAAAGAGAATTTCTCTGCAGGGTCCTTCAAGGCTGTGCAGAGACTTTCCAGTTGGTTCTGGTGTTTTCACCACTCAGGGGAGGGCTGCAGTAAAAAAAACCAAAAAAGAATCAAAGTATAACCGTCATAAATAATTTCTGGCAACTCCTTTCAGGTACTCCAAGTTCATGGGATATCCTCAGAATTCTTCAGCTTGTTTAGACTCCTGTATTAAGGTTTGTGCTACGTTGCTCTAAGAGCAGCCCCTGGGGTTGGACAGTAAAGAGAATAAAATAAAATGCAAGTTGATCTTGTGCCCAGGTAGCCAGAATTCCTGAGCCTATTCGAGCTTCAGTCCTATTACAAATACTAATTAATCCTCACTAGGGGGTAAAATGCTATCAGCCTCATTTCTCAGGTAGGAAATAGTGGCAAAAAAGTTAAATTCCACATTGAGCTGCCCAGCGTGACTTACTCCAAGGATTTCCAGCTGACTCCTGGCGCTGAAAGACCTCTTTCATCTCTGGAATGACTCACTGTGCTGGCAGCCAAGGAGGGAGGAATATTTTGAAAGGCCAGAACAGGGAAGCAGGTATCCCACTCGCACAGCTTTTCAATGGGAGAGCAGAGAGATGTGGAAGGGACAAGCAAATCAAACTGTTCAGGTTTTTAGAAACTGAAATCACTCCCTCTCTAAAGGAATCCTTAAACTTTGAGACTCAGCCTGTTGAAGCAACCATGTTGTACTCTGTGTATCCACCTGATGAAATTAGTTTTTTGCTAATAGCCCCAGAGGGGTCAGAGGCTCCTTAGCTCTCAACCATCGCTGCTTAAGAGCCATATGAGCATCTTTCAGAAACATTTAAGCAGGGAAAGGGAGAAAGGAAGCCAAGGCGTTTCTAGAAAACTGGAGCAGCACTGCCTGGCAGGCTATGGCTTCAGTGCCATTCATCTACCTGATTTTATAGCCTTGCTTAATGATGAGCTGTGATGTTTGATGAAGCCATGAATCGATCTGAGATGACAGACTGATAGGGACGGATCAGGTGGAAGATAAATCTCCCTGACTGGCACTCCTCAAAGCGGAAAGAGCTCTTCCTTTTTTCCACAAGTTGTGCCCTTGCCAGCTGCAGTTCAGGCTCAGGCTTTGATCCTGTGGAGGCAGAAGCAGAAAGCCCTGATAAATATCTGAAGGGGAGGCTTCTCAGCACTCTCTGGGCTTTGTGGGAAGCAGCAGGGCTGCCTGTGTGCATCAGCACAGGGGCCGCATCCGACTGAGGTCCTGGCATTCCATGATATATCATAGGAAAACAGGCACGTGGAAGTTTGGGATGGAGCCTTATCAAAGCAGTTTGTTTCAGTAAGAACAGTGTGCTTTCATGTTAATAAAATAATATTGCCGTGAGAGTATAAGAATTCATAGCAATCAAACCACATTTCCCAGTCTTATCTATTTGCTTTCAGAGGCTTAATCATGGTGTGTTTTATTATGTTGTGTTAGCTTGCCTCTTCAAAGTAAAATGTACCACCTCTGAAATATGGGAATACAGAATAGATACAGAATACAGAATTTCCGAATGCCATTATTATGGGGAGAGATGGTATAAAAGGCACAGCAAATTCAGTGTGTTCAATTTAGAAGAGAGTCTGGAACCAGCAAATGGAGCTACTGGTTTTAAATGGGTTAAAAAATCTGAAGTTACAGCTTCGATTTTTAGGTGTGGGGGTTTAACCATCTCACTTGGGGTTGTATGTGAATTACTTGGCTTGTTGGAGAAAGTGCTTGTGAAACTCTCTTGATTGTGTGAAGCAGGACTTGAACAAAGTGTCTGTAACAGCCTCCTTTTCCTGTAAAATTTCTGAACTAGAACACAGCCGACAAACTCTGAGGGAGCTCAGTAAAAGCCAGGATCAGTTTATTGTGCTTAAGAAGTCAAAGCAAGAACCTGGGGAAAATATCTCCTGAGAGTTATGGCATTATGCAGCCAGCCTGGCCTGAGTCAGAGCAGAACTGCAGCATTATCCTGCAATAAAAATAAATGACTGAATATTTTCTACGTGGCTCCAGATTGCAATGAGCCAAGCCCGAAACACCCCAGAGGCCCCATTTGCCAGACCCCCCCGAATTACCCCTCTCTGAAAAGCCGCGTTCCCCCACCACGTTCTGAGCTGAACGCTTGAATTGGTTCAGGGCCCTTTTGCCATTTCATATTTAACTGCTCGTCTGGATTGTTTCTGTCTCACAGCCTCTGCAGATATATAGCTGATATTCTGAGAAACGCTGGGTGTTGTGCTGCTCTGTGCTGCCCCATTTCAACTGCTGATAAATAGAGTCTGTGTTATATCATCCAAGCTCTCGTGTTTATGGAGATGGTAAGAGAGATTGGTATGCAAAGTCAAAGGGAAATATCTCTTTCTAATAATGATCCAAATGTCTCTCTAACACAGTTTTACAATTGGCAAGTTATTAGTTGCTTCAGACAGAGTTGCTGTCAGTGTTACGTGGATGGTTGTGCTGGGAGACAGTCGCACACCCGTCTCAGTTACTGAGGAGCAACACAGTCCACCAAGAGGGACTGCTGTCTTACAACCAGGAATTTGTTCCTTAGAAATAAGGCAACGAAGAAGGAAGGAGAGGAGAATGTGTGGAATGCAGATTAATTTACAGCATGGATGAAATGGGGATAGTTGGTAGCTAAAGAAAAGGAAGGACCAAAATCATCTTTCTTAGTGTGCCTTTCTACACCTCTGCTTTGAAAGTCTTTCCTAAATATTTTTCCTTTAGTATTTTAATATTTAATTAAAAGTGTCTTAGTAATAATAACTGCAGGATGGGGGTCTTTCCAGCTGACTTGGTAATAACTCTATCCTCAGCTAATAAACTTCAGTGCTGAATATTCTACCACCGCCTTTTAGAATTTATTTTGTCTATGATACGGTTATTGCATCCCATAAACAAGCAGCATCCTCAAGTTACCATTATAATAAAACTGTTACAATGCACTGCTTTTTATATAGGAATTATGGAATGTGCTTTTGCCTGACTCAAAATTTATACATTTAGTTCACAGATTTATATGCAGGTTTTTTGCTGGTGTTTTCGAGTGCAAAACCACCACAGTTTGGGTATGTGAACAGAGGTCAGTGTGCCACAGTGGTTCTGTATTAGGCAGATAAATGAAGTACATGCTATATAGTTAGCTAGGTACTTTGGAATCCTTGAGGGAGAAAGCCTTGGTTTAGAGATAATGCAGATTATTATTATTATTATTACTACTACTACTATAGTTAGCTATGTATTTGGAATCCTTGAGGAAGAAAACCTTGGTTTAGAGATAATGCAGATGATGATGGTGATGATTATTACTACTACTACTACTACTACTACTACTATTTCCTGAATAAACAGCAGAGTTTCTCCATCCAAGCTTGCTTTCTTCCAATGAGTAAAGCTGGAGAAAAAGTAGAACGTGTTATATTATTAGCAGAGTTTGGGCATCTGGGTGTCTTGAATGGTTTTCCTATGCTTTGCAAACTCAGTACTAGTAAGTGAAAAGAGCACAATAGCTTTATTGCCCTGGAAGGTTTTTATATAAGGCCATCAGGGAAAGAAAAAAGACAGACAGGAAAAAATAAGTCCAGCCAGGAGGAAGGAGTGTGTGGCCTCTGTGCACCTTTGATGTGCCAGGTGGCCTTCATGTGAGACTGTGACGTGAAATGAAGTCCTGGAGCAAGCTCTGGGGTCTCTGGTAGAGCTCAGGAGAGGTGTGAGGGCAGTGGTGTCCTTGCTGTCACAGCTCTGTGCAGCTCAGGCCCTGGGGTGCCCAACGGGAGAGCAAAGTCTTCTCCCCACTGCTCTCACGGAGCCTGGGGGGGGAGCGTGGAGCCCTTTGGCCAGCACTCCCTTCCCAGCCTGCGGTGTGGAAACACCCTCATTCACCCTGTGCCTACCTTACTATGAGTCTGCACAACCTCCACACCTCTTACCAACTCTCTAGGGTGCTGCTTGCTACAAAACCTCAGCCCGTGGGAGGAGCTCTGGGTACCGGGGATGAAATCTGTAAGATTTCAGGAGAGGACAGGAACAGCCTCTCATGTTCACTGACACCCTTGGTGTGTGCTTTGTGATATGTGCATCCAACAGAAAATATCTCATCTGAGAAAGTAAATGTATTGATGCCCTCAGGTCTGACAGGCTGTGCCAGAGCTGCAGGGTGGGTGGCGAGGCAGAAAACCCAGGGTAGAAGATCTGTGACAGTGGAGAACCACCAAGAGCTTTGTGTTCCTCTGCACCCCATTGCTCTGGACTGCAAGGCTTGCAGGTCCTTCACACCAGATACAAAATGGGCACAGGACCTGGCCAAGCGAGAGAGCCTTCCTGCTTGGACTGTGGGAACCCACGTCCTGGGAGCAGCAGCTTTCAGAGTGTAGGAACAGGAGTGGAGGAGCGTGCCCAGCGGTGTCACTGGGGAGCTCCCAGCATGAAACACTGGGCCATCACTGATCCCTTCCACTGATGGAACTGAGGAATAACTCAGTCTCAGCATGTTTCATCTGCATGAGGTAATTATTTTGCAGAGAAGTGCTCCAGAGGGAGAGGAAATCTGTGCCTGCTGGTGAAGGAGAGAGTGTATAGGAACAGTGAGAGCCTTATTTGCATTAACCTTTCCACCCAAAATTGCTTGAGTGACATTTTATGGGTAACCAGGACTTACTGTGAACTCAGGAGTGGTTAGAGAGTAAAATTGAACCGAGCAAACAGGAACTCAAAGAGGGTCAAAGAGAGTTGCAAATGGGAAAATATTGTCTGTAAGGGCACCCCAGGGAAGTAATTAGACCCAAAATTCTGGGTGGGATACAGCTGATGGCATTATTTCTTCTTGTGAACAGCCTCGATTATTTGATCCCAGCCCTTGTGCTGCCAGTGTACGTACAGGTACTTGAAGTTGAGTGAGCCCACTGGTATTCAAATCGTCTTCCAAAGTAACACAGTATTATAAATTTGCTTTGAAGTTTGACACAATGCTTTTTTCCTAACATTTTTTTTTTTGGTATGAAATTGCCTCTTCTTTAAAAAGAAAATAAATCATGACAACCAAAAGCTGGGTGGAAGGGGAAAAATGTTCAAGGTTTTATTTTTCTTTCTGTTTTCACTCCTCTGCAGCCTCTCTCTGTCACTGTCTGTACATTTTGAATGGGAAAAAGGTGAAAAGGAAAACAATTAGCAATTAAAAATGAGAGGCATGAAATGGAAAACATTTGTGAAGTTGTCGAAACGCTGGAATTGATTTTTTTTTCATGACAGTTTGTGGGGTTTCACAATCCCCTAGCCCTCATCCTCTTTTTTTCCCATTAACTCTACCTGTGCAAGACCCCCAGCCCCCAGAAAAATGAGGTCAACCAGTTAATGTTGTGTCAGAGCAAAGAGCACCATGTGCCTGTTCTCTGGGTGCCAGGAGGGATCTGGAGATATCCCAACCACAAGCAGGGTTGTAATCATCAAGACTGTGACCAACAGCAAAACTCCCAGGAAAATGAGAGTATTTGTTCGTGTCCTCCATTTGTTATGGCAATTAATTAATTGTCTATGGATAGACCATCTGGATGTGCATTAGAAAGTCATCAGCGTGTCTGGAGATACTTTTAAACTACAAATCCTTGGGTATTCATCCTTGCAGTGTTCCTAAGAAAGACTCACCCAAGTGGCTACTGGCTGGCTAAAGAGGATTTATTTTTCTATAAAAAACCCTCTGTCACTCCTGCAAACACTGTATAAAATAGTGGCCTGCCACTCACCACCTTGCTTTACAATGCTTCTCTGGGATGCTTTACACCACATTTCTGAGCTGCTTTACACCAGGCAATAAAGAGGCCAAACACAAGACAAAGCAATAGGTGTGAATGCCGCTGCCAGAGCCTACAGAACAGGCAGAAGGGAGACGTGGAAGGACTGTGTAACAGGTTAATAAAATCCAATATATGCTACACGATGTGCTTTTTAAGTACACTGTACAGGAGAGCTCTGGGCCGGTGGGGAAAGTCTGGGCCAGGGACTTCAAAGGCGTGATTTCTGTCAGCCTCACGGAAGAGCTTGGCAACTCCAGCAATTCATGTAACATTTTTGTACTCTGGGTTTTTTTTGTGCGTGTACATGGTTTAGTGCTGTTTAGTCTCCTTTGAGAGTGTGCAAGGAAAACCACAGTATAATTTAGGGCTTGGTGGAAATATTTCAATCGATATTTCCAAACAAAGTGCCAATTTTTATGTAGTTGAGACTTAAAATGTCATTTTGTTTTGTTTTTTTTGTTCCATGAAAGAAAAGGGAAACCAACTTGAGCAGAAACTTCCTGAGAGCTAATTTGCTATCATTATTGCCATAAGCCATGTAATTTGATTTTTAAAAATTTAATTAGTTAAAAAACGATAATTAAAAAAATTGGTTAAGGAAGGAAATAGTAATTTCATCTCATAATTTCAAAATTATACTGAAAAGATGTACGTTGTGTCTAGCATTATCTCTGAGAGGACTGAAATGTCTCCAAAATTACATCTTCCCATACCCAGAAATTTTAGAAAGCACTAATGTGTGTCTTTCACTGAAACCACAGCTTCCCATGGAAGCTTTTGTTGTTCAAGCCACTGGTCTGCACTGCCATAAGCATTGTTTCATTTCAGCAGTAAGAAGTGTTTTCTGGCTGTGAGTATGCTCACACACACAAACCCTGCACACCTCCCATCCATACCCACAACAGGGTCTGAGCAAAACAAAGAGCTGGCTCGCTCCATCCATAGGGTGGGGGCATCATCCCTGGTTTAAGGGACAGCAGAGCCTGATTTCAGTCTTAATCCCTCCTCCATAGAAGTGTTACAGACACTAATCTGATGGTTCTACTCCATCGCAGGTCTAGATAGGAGCTTTCTGGCATAAAAGCTGTTTCTTTATTACGTACCTATGCAATGCCAAGCACAACTGCACGTGAATACACTGCTGGGGCTTCTGGCTGTCCTGTAGTAACTGGGATGGTAGTAATAACCTTGGTACAACTCCACGGTTGTGGAGTCTTGGCCAAGAGAAGCAGTACAGCCCAGCTGATAAGGCATCCATCAGTGGTGGAGATGATATTCCCAGTTCTGAAATAACTGTTGAGTGATTTTTATTCATATTAACTCATTTCTCCTCACACTTATTACCTGCTTAAAGTATATGGGCAGCTCTTTAAAAGCATTTGGGTATCTGAATACAAATGAATACAAAACCAGGAGGAGCAGTTGCTACACAGAATCATGGAATCATAGAATCATTCTGGTTGGAAGGGACCTCCAGGGTCATCAAGTCCAACCTTTACCCCATCATATTCCTGACCATTAGACCATCAGACCATGGCCTCAAGTGCCTCAGCAACCCCTTTTTTGAACACCCCCAGGGACGGTGACTCCACCACCTCCCTGGGCAGCCCATTCCAGTGCCCAACCACCCTCTCAGGAAAGAGCTTCTTCCTGATATCCAACCTAAACTTCCCCTGATGGAACTTGAGGCCATTTCCTCTCATCCTGTCATTAGCAATTGGGGAGAAGAGACCAACCCCAGCCTCACTACAACCTCCCTTTAGGTAGTTGTAGAGGGCAATAAGGTCTCCTCTCAGTCTCCTCTTCTCCAGGCTCAATAACTCCAGTTCCCTCAGCCTGTCTCCATAAGGTTTGTTTGCCAGACCTCTCATCAGCCTCGTTGCCCTTCTCTGGACTTGCTCCAGCACCTCAATGTCCATCAGAGGTTGTGCTGCCATTCAGAGGGACCGCGACAGGCTGGAGAAATGAGCAGAGAGGCAGCTCAAGGGGCTCAGAAGGGGAATTTTATTTGACCTTTCCTGATCCTTATGCTTGACAATGAGGTGTACACAGGGGAGGTGGAATAAGGGAGCAGGACAGGCCCTAGGAAGACAAAGCAAGGTGAGAGTCTTGGGTTTCTTGATGCCAGCAGTCAAATGCTGCCCACACTTTGCTCCCGTGTTTGGAGGGCGACAGAAGGGCTGGGCATTGCAGATGAATCATGGCAGGTGAATATTGCTACAAATCACCAGAGCTGTGCTCTCACCACCAATCCTGTGATGAAAAGCTCCAAATTGATTTATCACCTGGTGATCCATCTCACCTCCCTTGCTCTTCAGCGCATAAATCACTGTAGCCATTCAGTGGGACATGCTGCTTCGGTGTTCAAAGTCATTCCCAGCTGCTCAGGGCACATCCTCCACCGTGAGCAGCAGGAGCATGAACAGTCTGCTTGGGGAAACCAGCTGCCTTCTCCCTCCTCCTGCACCTCCTGCACATACCTGGGGTTTGTAGGTATGGAGGGGTAAGGAGTGGCAGCTCAGCTCCAGGGAGAAGGACATCTCTAGTTTATGTTGTTCTGGTGACTCTTCATTCTAGGAGGGAAGTAGTGACACCGGAGAGCCTCAGAACAGGAGGGATGTGCACTGTGATTTATCCAGGAACTCTGCATTCCCTTCTTGCTGGGTCTCCCAGCAGCAAACACACTGTGTATTCCTGTCCCGTGAGATGCACAACTTCATCTGCCCATGTATGTAAAACTGTCCCTTTAAAGGGGGGATTCCCCTGCCCTCAGTTATATATTTATTTTTTAGGTGTGTAATATGAGCTAATAGAAATAAACTCACAGAGTCAGTGGGAAGGAAAAGGCTTCTACAGAGGGAAGTTGTTCCCATAGTCAGACAGCAACCTCAGTTGGGTCAAAAGAATTTCCTTTTGGACATAGCACTGACTTCAGAGAAAGCCTGGAGTAACTAGCAGATCCATGGACATGTCCCTGTTAGAAATCTAAAATGAGAGGAGATTAATTCTCATTATTTTCTGAGTGCTTTGCTTGGACTTCACTTGTAATTTTCTACCAGTGTTTTTCGAGGCAAGTGCAAAGCCACCCAAGGAGCACCACACCTGCTAGGAGGGTGGGTGAATGATGATTTAATTACTGCCAGTGCACGCTCTGTACTCACTTGAAGGCAGCACTGGAAGGAGGTTGCCAGCTGCCTACTTTTGCTTCCCAATTAATGAAGGGTAAACGATACTTAGATAGATGCTGTTGTGCCTTAGGTTAGTCCTTGAAAGCTGATATTCCTCGTCTCTTTGTCAGTGGGTTCAGACACCCAGCCTTGTCTTTCAGCAGTGACTATCCCAGAAGATAATTCAACTGTTGCTGCGTAGAGTCCTGAATTGTTAAAGGTACATGAAAGTGTTGTGCCTTCAACAAACACATCTATCACTGTGGTTACAGCACAGTGTGATGTGATTCATATCAGCTCTCATTAATTTGAAAAAAAAAATAATTAAGCTTTGAAAACATTAGGGGAAAATATTAATCAAATAATCATTTGGAAATGTGCTGCAAAAATAAATCTAAAGCTTTTATCTGAATAATGTTATTCGACCAGTCTGAGTGATCAGCTGCAAATTTGCAGATCATAATAATTATTAACAACTGTAGGAACAAGCAGTGAGCTCAATCAATATGGCTGAGGGGACAGAGCAGTAATGAAGAGTTGTGTTTCTCCTCTGTGTTTCATCTGAGGAGCTCAGGCACAGCAGTGAGTGCCTGCTCAGCACTGACTGTGGCCACACAAAGCAAGAAGAAAGGTGCACAGGGATGGGGAAAGATCAAGCTCTTTCCCTGAGGTTGTGTGATGAATGAAGAGTGGAATCATTGTGTGCCAGGGCTGGTTTGCCCAGGCACCCTGCACTCCTTGCTCTCTCTCCTGCCTCTCTTAATCAGTGTCTGGCTGGGGAACAACCCAGACCAGTGGGATGTATCGTGCCCCAGATAGGGCGCTTGGCTGGCAGATGGTCTGCAGGCAGCTGACAAGTGGGAAATATGGCTTTTATTTGGGTTTGTGTCAGCAAAAGCCCTTTGGAGCCATGAGCTTCATATGCGTGAAGGTCCTGAAGTGTCTTCTGTAGGCTTCACCCTTACCCAAGTTAAAGCACAGTCATTGCCCCGTGCTCAGCATGTTCAGTGGAAAGAGGAGGGAGGGATCTCAGGAGAGGGGTGAGATGGGATTCATGTGAGCCACAGCAGGAGTCAGTGCCTGGCCTCAAAACAGGCACCCAGCACCTCCAGGGGAGCAGGGGATGGGAGGGTGTGGCATTGCCCGTTCCCAGCGGGGTGCTGAGACACAGAATCCATTGGCACAGATAAGGGAGTGAATGTGAAGCACAGGGACACTGAGCCAATCCCAGTTATCCTGTAACCAGTCTGTTATTTCAGCCGTGCACCCACCACATGCAGGCAGTGGGACAGGGCTGGTTCTGCAGGGATCAGCTCACCAAGGCTGTGCTGCACAGGCACCCAGCTTGGGCCAGAGACTTCCCCGGGGGCTCAGCTCTGGGGTCATGCCCAGGCTTAGCATCGTGTGGATGTGGTACCAGTACCAGCTGATCTGGCAACATCAGGGAGTCTCCTCACCACCCTCTGTGGCATAGCACAGAGGTGCCCAGCTAGCTCAGGTCCATAAAGCAAACCTCCACCAAAGCAGTGGTAGAAAAATTTGGGTGTGGGAATAATCTCCTGTCATTCAACCTTTCCCATGGAGTTGCTTATCCTGGAAATGCTCAGGAACAACATAGGTTGCAACAGCAGCTGGATATATTGTGTCAAAGTGAGACACCTTCCTTTATTAACCTCCTGGTAATCTCTGATTTTACCCTTCAGAGACCTGTATTAATATTCTACTTGGAAAGACAGAAAGAAAATCAATAGACTGGAAAGCTCTGCCTGTTGTTTGTGGCAGCCAAGAAGATTCATTTGCCTTACGACACTTTGTTGTGACAGATGGTTACTTTTTGCTGTTCGGAGGAGGCCCACCCAGCAAAATGAAGATCTTTATTGGGAGAAGTCGTGACAGATTTCATGAGGGCAGCAGTTTCAGGAGAGGCATCCAACAAAGAGTTGTAGCATTTGCAGCACCTCCTTCTTGCCGTTAGAAGCCGTGGCAGCTTGTGGCTGTTCATCTGCTCAATAGCTCTTTGCTTGTGCTCCAAATCCCCGTGAACAGTGGTCGTGTTGGCAATAGCAAGAGTTGATCAAATCCAAGTCAGTTACTGTAGCTTGATGAGTTATCACTTCTCCGCCAGACCACGGGGAGTGACTGTGTTCATAATCTAGTCCTTGCAGCTCCCAAGTACAACCCATTGATTTAACTCATTGCTCATTAAACCATGCTGACTCGATTGCCTGTCACCATCCTTGTACTGCGTGTTGGGTTGGGTTTACTGAATAACCTGAGCTGTCCTTTCTTTAATGAAGCAGAGGACCAGCCCAACACCTTTCTCTGGACCCTCTGCTGGCCGTTCCACTGCTCTGTGCATAGCACAAGTGAACCTTGTGAAAAGACAGGGGTGAGGTGCAAAACATTTCTTCTACTGACCTCTGCATTTCCAACATCGGTGCACAGCAACTTTTAAACCACTTCCACTTTCTGCAGCCCCTCATGTATTATTTCATATTGTTATTCGTTGAGAAAATTCCATCAGAATCATGCCTGAATTCTAAGAAGCATAATTAGGTTCTGCCTCCTTCTTGCAGAGAATAAAGCAGCCTCCTTGGTTCTTGATCTAAATTCTGAGGTGAGGTTTTGCTGGGTATTTATAAAAATTTGCTTTTCTCTACTGAGGCAGCCCCGTTTGAAAATTAAAGAGGTGATTCAGACCAAACCAATCTAATCCATCTGCCCACATTTTTTCCTTCAAACCTGCTTTTTTTGTCAGTTTGCCTGTTAAATCAATGAACCTTCCCAATTGAAATAATGCATAAAGTACTCACTAAGAAAGTACTTTTTATTTTAGAGGAGCAAATGGTACAAAGAAAGCACCAGAAGCCTCTGCTGTCCTTCAGCTTTGTCTGCCCCCACCTGTTGGCTGAGCAAATAATTCTCAAGAGGAAACCTCATTACATTTGAGAAATACAGTTGCTTAACAACTGGAGTTACCATTTCATCCCCCACCCCAAATATATGTGCTCTGTCATTGGCAAACCACTGCAGGCTTCAGTGATGTACTGCATAACACAGTGCATTTATTGACCAGAACAGAAGACCATGTCCAAGAATACGAAGTTTTATTGATTTGTTTTCTTGTAGACGGTATTTTCCCCTGAAAGCTGCAGCATGATCATGATTTGTCTTCATCTCTAACTTTTATATATCTATTGATTTAGGATGGGGGAAACAAAAAGGAGAATTGGAGTTTGGTCTTCAGATGTGTCCTTTGTTGTGCTTGCCAAGAGCTTGAGAGCTTTGAGAAGGAATATAAATTCATAACTATGGTTATTTAGGTATCCTTCTTAATGTACGGTGGAAAATGTTCCCAAGCAATTCATTAAAGATGTTTTGTCTCTACCAAGGCAGAGAACACACACTATCCCTTTGCCAGCCAGACATTTGCTTAAGGTCACCTTGCCTGTTCACAAATGGAGAGCAGTGTAAGCCTCCCCATCCCTGCTTCTTGGAAGTCCTCAGTTCTCTAGGAATTGTATGGCCACTCAGAAACACAGAAGAATATGGACTTGTTTTATTTATATATATATATAAATATAAATATGAAGGTCTTACAATTAGATCCTAATCAAAGCCATGATGCTCCTGGGAAGATAGTTTATTTATTCAGATCAATGCACAGGAGCCAATGTATTGATCCAGTACAGAAAATTTTACTTACTCTACAATGGCCAGGAAAAGAAAGCTGTTTCTAGGGCAAGAGTGGTCTAAAACATCAGACTGGAAGCTGCCTTTAGTGGACTCAGGTGGCTATTCAGGTTCTAGCACCCGGGTCCAGAAGAAATTAATTAACCCTGATTTTGAAACATTTGAGTTTTCAAATTTTCTGTTCTTTCCAGTGAAGAACAAATCATGAATATTTTCTTGATATGCAATTTTGCCATTTTTTTTCTTTCTGCTCTCTCTTTCTTTCTAGCACTTTCTCCCTCCTTGGTAAGAAATCTCAAGGTCCAGAAAATTTCCCATCAAAATTCATCCTCAAAACCAATGTAATTGTATAGGGGAAGCTGACTACAGCAGCACAGTGTATTTTGATGGCAGCACATTGCAGCAGAAGTGTTCTGACTAGAAGGCTTCCTACTGCAACTTCAAAATTATGTAGAGAGCCTCAGGGAAATCAGATGTAGGAATTTTGCCAGCTAGTGACCAAGTAAGTGAAACAGTCAATTTTGGCCCTTGCTTCCCTGAGAGCAAATGGTGAATTAAAGCTACCTGTCATCAGCTGGAAAATGAACTCTTTAGAAAAGGTAATTCATTCATGGAACAGAACCCCTGTGTGTCGTGCAAAGGTGGGTGATTCAAAGCCCAGAGGAAACAGTTCCAGTCATCACATCACATTTAGGTTGGATATTAGGAAGAAGTTCTTTCCTGAGAGGGTGGTTGGGCACTGGAATGGGCTGCCCAGGGAGGTGGTGGAGTCACCGTCCCTGGGGGTGTTCAAAAAAGGGGTTGATGAGGCACTTGAGGCCATGGTCTGATGGTTAGGAATGTGATGGGATAAAGGTTGGACTTGATGACCCTGGAGGTCCCTTCCAACCATAATGATTCTATGATTCTATGATTCTATGGACTGCTGGAAAACGCAAGAACATCTGGCCCAGCAGCTTCTTGTTCAGCCAAAGTAGACTTTTGGTAGTGAGGCTGAACTCTAATGGTGTCAAAACCAGCAGCAGTAATGCCTGGTCGTGGAGGAAAGCTGCATCTGCACGCTGGATGTGTGGAGATGAGAAGGGGCAAGGCTGGTGTGTGCAGGGCTGGCTCAGGGCACCTCAGCAGCGTGGGCTGTCCTCTGTCTCGTCACTTTAGCAACGAGGACAAAACCATTTCCCAAAGCAAGCTGTTGCTAATATGAAATCTTCATTCTGCTGAAACACAGAGCTTGTACTTTCACCAGCAGCAAGTTTGCTCTGTACACGGGGCTTTCACCATCCTTGGGTGAGGTCTCTGGGTCCCAGGTTGGGACTAAGCAAAAATCAAAAGGGACAGCTCATGTTTTCACCTCCAAGGGAAGTAGACCTGCACCTCCTGTTATGCCAGATAAGATAGGGATGTCTGAAACTCCGAGGCAGTCTCCTGTTCTCTTAGAAAGCTTTACAAATGAAAATGTCAGCTATTATTTCCTGGGCTGGCGCAGCCAAGGGAACATCTGGACCCAGTGACTCTGTGCTGACCTGCTGTGTGACCTTGGTGCTTTGTTCCTGCCAGCTTCCGTGGGCAAAGCAACACCCTGCCCACGTTCATGGGTGTGATGAATAGCTGGGGACTGGCACCACTCCACGTGGTACCGGTGACCTTCTGGTGTTGGCTCAGTTGTAATGAGATGCCGAGAGCATTGCTACAGCTGTGACCAGAGGTGAATACTTGGGGTTTTTTAGTCAAAGGTGCCAGGCTTGAATCAGGTTGCCAAAAGGCTGCTGAGGGACAGGATGTAACATTTTCAAAGAGCTCCGAGATCCTCTGATGGAAGATGTTATTGGAGTATAAAGCTGCCTTATTATCCTCGGCACGGGCGAGAAGCAGGTGCACAAACCTCCATCCAAAAAATGTTTGCATGTAATTGGCATCACCTGTGGAGACAAAGCAATCGTTTGGGAGGTGGGAACAAAGGAATAGAAAGCATTCCTTTCTGCTCACAGAGCCACTGGGTGCACCTCTGCAAGAAAAGCTCATCCTAAGCTGTCCAGACCGTGTTTTTCATCATTATGCTTGATGTAAAAAAACCCCAAACAAAACAAAGTGAGACAGTATTATATTTCAATTAAAACCCCATGAAAATTTTGGCTGTGCTTTTTTAATGTGATAATCTTAATTAAACTGTGCTCTCGTATTCTGAAGTCATAAAATGTCTTGGAAAAGGATAAAAAATAATAGTAGAAATAAAATTGCACTATTTGTCTACCAGGAGATTAAAGGGCTTCTTGTTTCCTTTGTGAATTTAGATTTCCAGAATTAAATGAGTGTGAAGTAATGATATTTTTCAGCAGAATCATTATCATTTTTATTGCAATGGGAAGTATGCAGCATTTCACTGTTATTGTACTTAACTCACCTAATTGTACCTCTCCACTCACCAAGCACAGAGATGGACTCTGCTCATGTGGCGAATGGGTCACCTAATGCAGCACTTTCCTTGGAGTTATTGCCAATACGTGTTTTTCTGAAACCTGTTCCTTCATGGGGTACTCCAGGTAGTAGGTACAACACTATTAGCTACTTAAATATCCATCAGATTGTCTGGCAAATGCTTGCTTTTTAATCTCTACAAGACCTTTTTTATAGTACATACCATACTTATGAATTATAATCCATTAAAGATATGCTTAAGAAGGTATAATCACAGAAATATATAATGTATAAACTAAAAATGTGCTCACAAACAGACAGGCACAGGTGTTGGGGCAGCAATATGGGTGTTGTAGTACAAAGCCTGTAGATGTCTGTTTGATGAAGTAATTACTATATTGCGGTTGCATTCAGCAAAGTGACAGCAGACAATATTGAAGGGGTGGTGCATGCTCTGGCTTTGTGTCTGCTGGCCTGGCTCTCTGGATAAAGGCACATTCGCCTGCCACCAAAATACATCTGTAACAGAGCAGAGCAGCTGTTGAACTGGGCATAGTGACACCACAGGAAAAGCATGGGAAGAAGAAAAGACTTAGATCCAGATCCCTAGCTGGTCAAAGCTAATGATTTACTCGATAATGATGCAGAGAGACATTTCCCACTGTCCAGCTGAGGCTGTTTTCTCAGGCTGGCACAGGGAGATGCCTTTGAGCCAGGGCACCAGCATGGGCACACCTTGTTCTTGTGAGTCAAAGCCACGCCGTTTGCAGAGTCTGCAAATACAGCTCCTGATACGTTGACAGCTGAAAGCACCCTAATAAGGACAAGTAGTGAACATTTTCCAGCTATTTTGTATAAATTTTTAGGCCACTTTCCCATGCATTTGAGCAGAACAGATAATTAGTGGAGGGCGGCTCTGATTCAGCTAATGGGGCCACTCAGCAGGACAGGGTGTAAATCCAAATTCTCATCACACATTAATGCAGCTCCATTCAAATGCCCGTTCTATGGAAGTAAAGGGAGAGGAGGGAGACTCTGAAGGGAATCCTGATCCCAGTGGCAGGAATGAGAATTCTTCTCTTACTTTCAGTGTGGCCAGGCTTTCTCCTTGCATAGCAGCATGTTCACTGCTTTTCTCTAACCACTGGACGTACTCACCAGCTGTCCCCTGTTGCCTCCGTGTAGTACTGGAGGTAGGATGGACAGTCAGCAAACCTTTCACATTTCTCTCAGCTTTGGGTTAGGATACCAAGAAAGGGAAATCCAAGGCATACTGTGAAAGAGAAGAGCCTCTGTTTTCTTTCTAAACATTTGCCTTTAGTTTTCTAGTTATCAGTTCTTTGGGAAAGGTGCTGGAAGTTCGTAGGTGTTGGGTTGTCTTGGTTATTGATTGGGACCTATAAGAACAACTGAGAGATGAGTAAGAGTGATAATAATGTGATAGCTCTCACTGTGAAGTATAGTGAGGAATTTTCTGCAAAATTCCAGATTTCTGGAAGCATCTGAAATTTGGAGCAATTACAGCAAACATATATGACCACTTGCTGGTGGAGATGTTCATACATCACAGTACAGAATGGTGTCTGGAGCAATCCTTGTACAGCTCCACACCTTGAAGTCACTTTATGGCAGCATTTGGAGTTTGATGTCCAAGAAGTGTGTATCCACAGTACCCTGTGTCAATGTTGTCACCTATGTTTTCCTTCCTTCTTAGCTTTGATTTTGTCAGTCCTTGACCTTTTAAGATTTACCCATTAAAATTTTTAATCCTGGAGTGACAGCAACTCAGGGCACAAACCTAATATGAAGCTGGTTGTTCATTTCTCAGAACAGGAGCAGAAAAATAACAGCACGTAGCTTGGAACCTCCAGAGAGGTGCAATAAAACTGTGGAATCATCTTGTAAACTGAAGAAGAAATCTCTGCTGATAACATATGTTTGTCAGCCTGACATTCTTTATTGCTCTTCAAAGTCCAAACTATAATGGGGACTTTGGGGCCAGGAGACTTTATGATGACAAGTCAGGGATGGGTCAAAAGTTCTTTGCCCTCAAGGCTATTGATGCTGCTGTTCCTGCCACTCCATGCACAAAAGAGAGGAAATGAAACTGAAGTGATATTATATTATAAAGAACATGCTTCTTGGGTTTCTTCTGGCTTTTCTCTGATAAACATGCTCCCCCGACTTCTGACTCTCTCTCCATGCTCCTTAAATTGTATTGGAAGGTGAAATATTTGATTAGAGGAGCAGGGACTGGCCCAGAAATTAGGATTCAGGATCCCAATCTGAAGGTGGGCTTTAATTGTTTTGGCAAGTTTCGTGCTGTGAGTTTTAGTGACAGAAGCAGTGAACCAGAACAGATTTTCCTGTAATACTGAAATTTAAAGATGATTTTGCAATTCATGAAGCTGTAAGCACTGCTCAACGTGAAACGTGTTTTAAAGACTGAGAAGGTTTTTTCCCTCCCTCTCTCAAAGGAGGTGTCAAAGGCTCCTGAAATCGAGTATCCACAGAGTAGGGGAGGCCTGGGACTGATCTCGGTGGTCCAGGTGTGAATGAGAAGTGACAATGAAGTCAGTGATGTGATGTGATGTGATGTGATGTGATGTGATGTGATGGTGGTGGAGGGTGCCTGTGCACGTGATGCTGGGGATGATGTGGGTGCACGGGGAGGTATGTGTGGCCCTTATGTCCCGTGCAAAGCTCAGCTCCAGGAGTAGCATGTCTATGCTACAAGAGTGTGCTGTGAAACCAGCTGGGTGAGATGTGGTGGTGGAAACCCAAGTCCTGCTAGGAAAGTGCTTCTCCCACTGCTGGCAGGGGTGAGAGCAGGTGGGATGCTCCATCAGTGCTATGGGGTATTGGTGGCTGTTCAGCTGTCTGCTGAATTTGGAACGTGAGTGTTGTTAGGGAGACCTCCTCCGAGCTTGATGTCTGTGGTGTGTAGAGAGAAGGATTATATCCTGGGGAGAGCACTGAGAGCTTCCAGGGGGCAGAATCAGGGGGACCTGGACAGAATACTGTAGAAAGAACTGTCAGGATGGCTTGGGGGAAGGCTGTGAGGGAAGTTTGCTGCATTGACCCCCTCAGGATGTCCCCTGCAGCCTCACACCCAGTAACTGTTGGGTTTCTTCACCCTGCAGCCTTTCATCTTGATAGCACAGCGTGAGGGTGAGCAGTCCTCAATTGGTATGCCCATACCTGTGGGACACCTGGGTTCAGACCCCAATCTGCTTCCTATTGGAATGACTCCACACATATAAGTCCTTCCATGTAGCAAAAGCCTCCAATCCAGACCTCTTTCCAGTGCAGCCAAACGACTGAAGGATTAGCTGGGAGCACTGCTTGCTATTCCTGTCCTTCCTCTGCAGAGATAAAGGAGTCTTCTTCCCACTGCCAGCTCAGCTGACCCACAGGATGGCACAGACCCTTTGCTCATTACACCTGAAAGTGCTATCAGCATTTCTGGAAACCTCATTTCCCTTGTTTTCTGTGGTGATATCTGTGCACCCAGCAACAAATAGCTAAAACCTTCTATCCACTTTTAATCACACTAAATCAATGCACCGTAAGGGGGAGGTTTAAAACCAATTTTTTATGCACTGCTGCTTATATTGAAAAGACTCATTACAACCAACATCAATCAGTGCAGTCTGTAACTAAAGTAACTCCTGGATTGAATCAATGACGCTGATGAAGATGGGAGGGGTGGAAAGAGAGAGCAATGAGAGGGAGTGGGAAGGTGTTAAACAAAACAAAGCCTTCTGAAATATTTTGCCTTTCTTCTAAGACAGACACAGCCCCCTTCGGTGTGTTAGGTTGTCATTTAGAAGGAATTTTCCGGATTTGTAGGTCTCTTTTTGCATGAGATATTGTTCGAGGACCACAAGAGGGCAATGGAGATTGGAGACAGAGCCATGCCCAGGCTCTGCAGAGCAGGGATGGTGCCTCCTTACCCTGCCCTCCTTCCTTCGCAGCACCCAGAAAATACCATTCCCCAGCACGCAGAGAAAAAGATGAAGTGTGACAATAAGAGCACTTGGGTTTCCAGGGCTGCTTTTTTGGAATCAATGAGACATTATTGCAAATAAAACATATGTCTGCTTTGTAGCTAATGCTGTCTAAATCGCATTAAGCCCCCAGCAGCCTGTATGGGCTGTGTGTGTATTCTCAGAAAGGTGCGTAGAAGCGGTATTGATCTTTTGACTAAGTGTCCTAATGAAATACAAATCTGCTATCATTTAGAGAGCCATCTGTCATGATGAGACATAAAAAATGCTACAAGCAGAACAATAACTATAATTCAATTTGAGAATCCAACCTCCTCTCAGCAGGAGCAGAGCAGCCGGCCCCAGCCCTCGGCCTCTGGGATCAATTCTGTTTGCTGTGTTAAACTTCGTCAAAAGGCAGTAAAGGAATCAATCAATAAGGTATTAAAGAAATTCCCAATGATGGGTAAGATACTTGTTGGAGAAGACCTCTTTAGCCCGGTGGTGGTGATTTAAAATCCATCTACATGGCTCAGGTTCTCTGGCTAGTGGCAGAGTAATTTAATGCTTGTGGTGTTATATTGTCCAACATAATGGTAAACTGCTACGAAAGAAGTGGTGCATAGCTGCTGAGAAGGAAGCTGGTGACAGCAGGTTAATGGAGAGGTCGTTTTCCTAATACTCTCCAGGCCACTGGTGATGCGGGACTCCCCTTCTTAAGAGTTTTCAGGAAAATGAATCCAAATGAACTTCTCAAGTGGGTTAGTTAAACCATATTAGCCACCTATGTGGACGTGCTCACTCAGAGTTAAAATGGGCTTTATTCAATTTAGCTTTGCTCAGTTTAAGCTCTGGTTCATCAGAGCACTTGAGTATTTGCTTCTGTCTCTGGAACATGGCTGAGGCACACGGTCCATAGGGCAGTTTTGGTTAGGGTTGGGTCTGAGCAACCCCATGCCAGTGAGACCACTGGTAAATGGTCCAGTGGTGGCTCTGGGCCTCATTTTTCAGTGTTTTCTGTTTTAGTTGCAAGTCTTTGGGTCAGGGTCTTGCTGCAGTCCCCAGCGGACAGCACGCAGTGCAGTGATGCTCCTCTCTCAGCCAGGCTGAAGTGTTTCTGAATGCACACTCTTTTGGTGGTGATTTCACGGCCCTTCATGCCTGGGTGTTTCAGTTCCTCATCATCTTTCTTACCTGTTTCTCCATGATGGACTTGTGATGGCCAGGCCAGCCCCAGCACAGGGCCACAGGCAGGCGGCTGTCAGCAGCACCCCTGCCCTCGGTGCCCCCGTAACAGGGGGCTGGAAGGGGAGTCGCTGGGTAACCCTGGAGAGGGAGGAGGCAGCTGGCAGTCACAGGAACAGGAAAAGTCTCTCCAATATCTCCCATATCCTCTGTCACTGCTTTGTCCCTTCTGTCTGCCCCTCTGTGCACCAGGGGTAGCCACCCCACACCCCATCCAAGAGAGGCAGTGACACCTCATTTCTGAAAAGCCTTTGGCCATCTATGTGGGGCAAATACTGTGACTGGCAGGAATAAAAGGATCTGTGTCCTCAGAGCTGAGCTCTAGCAGGTATGTACCCAAATCCACTGACTGCAGTGCCTAAGGACTGGGGCAGAGTCCCCAGGGGAGGGACCGGTGCTCCCTCCTGCAGCACAGCCCACAGCACAGCCCAACCCAAGCAGTGCAGCCTGGCTTGTGTGCACGTTGTGTGCAGCATGTGGGCACTGGCATGACTTCTCCTCCAGTCCATGCCCAGGTTTATATTCTGCAAAAAAACCCCAACTTGTTTCTTTTCTTGCAAAGGAGCTGCTGAGAGCTCGTGTGTATACAGCAGTGATAAGCAGGGCACCAGCAACACAGTGCAGAAGAAAAGGGGGAGAACCAGTTTGTGTCACACACTCAAAGCAAATTTGCTGTAGCTACAGGCTGATTCTTCTCCATTCCATATATTCTTTTATTTCTTCCCTAGCCAGATATCTGTGGTTTGCAGTGGTGTCACTTGGGCCATGAAGAACCCACGGGCTGAGGTCTGGTGAAAAGCCGTGGCTGTGTGCACTGCTGTATTGTCTGAGATAATATATGGCCAAATTATTTTTTTTGGAACCTTTTCCTAAAGTCTTTATCTGCCAGGTTCCAGGCTGTGGAATCGATGTGCCGCTGTGTACTCATTCGCTTTCTGTCTCTGCAGCTTTTCTCCCAGAAAGGCTGGGTTGGAGCTTGGCTTGTGACAGCCCCCTGATAAGCCAGGTCACTGTTCTCTCCGACAGTCCTTTCTCCAGGATGTCCTGTGTAATTTTTATGTGTATCAAAATTTGAAATTGTTCATTGAAAAAAAGAGATTATTTTCATAGTAATTGAAGGGCTTTTTCATCCAGGTGATGATCAGTTTTAATGACCCCACATCTGGCAGCAATCTAGGCTGTTATTTTTGAATGAAACAGTTACTAAAGGTGGATTTGATTAATCTTCCTCTGACAGAGGAGAATCGAGTCTCTGGGCATTGGATTTATGTGATTTGAGCTACTTGGGGACTGATGGAGCTTCAGTCTAGTGGAGCTTGCCACGAAGTGTTCCCTCACTGTCTGGGAGATTGACAGGAGAGATAGAGCAAGTATAAGAAGGAACAAAGTAGGGAAAAAATAACTAGAAAGACTCTGTGGAGACAGACTGCACTTTCCCCAGCCCAGGGAGGAGACATTCCTAATGAGAGACTCAGCCTGACCGCCTCAGAGCTCAGGGATGAAGCCCCTGGAGCTCTGGGACAGTCACACAGAGGAGAAGAGAAGCAGCTCAGCTGTGCCTGGGAAGGAGATGCTGGGAAGGGAAGTCTCACACTGCATGAGGCCGAAGGCCAAGGCACGCTGTGCTCACACTGTACCTGCCTGACCTCCAGACGATGCTTTTCCCTGGCAGATACAGCACAGAAACACCTGCTCTTTGGAAGGCAGTGATAGCAGGTTCTGACCACGAGGGCAGGACATCACAAGCAAACTCCAGCACCTCATCCTCCTTCCAAGAGGCTCCACCAGCGACAGAGCTGGAGGTGTGACCACACCATGGCTGGAAACTTCATTTAATTCCCCGTCTTGTTTGTAAATATTTTACTGTCTGGTATTAAGCGAACATAATAACTGCAGTTTAAAGATGAGGGAAGTGGTTTGATGGGGATGCTGTCAAAGTATTTTCCCCTAAGTTTCAAAGGCTGTTATTTTTTTCTCTCTCCTGTCATTGGTAATAATCCATTGAAAGCTTGAAAGTGAAATGTGCTGCCTTCCTCTGCGATGGTTTTTCTTTGTTATGTTTCTCAGACAAAGAGCAAAACAGGCACTTTCAGTCTTGATGAGTTTTATTTTAGATTAGGAGAGATAAACAAAGAATGAGCAAATCTTAAACTCTCTGGGAGAGAGAGCAGCCACATCTATTCAAGCCACACTCTCCTGGTTTGGGAAGAGCAGTACCTGGTACCAGCCAAGGGCTCCTACAAAAGCAGCTGGTGCTGATCACACTGCGTTCAGATCCACCCTCATTGAATGCCCCCAAATGAAACACACTGTAGTGTAATGCCTCCTGCACTGTCCCTGGAAGGTCTGGCTGGGCCCATCTTCCACCTCCATGGGGCTGCTGTGTGATCACACGTGCCAGATGCAGCATGGGCAAGGAGGTAGGGACCTGCAGCATCCAGGTTCATGGAGTGGAGAGGCAGTGGGAGGAAGGATTGCAGGTGGAAGGGGCAGGAAAGTGGTGCCTGGGACCCATCTGTGAGGTCTCACTCGAAGGAGAAGGGCCAAGTTTGCCATGGGGAGTATGTGGTTTCCTCTCCCGACCCTGTCCTGTGGCTGAACGGGAGCAATGAGGTGCCCATCTGATACTTTTTACTCACAGTAATTCAACTGCAGTTAAAAATGCTAACAGTAGGGGTTTGCTTTGTAAGTATTAAGTGTGAGCTAACCATCCCTCCTTAGAGGTTAAAATCTGTCTCTGTCTCTCAATCTCCTGACAGCTTATTTTGAAATCCCCATAGAAATCCCAAAGCTCTTATTTCTGGTGCTCGGTTTTCTTTGAACAATGTTATTTCCATTATTCCATTGCTAATAAGGAGTCGCTTTGCTTTTTGGGTGCCAGTGGCAGGGAGAGGCTTCCTTCATTTCCCGAGAACTTTTTGTTTCCCTCTGATTCCCTCCATCTTCTTGCCATAAAATCTGAGCCAATGATTGACAGCCCAATTTAAACTTATGTTTAATATTGCAATCAAGTGTGATATTTGGTGTTTGCTTTTTGAAGTGAGGAGAAAGGGTAGCAGAATTTGCCTTCCTGCAATCATTTCACCCACAAAAGTGAATACATCCAGTAAAGTGAAATTTTGCTAGCAAAGAAGAAAAAGAAAAGGAGAAGGGGGAATAAGAAAGAGAAGAGATTAACATCCTTTAAAATGTGCCTGTTTACTCCGATCGTCTCAGAGCTAACTTTAAATAGGATAAAATGATCCTTTAATCCCCTTTATCTTCTTAAGAGCTGCTGTAAAAGATCTACTTGACATTTGAGAAACGGAAAAAAATAGAAAGTCTCGTAATATTCATCAGAAATGGTGGATGGAAAGACTTGAATTTAACAAAACATGAAGAGTTGGATCCTCAGCTGGGCATAAATTTCCATAGCTTCTGCTGAGAGGCACCAGTTCAGGGCAGTGCAGGATCAGCCCCCAGCTGCCTTGCTTGTTGCACACAAACAGCTCTGTAAAGCAAGGCCCAGTGTGGTGGGTTTGGCTGCAGAGGGTAATGCTGGAAACCCGTTTGACCCAGTTGCCTTTGCTACACTGGTGAGAGGTGGCTGGGAGACTCTTTTTACATGCTTAGGAGCTCCTTGGTTGGCACTGAAGCCTCTCTCTGTGCTATTTGCTGGTTTGCCTTTAAAAATCTGGCGTCTCTTGCTGACTTGTTATCCACAGCCTCATTGCCACAACATCTGTTTAGTCCTGAATAAATATGCATCCCAGTTACTTAATGGCCTTTTCTCAATTTTCAACCTAGAAAGAGTAATGAATCATGAATAAGTTATAAGGAGCTAGAGCACAGAGACCTCTAAGTTAAGCAATGTATCCCGCAATGTATTGCCTTGGCTATCTGTGCCCGTCTGCTGAATCGCTGCAAGAGAAGGAAGAGAGCCCTTCATTTGTTGTTCCCCCATTTGCAGTGAGTAATGAAAGAATGACAACCACTAAAAGCCGAGGGATGTTTGCTCCAGAATGTTGAACTTGCTGTGATGAACTGTCCTACTCAGCCGTGCTGCGACTAATGCTTCGAGTGATGTATCTGGACTTCCATGGGCCCATAACTCACTGCAGATGAGAGCAGTGGTGGAGTTGTTTCAAGGAAAATAGACTTACCTGAACGTGGTGCAAAGAGGCAATATCACTTTGCTTGGCTAAGCACACACCAACGCTGAGTGGCAGCTTGTGTTAGGGCATGGCATGGCTGTGGGTTCGTGTCTGGGTGGGTGAAATTGCTGAGATGATACAGCCCAGGGTGAGGTGGTGGCCAGGACACGGTGACAGGAACTGGGGCACCAAGAAGGGGGTTCATAGGTTCAAAAAAAAGGCATCCTGCTAAGCACTGTACATTTAGGTAGTAGACCTGAAAACAACAGTACACACCACAACAGGCGTTTCCTTTCCAATCCACTTACAAATTCATTGATAATAGGAAAATCCTAATGTCATCCTAAATATTTTCAAGGAGTGTTTATAGATCATCTTGTATTTATTACCTTCTTTGTCAGTAATGAAGTTCCCTAGTGCTGAGCTTCATTTTTTAACATTCAAGTACAGTTCCAGATTACTTCAGAGTTGATGCTGAATCTGCAAGCAGGCTTTGTGCTTACGCAGGGGCAGGACCCCCCCCGGGAGATGTGAGCAGGGGAGTGTGAAGGGAAGCTCTTTTGGGGAGCAACGGGAACAGAAGCAAGCTGGCTAAATTCCAAGGAAGGTTGGTTGAGTCAGCTCCGCTCAATGCCACCTAGGATTTTGTGGCATCGGTGTAATAGTTGAAATGGACACATAAAAGCCTTTATATGAGAACAAAAAAGTGCCCAGCATAGCAGCTGTATCTCCTGCTGCCTGTGTGCAAACAGCACATTTGGAGTGCTGGTATTGCTTCCTCTGTGTGTGCAGCCCCAGCTCATCTCACCCACTGCGAGCTGGCATTTCTGCACTTTGGAGGTGCTGGGAGTGCAATTCTAGAAGTCCTCCCCCCTTATATCTCCATGCAGTTTCTGTAGTGATCCCACAATACTTGAGTTTAGAATTTGTGTCTATACAGTGCCCAGATAGATAATCCTGGCGATGCTCTAAATCCATAAGATTTAATCACTTCAATAAATCTGTGAAAAAGGGGTTGGAGTTATCCTGGGTAAAATAAAATAAAATAAAGTAAAATAAAATAAAGTAAAATAAAATAAAATAAAGTAAAATAAAATAAAATAAAATAAAATAAAATAAATAATATAAAACCAAGACACAGAGAGATGAAAAACTGGGTGGAAGGCACACAGCCAACGAGCCCAGTGTTTTAACCCCAAATACCTTTGGGAGATAACCAACTAAGCAGAGCTGTTTAATTATGGCAACTTGCACACTGGGAAGGTCAAAGCTAGGGTACTGGGACACTAGAATGGGTTAAGCAGAGGCTTCACAGTAGTCTGTAGATGGTAGCTCTCCTAAGGACACGCTAGACCTGAAGTCACAGAAACAGAAATGTTCCACCCAGCTACATCTCTACCCACTGCTCACAGCCAAACACATGAGGACATCTTAAATTCATTACTGAGAAGAGTTTATTTTCACAAGCACAGAGCTCAGATTTGGCTGATTTAACCTTCCAACAGGCATGAAACATTTCTGACTAGGTCAAATATTTCCATACTGCACAGCAACTGCTCTGTGACTGCAGTGGAGATGTAACCTTCGGCTCCTTTGAAAATCTCAGCCTAAACTTCTTGTTATCCTGGACTTCCATGTCTTTCACTCTTTCCAGCCTCTGACTTCCCTCAAAATAAACCAGAAGTAGAACAGAAACCCAGCTAATTACAGAGTGATTGCAGGTTTCCTCCCAGAAAAGGGGCTGTTCTGGCCAGTCTGCCTTCTAAAATAAGAATGTCCATTATCACCCAGGAACGCCCTCAATGTGAAACGTGATTTGCTGCAGTTAGGAAATAATCCTGAGAATACAAAAAGGCACAAGGAATTCAGAAACCCAAGAGCAAATTCAAGTGGTTTCAGAATTCTGTCACAAATGACTTGTACGTTTATTTTAATTCCTGTCAGGAGGTGCATGGTTGTTTCAGCTACTCGGCGTGTCACCAAGAGCACACAATCAATGTAAGCTGTTCATGAACAACCTTCAGGCTAAAAAATTTCCTTTCCTGAGAATTCTGCAAAGTAGTTTAGAGATAATAAATATCCTTGAAGAAAACCTCTGTGGTGAAATCACAGAGGATTAGTTAACTGCAGGAGGAATTCCACAACGGACTGGGGAGAACTTCAGGCAATCCCAACTGGATGCCTGGAAGATGCTGGTTCTTGGAAGAAGCCTAAAGCTGAGCCAGTGGTGCAATGTTCTATCATCTGTACTGGGTTGAGAGGGCAGTACAAAAATGGGAGAAACATCAACAGGGTGTTGAAGGTGGGTTTTGCTTTTCTAAATGTTGAGACATCAGGAGACTTAGCTGGTATCCCTCAGTGCTGATGAGCCCTGCCAGTACAAGAGTCCCCAAAAGCAGGAGTCCCACCAGAGGTATTTCTGGAGGGGTTGGAACTGGAATGTCTTAAAGCACTGACCTGCACCTCAGAAGTGCTGCAGAGCCACAGTTGCTCAAGAACCATAGGGGAGAAGTGCCCTTAGCCATGGGGCTCAGTCATCACCTTTTGGTGCATTTTGTGTGATAGTTGGCCAATACCTCATGCTCCATTTCTCTCCAAAACACCACCAACATGGAGATGACCTCTTCCCAGGCCAGTCTCTTTTCCACCCAGTCTTGTGATCATCGTGAAGCTGTTACCATGGTGACTGTTTTTTTGGTACCTCCACATTATTCATGCCAGGGGCCATAATGTGATACATACTGTATTTGTAATAAGCAGCAGACAGATGTCTGGAAGCACCCTACTGAGCCAGCATTGACACAGTCTGCCACTTCAAGGTCAAAATGGGATCTGATGACCTAGATGCCACCTTGAATGGATTTAAATGCAAAGAGCTATTAAGATGTAATGATGCCAAACAGGAGAAATGCATTTCGTTTAGACATATTTTCCCATGGGAGAAGCTGGAAAGTCTCACTAAGCATCAGTTTATATTCAAGAATAGCTTGTTCTGGCACTTAAATCCATATATATTATTTTTGCAGGCAACTGTGGAGGAGCTCTATTACCATTTGCATCCTATCTGAATAATAATAATAATAATAGCAATAATAATAATAGCACATTGATTCCATTTTGCAAGGGAAAGAAGAAAGTGAGGAATCCCTTTCAAACCCAGTCTTTCTACCTGTGGGTGCTTCTCCAACAGAGTATTTGAGATGGGTGACTGAGCTCCCTGTTCAGCAGCATGGCTCCAATGGCTTTCCTGCCTCTCCTGCATTTTCCTTTCTCACTAGCCATCATGAGATTTTAGTGAATTGAAGAAATCTTATTATTTTGCTTTCACTGGGGTGTCAGGTTAGGAAGTAGAATTGTTAAAGCTGATAATCTGCCCGAATCTTGTCAAGGCAGGGTGTGCTTGGGCTCTCAGGTTGGTATCTCTGCACTGTGTTACCACTGTGGCTCCGGTTCCCCAGATGTGGTTTGGCTTCCTGTGTTTTCCAGCCCAGCTTGTACTTTGGTGCAAGTCCTACAAGTGCAGGAAGCGTCTCGCTAAGGATCTGAATGATTTGCCTTTTTTCCCTGCTTTTCTCTAGGAGGCTGTTGGGTGCCTGCACTTTTCTCTTCCCTGCTCGGCCAGCCCAAAGAGCAGCAGCTCAGCAGTTGAGGGCAACAAATCCTGCAGAATTACCACTCTTGGATTTTGTCAGGAACTCAGCTGACCCACTTTCCCAAGCCCCTCCATACCCAGAGAAAGCTCCGTGCAAATCCCACAGGGGCCAAGCCCATGGTCACCATCCAGCCCTTCCTTGTCCCTGCTTTCTGTGATGCCTTCCCAACCCACTGCTGCTGAATTAAGGATGCTGATGCCCATGGCAAAGGCACACGTTACAACGCAATGAGCTAAATGAGATCCTGGTGCAACAGCCAAGCAGTGAGGAGAAATACTGACACTGAATTCATGGTCTAATGGTCTAATGGTTAGGAATATGAGGGGATAAAGGTTGGACTTGATGACCCTGGAGGTCCCTTCCAACCATAATGATTCTATGATTCTATGAAAGGCCCCCATGCTGGAGCCAGAATGCTCAGAGTTGGGAAGCTGCTGCCTGGCTTACAGTCCTGCTGTTCCAGTCTCTTCCCGGAGGCAGCAGGGGAGAGATGAAATAATCCTCTTATTCAGGACAGATCAAGCTAAAAAGGAACGACCCATCAGGTTACTCAATTCAGCTCTGTGCTGCAGCATGTCAGGTACCTGTGGCAGCCTGGGCTCACGGAGGCACTGGGCTGTGCAGCCCCCGGGGCGACAGCAGGAGCAGACGAGCACAGGCAGGTGTAAGATCTGGGGATGCCAGTGCCGTTGGCAAGGAAAGGAGATCCAGAATTGCAAATATTTAGGTTCATGAGCAATTTCTGTATTTATCTTGTCTCCCGGGGAGAAAGTTACTCACGTGCCTGAGCATCTCCAAGTGGAAATCCGTAGGGCATTTTAGACGCTGCTGTTCATTATTATTTCACACACATTTTTACACAGCTCCTTGAAACAGCAAAAAATGGAGATGAGGTTTTCATTTCTCTAGGAAGATGTTATATTTTCGTGTATAGGCCAGCTGCTTTCCCACATAAGGATGAAAAATGCCACAAGTCACGTTCTAGGGGAGGACTGTGGTTAACTGAGGCTCCCCGTGGACTTCCTCAGCAGGACTTGGTCTGTATGGCAGTGCAGGGATGGCTCTGTGCATAAATGTGCTGTGCTTGAAGCCTCCAGACCTTATTGAAAATATTTTCAAAGTAGGGGTGTTGGTGGAAACCCCCCTTAGTGAGATGAGTATGTCAAATCAGTCCTAGTTGGCATGGATATTTGGTAATTTTCTGTGTATTTTCCAAGCATGCTTATTTCAATGAAACCAGGATTGTAAAAATAGCATCATGATGCTATTTTCTGCTCTCTTCCCACGTGTCTCTGGAGTTAACACTACTTAATTTATAGTCATAAATAGATCTTTCTGTCTGGGTTCTGTTTTTTTTTTTCTTGGTAACTTTGAGAGAAAAAAAACCCCAAACAATCAATCATCTGTTCTTCATTCATCGAAAACAAAACAGCTAATTAAGTTCTGATTCCAGAGTCTTTAGCATGGCAATGACATCTTTAAGCACAACATTGACAGCTGGAATAGTAAATCCCTGAACTGGGTCTTCAGTACTACTGGGTGACATTTGGAGAAGTCTTTAGTCCTGTAAATGGGGAAGATTTGATACCTCAGCTATTGGAGAGGTTAAATAAAATGGAAACATGAAAATTTTATTTTCAAGGACATAACCCCAATTTTGTAGTTTCTGGGTGAGCTTTTTAACAGAAGCAGTTTTTGAACTCAGCACAGCTGGTAAACACAGTGAATAAAATCCCCTTTAGCCATATTCTCCAATGTGACACAAAACAGGCAAAGAAAGGAAGAGCCAAATATAATCCTCCTTGTGAGGTAGACGTGGGAAGAATTATTCTGCTCTCTCACTTAATGATTTATTTGACTGGAACACCTTCTCCAGGTGAATAATTTTTTCCTCACATGTCAGTAGAACTGACCTAGATGGGTTTAAAATATATGCAGAAATTTGCTGCTCCTTACACATCATGTTTGTGCTTGGCTCCAGCCTGGAGTTTGTTTTCAGTGGTGTGCAATGTGGGTTTAATTTGACTCCTGTTGATGCCAGCATTGCATTTTCTGTTGAATTACTGAGAGCTTTTGGAAGTGTCACCCCTGGGAGACAACTTGGTGTCCTGAAACCTGATGGCTGAAAGCCTATTGATTCAACAGTCAGGAATTTATGCCAGGTTTCAGAAGGTCAACCCCCTCATACCCCTTTAGTTCCTCTTTTCCTCCAAAAAACTGGAATCAATCAACACACAGCAACGTGAATCACTGCAAATTAGGTATTGGTGTTTGCATGGAAGGTCTTTGAGGGTAGGAAGTGATGCAGGATCAGGAAGCTTCATTTCCAACCTCTAAGCTCATGATGTTCTCACCAGAATAAAAAGATGACTCAAATGGACACACACAGTTGCTCTGCAGAACATGAAGAATAAGCCAGGGGTGCTGCAAAGGTACTCACTAGGTGAAGACTTCCTACACCAGGGTAAGCAAGTTAAACCTTGTAATAACTCACTGAAGCTGGGAGGGAAGGGCAAAACCAAGGCATGGAGGTTAACACCTAATGCAGAGGCAGAGAAGTCACTGGGTTCTTCTCTGTGATTCCACGTCTCACTGCACACGAGCACACGTTCCCTGGGCACGTGTGAGGGGAGCCTGGTAAACTTTGCAACGATGAGTGGCTTTGGTTCAGCTTTTGTCTGAAAATGCAGGAAAATCATTTTAATTGAAGCCATTCTCTTAACACTGTGCAGTGTTGTGGAAAACAGAGCAGGGAAGAGGGGAGGGGAACTTGGGTGAAGTAGACGTTGCGTCACCTCTGACAGCTTGATTGCCTACTCTCCAATTTTTGCTCTTAATTACAGCGGATGATTATTTCACTTCAATAGCTGTCTGTGTTTGAACACTTGGTGTCTTGCGTTACCCAGGCAATTTGAATGCTTCCATTCATTTTATAAAAAGCTTCTGTGATGTTGCTCAATTATTCATGATACAGGTTTCTTCCATCAGAAATACCTACGTGACTCCTCAACGCTTTCCTACGGGAGGGTTATCCCAGTGTGCTGCTGGCTCTGCGGGCACACAGGGAGATGCCATAGCTCCTGCATGGTGTGAAGGGCAACAAAGTTTCTCAGGTGACATCTATTGCAACTTTTTTGGGAAGCAGAAGGTGGACTGGGAGTGTTGGGAAGATGAGCCCTTACACCCCATGAGAGGAAGAAGCAGCCAGGGAAGGACCTTACCCAGCTGTACCACATGGATCTAATTTACCACTAAGACCTTGGATTGCCTGGTGGTGTTAAAAGTGTCAAAATGATTGATTAGACTGGTGAGGTAGTAAGACAGATAAAAGTTTGGAAGAATATGTGAATGGAGTTAATTTTATACCAAAGAGGATTATGAAATGCTAACAAATACACAGAAACACCATCCAGGTAGGGGCACACCAGAGATTAGAAATATTTCAGATGAAAATGTTCTCTATCCAGTATGTAACTATTGCTACAGGATACAAAAAGCAAGATACAAAAGTAAGAGGAAAGAAAAAAAAAGCATAAATACACCAAAATGCAAGAAATTGTATTGCACACAAGAAGAATGAAACCCATCAAGATGTAGAAATCATGGTCCTTCACAGGTAGTGGAGCATGGTGAGACTGGAAGAAAATGTCTTTGAAAAGAAGAACTGAAGTCTCAGGATTCATGTAACCAGTCCCTGGCAGTGTCCTGAGCCATGCATATAAACCAGAAGAGGCAAATTAGCAGTGGAGTCCAGCAAAGGACAATTCCTGTGGAGTTTGGATGAGTTTCCCCTAAATGCTGTTTTCAGCACAGTCAATCTGCAGAGCAGAACCTCAGTGTTGTTTGCCCATGATGCAGATGGTCCTTCCCTGTGCTTCTGGATCCTGTATTGAAAGGGAGCGAGCAACTGAAATTGCTCCAATCCATCAGGGGGACTTATAAATTATAGATGAATTCAACTCAGTGCTTCAAACTAAGGTACTTGGGACCTCAGAAATATGAGTGAATGCTCCTACGTTACAGTAAAATGCTTCAGTTTCAACAAATTGACATTTGGGAAGGAAAAAAATATTTAATCATAGGAGTTGGAAGATGCAAATAAGTGTCTGGAGGGTTTTTGGGGAAGCATTGAAGCAAGTTGAGGACTCACATCTCTTTTTAAAAATCTCTTCTGGTTCCTAGCTACATTTTTCATTGCCTTTGAAAATTGGGTCCTTTATTAACAAGAGTTAAATTACATAATACTGAAGAAAGACTTTAAAATAATTACTTCCTAACCCCTTTTGCAAAGCGCTGAAGCACAAGGCTTTATTACCCTTATCTTAACTTTCTTAACTACTAATGTTTTAGCAGTTAGAAAATTATCCTTTCCCTTTTGAAAATCCAGCTGCAGTTATTTTTTCAACATTTTTATTAGCCCTCCGTATATTGATAATAATCACACCATATTGAGGTGTTTCAGGAGAAGACATTAAGGCCAATCAAGTGAATAATTCAACATTTTAAAAATTGTCTGAACACAAATTTACACAATAGCCTGTGACAAAAGAATCTTTAGGGGACGATCAAATAAATAACACTCATTTTTCAAGAACACTGCAACACTATCAAAAGAATAATACAGACATCTCTTTTAATGGTAAGCTGTTATTATTCATGTATGTTGGCAATTTTAAGAGCTCTGAAGGTGTGCTCTGCAAAGTTCTTCTATGCTACTTTGGAAGAGGCTGTTATTATCAGCAGAGATCCCAGTTTGGATATCTCAGCTTCACTAATCTGCTCTGCCTCCAAAGGCAGCTTTCTTCAGCCCCACACCTTATTTTTCCCATTTTTTATGATAAAAAACATATTACTGTTTCATTATAACATGACTAGAGGGTCCACATAAGAGTGACATGTAAGTGTATACACCCCATGTTTTGTTGGCCTGGGTGTGTGTGCATTCCCTGGAAATAATTTCTGGCTTTTCTTTTTTACTCCAATATTTTTCTGGCAGTTAGTGTAGAAGATGAGAATCCTTCCCAAAGCTAGGGCTTAGCTGGTACTGTCATTTCATAGGAGGAGTTTTTGGCTCAGTTTAAGCTTGGATTTTCCAGACAGTGCTTTTGGAATACCCTGGATTTGGTGGGCTTTCAGCAGCCTTTCCTTTAGAGTTCAGAAGGTGAAATGTCTCCATGCGACAGTATTCAACTATAAAAATAATTTCTAACCTCTTATCAAAGGCCAGCTGAAGCCTCTCATTTACCTGTGAGAGGATTCGCCTGCTTACAGCCCCATGCTAAGAGGCAGAGCCTCCTTAAAGCAAAGAGTGCAAGAAGTGCTGCAAAATATGCTGAGAGACAGGCGAAATACCAATATTCAGTTGGGACTGGCACAGAGGGATGAAGGGAGGTGCCAGGCAAGGGCCTGTAGTCTCATGTCCTCCCCAATAACTCTGTGTTAGAGCCCTGCTTCTCTCAAGCCCCACAATTCACCATATCCTCTTCTATCACCTTCACTGTCAAACCGAGGGGCATGGGAAGAGCTGAGGGTGGGATGGACCTCAACAGTGGCTCCTCTTTTCACTACTGTGTAGTTCTCCACGCTGTTGATTTATTCCTTCAAGATTTAGCTTTCATTTGCTGGGATTTTATTACTGCCCAAGAGTTTGGGGCAGTATGAACCATCTGTATTGTCCATCTCTAAGGCTGTCTCTGGTACTCCCCTGCCTCATTTTTCAGAAGATGGGAGGTGTCACAAGTCTCTGGATTTGGAACTTGCTACCTGGCTCTCTCTCCCCTTCGTTATTTAAGACGCATACTCTCTGGTGATAAAAACCCATTAAAGCCTGTGTGAACATCGACTTTGTTATTTATTACTCCCTCCTAAATAATATTCTGAGATTTGGCTGCCCTTCTTGCTACTACTTAGCCTTCTATCTCTCACTTTGAGCAGCTGGGATGCTTCTTTTTTGCCTCTTGTCTCCTAAGCCAAACTTCAGCACGGGCTCTAAAATGATGATTTGATGGGAAGAGCACAGGTGACAGGAAACCACGGTACCTCGGGCTTGAGTTAAAGAAGGGGGAGGCAGCCATAGCTGGGAGAAGTAGATTGATATTAATTGTTTTATCAAATGATGAGAGTCTGGCTGTTTCATTAGCGAGGCTAAGCACCCGGGGTCTGCTGTGCTAGGCACTGTGCAAATCAGGTGCAGAAATGCCCCCATTTCTGAAGAGCTGGCCTTATAATGAGATGACAGATAAATGAGCTAATTTGTACATGCTTGTACTCAAAGAGATAATGGGGCCAGCAAGACCCCATGACTTCTGAGCCATGGTCGAGAGCCAAAGGCACCAAATAGCAGCACTACTCCTGAATCTATCCTAGGGCTTCTCTTTGCCCCACAAGGCATCTTATGATATGAAGCAGCAGATGATTTCAACTGTTCATCAGTTAAATATGTGAAGGTGGCTTCAGGTCAGCCTTTGGCGTTGTGGATCCCGTTGGCTTCATGGAGACCAATGCTGCGAGGGTGAATCTCATGTATTTAACACAAAGCTCATCTTGTGTTTGAAAACCTGGAGAGGCAGGAGGAGTTGTTAAAGCACATACACAGTTTCAGTTTTCAGGGGCTTGCTCCTACAGACACGACTGAGGAGACCTTATTGCCCTCTACAACTACCTAAAGGGAGGTTGTAGTGAGGCTGGTGTTGGTCTCTTCTCCGCAGTTGCTGATGACAGGACGAGAGGAAATGGCCTCAAGTTCCATCAGGGGAAGTTTAGGTTGGAGATTAGGAAGAAGTTCTTTACTGGGAGGGTGGTTGGGCACTGGAATGGGCTGCCCAGGGAGGTGGTGGAGTCACCGTCCCTGGGGGGGTTCAAAAAAGGGGTTGCTGAGGCACTTGAGGCCATGGTCTGATGATCTGATGGGCAGGAATAGGATGGGATAAAGGTTGGACTTGATGACCCTGGAGGTCCCTTCCAACCATAATGATTCTATGGTTCTGTGATTCAGAGGAGGTGAGCCCTGTGTCTCAGAGATGCCTGGGGATCCTCCTGGATCCGTGCTCAGCCAAGAGGATCAAGGCCACAGCAGATGGGCGAGGGGGCTGCACATCAGGTCTGCAGCCCAAGAAAAATAGAGCAGGGTGGTTTTATGAAGATGGCTGAATTAATCAAATGAATAGTTTTAGGCATTAATACCTAAAGAGGTTTGAGTGGTGGTTGTAAAAGCCTGTGTAAACATAATATATAAATACTTGGTAATTGACAGCTCCTTCTGGGAAAATATATCTCCTGTAAGTTTTGTGTATATATACTGCTTGTTTGTATACATAATCATAATTTATGTCTTTACAGAGTGTTCACGTATTAATCAACTGTAACAATAATACACTTGAGTTAGTGCCGAGTGCATCTCTCATACACCATCTGCTTAGGTAGAGGAGAACACTGGCTAAGTAGCTGGCAAAAGAGCTGTCTAGTGGTTTAGCAGAAAGCACTGTAGGAGGCTGAGTAATGGTCAGAGCTGACTACAGATTAATTCAAATCTGCACATTTTGTATGTACCCTTATCACCAGTTCATCATGACATCATGGTCTCCACTGACCTGCTGGAACTGGTGGCTGAAGTGAACTTGAGCCTTTAAACCTAGACTGGACAAAGTTAGAAAATACAGAATCATCGAATGTGCTGAGTTGGAAGGGACCCATCAGGAGCATCGAGTCCCACTCCTGTCCCTGTGCAGGACACCCCAGGGTCACCCCATGTGCCTGAGAGCATCACCCAAACACTTCTTGAGCTCAGGCAGGGTTGGTGCTGTGACCACTGCCCTGGGGAGCTGTGCCAGTGCTCCACCACCCTCTGGGTGAAAAACCTTTTCTTGACACCCAACCTAACCCTCCCCTGATTCAGCTCCCTGCTGTCACCCCCAGTCCTGTCCCTGTCACAGGAGTGAAGAGATCGGTACCTGCCCCTTCCCTTCCCCTTGTGAGGAAGCTGTAGACCCAATGAGGTCACCCCTCAGCCTGCTCTTATTCAAGCTGAACAATCCAAGTGACCTCTGCTGCTCCTCATAGGACATCTCCTCCAGACCCTTCCCCATCCTCGTGGCCCTCCTTTGGATGGGGCAGTACAGGGGGAAATCTGCCTTTGCCTGAGGGCTGGCAGACCTCAAGTGGTTTTCTTCTTTTTCGATCTTTGTGATCCTGAGATCTTCTGTTGTGATTCCATACTGATCCTGAGGACTGTATTGTTCTAGAAATCAAGTATTGCAGAGTATGTCTATCAGTGCATGCCCCCATTGGATTTGGAGCAGTCAGCAGTCAGTTACTTGTACCTGTGCTTGGGCTAAACCAAGTGGTGCCAACACCAGAACCACAACCAGGCTGCAGAAACATCTCCTGCTGAAAGGAGAGGTGGATCTTTCTGGGCACATGGCAAAGTTTGAGCTTTCCCACTTTTCTTTCCTGTTCTCAGTCCCTGACTTAACTCGCCAGAAGAGCATTTAAGCCAGTGGTTTATGTTCAGCCATAAATTTAGAGGGATATTTTCAAAGTCATGAATGGAAGCTAAACAGCCCTTCAGCTCCAATGGATTTGAGTAGAGCTTGGAAATCTCCTTGATCCCTGAGATTTAACCATGTGCTTGAAGTGCAAGTGCATGCTGAGGCTCTGCTTCCATTTAGCTCCCTATCCCAGCAGAGTGGTTTTCTTGAACATCATCTCACCGATGGAGCCCCAGGCTTCCAGATTCCTCCCCATCCCTGGCAGAGTCCTGCTGTTTTGCTGCTGGAAACTTTACAAGGTGAGGTGATGCAACACCAACCTTTTCCATCCAGTATCTTTGACTGTCTAAAAGGTGCTGGGATTTTTAAAAATGTTTATTAAGATAACTATCATAAACCGAGAAGATGAAATGTTTTAAAACCATACCCACTCCAGTGTTATGTCTGCTGGCTGATAAATCAGAGCATCCTTATCATCAGCTTTTCATGCATTGCAATGGACTTGGCAAAGATTAGCGGGAGATGAAAGCCCTTTATTACCCTCATCTTCAGACTTCTGAACATTCACACTCAAGGACAATTTCCCACACCTTATCTGGATGGAGGCAGCATTGATTTAGCTTACATTAACCTTTTAAGACCTATCAGATTACGCTGGATACATTTCACTTGATAAGAATTTAACTCAAGTTTAGTCTCTGCTGTTCTTCCACGCAGCCCAGTCCTGTAGTGTCATATTAATCACCATCAGACAATCTGCTTCTAAACTTTCCGTGGTGAAGTGTTTTTAATCACAATTTTACTTCTAAAATTACTGACCAATCTTCCCAGCTACACCACTCATTTTAAATCAATTGTTCCCAGGAACATTTAACTTCCCAACAAAAAGTCTTTGTGCTGTGCTGTTTCAGGGCTAACTTAAGGCAAGCTAAGGACATTATTCTCAGATTTATAATGTCTTGTGCAACCTCATTCTCTTTTGTCTCACCTACTTGTAATTTTATCAAGATTCATGTCTGGACTTTCTGTTTGGAGCCTGGGGAAGAATTTTGTAAGATGAAGCCTGGTGCAGGTAACTGACTTCTTTACACAAAACCTGATCTGGGCCTGCAGATGGACAAAGAAAGCCTGTGGTATTTTATACCCACGTGTAGTATTTTATACCCACGTGTAGTATGTGATAGGAGACTTCAAACAGGAGTTCTGCATCTTTCCAGTCCTGCTGAGGTCATTTCACAAGTGCTGTGTCGGGTGGTAGCTACAGACTCTATGTGTGTGACCCATAGGAACCATAAACAAGCAGCAGTGCAGCTGGTGAGCCTGCAAACCTTCTGTGCAGGATGCTGCGTGCACAGCCTTGGCTTGCCAAGAGAAACATCCATACCAGTGTCTGAATTCAGAGTTTCCATTAAAGAGGAACTGCTTAGGAAGGAAAATAGTTGCAGTTTAGTACCAAACTTGAGGCATCTGCACAGCTTGAGTACCTGCTTTACTGTGCCTGTTTACCATGAATGACCCTACCTGAGGATCTGCTCTGCATGGTGATGGTGATGTGCAGCACATAACTGTGCCCTTATGTTAATAAGGTAGGACACCTCTGGCACAAACCCCACAGTTCAGTCCAGCACTTGTTAAAACAACATATTTAAAACATGCTTTGGTTAACCCTGTGCAGCATTGTCCGCTCCTGCTGCTGCTGTTCCTCTCCTTGGCTTAATAAACCCTGTCAGGAGAGACCTGGACTTAGTGAGGCTATCAAACCCCAGGGACTAACACTGCTTGACATCTTGTGACATCTCTATTACAACGCTTCTGGAAGGAAGCTCATGTCACCTGGGAAAGGAAATGCTTTTCATACCCCTGGGAACTCATTATGCCAGTTCAGCTGGAAGTAGAGTTCTTGCACCACACTGTTTTGTCCTTTTCAGCATTTTGTGATTTGATTGATTGCCTTTTCTGCTCCTTTTGCACAGATTAGTGAGGCTGTAAATGGAGAGAAAACAGAAGAGGCAGCCCCATAAAAACAGCCAAATACTGAAGAGATCAAAGTAGCACAGCACAGGAACATAACTATAAGTCACTGACTGCAGGTGGCATTAAAGATGTGGAGGGCTTGTTCTCATGGAGATTGTAATAAGAATAGTAAATGGCACAGAACTAATCTTGGCTCAAGATAAAATATTTTCAGTGACTATGGGAAAAACAATGGGGGTGGGTTGAGAGGGGGAATGGGGCGTAAATATTCCTGAGAAACAAGCTAAATAATTTTCCCTCAAATAATCTCAACTTTTTGTAGGCATTTCCTTTTAATAGAAATTTGCTGTAATTCTTAAGGGTCTTTGGGGGGTGGGAGTGGAAGGAGGGTTTAAATCTATAATGATAGATAATACACTAGGATACATTGTCTGGCTCTGATATGGCACAGCTGAGATCTTTCTTCCCCAAAAGGCAAGTAGATTTTCCTCCTCAGAAGGTGGATGTCTTGTCCATTCTGAGTATCAGGAACAGTCCCTGGATGTGGACCTCAGAGCTCTGCCCTCCAGCTGTGCCCAAGCATCGCCCAAACACTGTGAGCTGCTGCCTTGGGCCAAAACCACTGCAGGGAGTTTGTTATCAGTCAACCCTCTTGGATGTTTCTGTGTCAGGACTGAAGTTGATGACCTTTTCAGCGTAGTGGTAGATACCTAGTGAGCGAGTTAGATCTGTTTCAGACTTTAGCTGACATTTTTCATCTAGGTATGGCACCATTTCAGGAGCAGAACGTGGATGTGATCTCACTGTCAGAGCTCCCACTGCAGGCAAACAGCCCTTGTGTTTCTAAATCCTGTGTGTGAAGACCTCTGGACTTTTCCCAGCATTGAGGAGAGGAGCTATAGGATGGAGGAGCTTTTCAGCATACTGAAGTCTTGCAATTTCATTATCAGGATCTTCCTGGGCAGTTGCTGCTTTTTACTCCGGGGGAGTATTGCACTAGGGCATCGCTGCTGGACATGTTGTGTGCTGGGAGGGGATGTTGTGTGCTGGGGGGGGATGTTGTGTGCTGGGAGGGGGTGCACATCAAGTACTGCAGCCTGTGAGAGCACTTTATGTCCTTCTGGATATATCAATAACTACAGGACTTGAGAGCATATTAACTGAACATAAAACTGTATTTGTGTCTGGACATCCTCTTGGAAGACATGGTTTAGTGGTGGACTTGGCAGTCCTGGGTGGATGGTTGGACTCAATGAACTTGAAAGTCTTTTCCAACCAGAGTGATTCTATGATTCTATGATTCTATGACTGTCGAGTAAGAGTTTTGAAGAAATCAGAGCTCTGGGGTAAGCTGCTGGTGCAGTTAGAGTTGAGGGAACAGATTGAGTGCTGCTCCTGTGTCTCAGTGCAAAGTCAAATTGCTGAGTTTCAAACACAGTGGGAGCTGGCACCCAGAGGAAGCCAACGGGGTGTTTTGCACTGTCATGGAAGCACTGGGGTAGTCTGTTCTGTTAGCTGACACTGGTGAGTCTTCGCTGCAGAAAATAACTTACCAAACAGCTTAAGCTAGTTTTAGAAGAGGACATCTCACCATACCCTGCTGAAAACGGGCACTGGTCTGTAACACAGAAATTAGGAATAAAACTTCCTACCAATCCAGCCTGTACTAGATTTTAATTGTTTTTTCCAGCTGCAATGACTGCTGAGACTCAGACTATTTACCTGCCCAGGCTGGTCATTCTGCTGCCTCAAAAACTTAGTGCAAGGGCAAATCTAAACCTTTTTATCTAAAATTTCAATAAAGTAAGAGAAGATGAACAAGAAAGTACTAATCCTTGACTACCAAATTTATGAACTTGCTGGTATTAACCTTTTGTTTTATTGCCTTTATGGCCGTACTATAAAATATAGCCATAGTAAAATATCTGCGTATTTGAACTGTGCTGCCTGGAATGGTTTGACTCCTGAAGATGAAGAGCCCTTCCTCTCACTGAGCTACCCCAGGGGAGCTGGGCAGGAGGAGAGTGGTTTTTCCATGTTCAGACATGCCTACAGACAATATAGATGAGGAGAGTGATGACCAACTTACATGACTCAAACTTCTAGGGTTTGGATGTGCTCTCTGTGCCACCAACTGTGTGTAGATAGTGTGCTGGGAGGGGTAACTGTGAGACCTCATGGGGAAGGAGGGGAGAGGACTTAAATCCTGCGTCTCAGCAAGGTCTCAGTGTGTTTCTATTGCTCACATGTCTGAAGCTAGAGAGAGGTGTAAGAAAAATCAATAATGTAACTCCATTTATCCATGGCTGGGTGTTCCTGAGTTCCTCGCCCTGGCACATGGTGAGTTCTGGTTTCAGGTCTCTGGTGTGTGTTGCTGTTTACAACTAGCACTGTGAGAGTACTAAAAAGCCCCGTTACAGTCAAGGTTGTCCTTGTTCCTGGAGCTGCATCTTTGAATTTATGCAAAGCACTCCTTGAACTTCTGACGCCCAAACTGGCAAAATCTCAACTTGTATAAATGAAATTCTGCTCCTTTTTGCCCCAGCCAGCTAAGCAGTGTCCTCCAGAACTCCTGGTCTGGAGATGAGATTCTGGCTGCTGTTGCAACCGGGACAACCCCAGAGGGTCTGGGGTTGCCATCAGTTGCCAGTAAAGCTCTGGTGCCATAGGGCACTTGAGCTGAATCGGGAGCTTACTGAGGAAAGTGTGCTTTTCTTTTAAGCTGAAGAGCTAAGAGAGATCTTTAATTGAGCCTTTTAGTAAAAAAAAGAACAGCCAGAAAGATGCCCTCAGTTTGTCATGTCGTTTGAAAGAGCAGGCAGGCAGCCCCTGACTGCAGGCACTGAGCAATCCTGACAGAATGAATGGCCTAGCCCAGGTTTCACACCTGCATAAGTACCCAGGAGCCGATGTTTCAGACCGTAATGATGCTCCACAAATTCGCTCATCAGAACCACATATTGGGATATTTCTATACCTTTTTATAAATGAGATGAGCTTCAGCACTAAGTGTGGTGCTGTGTCTCTGAGTGCTGTCTCTACTAATAGCTCTGCTGTGCCAGTAATGGCCACTGAGCCCGTTGCTGGTGTGAGGTGGCACTTGCAAGTCTGAAATTGTGAAATTGTTGCAGATCAGCTCCACTTCTGTGTGTTTTGCCATATCCCTAATGCTGTTTTACATTGATGAGCTCATTATAGAAAATGAGCTGTCGCAATACCCATCATCACAGTGTACGGTTAAGTGGAAAATAGGCTTTTTTTTTTTTCCTTGACAGCTTTTGGCCATGATGGGGGATTCATACCTTCACCGGATGTGATAAATTTGCAAGGGAAATTATAAGGCAACATGGGTTTTGCATTATTTCTTGGAGCTGACAGGAGCACTTTGCAAGTATATTCACCAACTCGAGTCACGTTGATTAGTGCTGATGGCAGTGTATCTAATGGCCTCATCAGAATTGCTTGTAAACCCATTGTCCTACTGGAGTAGTTATCTAGGAGCTTAAACAGCGATGATAGCATCTATTCTGCAAGCACCTGGCTATGTGTGAGTAAATATAGCAGCACTAAATGCTGGAGGTGCTGTAAGCAGCAGGCTGAGAAATTCTGCTGGGATCCCTAAAATTGGGAACTGAGCATCTTGAGGATAATGTCACTTAGCCTGAGCCAGAGCCCACTTGTCAATGGGGGAAAAAACCCATTCCCATTGACATGAATGGATTGTTTAGCTCTGGTTCTTCTTGGAGAGAGGCTTGATGCTGTATGGCTTGGGACATCAATGTTTTGGCTATCAGCTGGGCAAGGAGACCTGATAACCCTCAGTTTGCACTTTCAAAGCACAAACTCTCACAAAACAAAGCTCTTGATGAGCTTTATCCAGGAAGAAGTGTGTTGCTGTCAGGGTTTTGGAGATAGGCTTTGACTTTATTTATTATTTTTGTTGTTGCCCTGCTGCCTGTATCACAGGAAGAGGTGTTAAAGACTGACTGGAAAGATAAATTTAGTCTCTACGGTGGCATGGTATCATCCGGTCCTTTGGATTTAAACAGGGCACCCAGATAGAAAGAGCAAAATTCAGTTTCATTATCCGCTGCAAACCCTGGGAGCTTTAGGCTAAGGCAAGAAGCGGTTTATCTCAATAACAAAACCCTAGGGCTTTAATCTGAAACTCAGTGCACAAAGCCCATCCCATAGAGACACGGCACAGAGGATATAATTGGATGTGATTTCCTGTCCTTGGTAGCAAAAAGCATCTGGATGCTCCTAAGCCAAGGGCCTGGCTGGTTGACGCCCTGGTCAGCAGCAGTGACTGGTGGGTTCATCCTTGTGCTGCTTCTCCCTCCTCCTGTACCACGGCTGAACCCCCTGCCCTCCCTTGAGCTTTGTGCCTTTCAGTGCATTTTGCACAACCAAATCCTCTCGTGAAGGGGGTCTGCAAGCTTAAAATCGTGTGTGCATGATAATATTCTAATCCCCTCCCTTTTCCTCCTGCCTCATTTTCCAAAGGGAATTGACTTTCTCTGAGTCTTTGAGGAATGTTTTCCATTTCTCTGGTAAGATCCTCTACGCACACTAACCCATTTCTATTCATCAGAAACTCACCAGCTTGAATCTGATGCTCCATTTATCTCTTCTTTGAAGCCTCCACAGAGCTCACGGAGCCAGGCCTGGCTGGCTCAGTTGCCGTGTGCCTCTGGTTTTATTAAAGTAGCGTTGTGAGTTAGGAATGGGACTCTGGACTCTTAGTCCATTTATCTCCTCCTGCTGTATTTTCTTCCTGAGTCATCAATATCTGTCTAGTGGATGGGCAGAACTCAGCATTGGCTGCTGTCTGGAGACCACCACACTGCAGAAAAGGGAGTTGTGTTCAGTCATTCCCCATCCATCACCAGCTAATGAGCATCCCGTGTCTGAGGCCAGTATCTTCTCCCAGTGTCCCGGGTGGCCTGGAAGATGGAGGACCCCTGAGTTCCCTTCCTGCCTTTGCTCTCTCTGCTAATGGACCACAGGCAGATTCCTCCCCTCCTTCTGCTTTGTCTTCTCCCACCTCTGAGAGCTGGGAGGAATCTCAGGCTGTGGTGCCGCTGGGGACCTGAGCAGAGCAAACACGAGCTGGGGTCTTCTGCTGGGGCTCTCTAGTGACGTATCCAAACTTCCAGAGATTCCTCTGTATTGGCTTGGGGCTCTACTGTAGCTCCTGCTTTTTATTTGGCCTGGTTTTAACTTTAGAAAGCATCTCTAACAGAGAGAGTTTTTTAAAAGCTGCAGAGCCCTTTTTTTTTCCCCAGTTATGAGCATCCTGATTTCCTACTTAATATCAACAGTTTGACAGTCTGGGGGGGAAGAGAAGCTAGGAGTAATGAGCCTTTATATGCTAACATGACCTTTGCCTTCTCTTAACACTATTTTCATGCAGTGTTGACTCTCAAAGGGGGAGAGGACACCTGTGCTATTATTCACACACAATATCATGCTAGCCCCAGTTATTTAAAACCTCTTCCGTCATGAATCCTGATGGCTTCCAAGCCTGGACTTGCAGACCAGAGGAATAATAAAGTCAAGATAAGAGTCTGAAATAATTTCTGAGGGTATCAGAGCTCTGGACTGTTTGAAAAGGATCACTCTTGCCCAGCTGCAAGGTTGGACAAGTGAGCCCTTAATGCAGTAGCAGGGGGTTATATATAAATAAAAATAGATGGTAAAGAAGATGAGGAAGCTGCACGGCCTGCAGCAGTAGCTTCCTTAGCATTTGAAGCTCAATGGTGTTTGATTGCTCCACACCTGCCTGCTCTTCCAAGGCTGAAAGCAGAAAAAATAATCTCCCCTGATATGCAAATCCAGCAACTCTAGATGCAGTTGAGGAGAGTAAGAAATAAATCTGGAAATCCAAGTCACCAATTTCAAACCATTTCTTGGTAGAGATTTGATTGATTTCCCCCCTTCCCCTTCTCGCTCAGAAACGGCTGAATGAGAGAGAACGAAGACTTCTCATTCTTTTTGCACCATCATCTTGGAAAAATTATGTATGGCTTCTGGGGACTGTGCTGTACTAGAGTAGTCAGGGGTTTTCCAACAAATCTGCTGGATGTCTTGAAACGAGGGCATTGCTGTACCATTGCCCTCAGGAAAGCTCCCCAGATCCAGAGCTCTGTGTGCCTCAGAGTACAGACACCTTCTGCAGAACCTAATAGCTCACTTTGCCTTGGACTGAATTCAAATCCCACTAAACCTGAGCTGTTCTGGTGTCACTGCTACTCACTGGCCTTTATTTTTTTAAGTCATTTCATTTTCTATGAATGAGTAGAATAAATCAAGCTTATTGGGCAGGGAGAGTGCAAGGAAGAAACCTTACCTGAAACTGCAGCAGTGTTGAGGAGCAAGAACTGTCTTGTACTGATGTGGCTGAAAGGCATCTCCCCTGGTTTGTGTCCTTTACCACCTTCTGCCCATGGGGGAAACAGATGTCAAAACAATCCTGGGAAAAAGCAAAATTGTCTTACTCATTTTAATTGAAACCTAAGGATTTTAAAGTTAAGCAATTAGGTCGCTGGGCTGTACAACAGAGAGTTCAGCCAGTTTAGAAATAGAGCAGGAGTTGCTGCTCCCATGGGAAATACCCGTTTGGTCTGGGAGGAGCTGGTTCTTGGATGCTTCTGACTGAGCAACCCGGTGGGGACTCTGCTGTGGTAGAGACATGGAGTATATCAGTGGTGGAGTATATCAATAATAAGGATCTTGTCATCACCTGCTGTGAAAATGGGATTTATTTTAAGTTTTTTTACGCCCTGAGCTCCCAAGCCCTTTAATAGCTTTTTCTAATTATGGGCTGGTCTTCCTAGAGCTTTATTTTGTCATCCGAGTCCAACACAGTCCTAACTTTCCTTGTATCAAATGAGAGCCCAAAATATATTAAATTGGATGGAAATCAAAAGTGGCTATGAATTTGTCTCATAATACCATCCAAAACACTCCCCAGCTTTGAACCAGTGCACTGAGCTGATACTGGTATTTCTCATTCCAGCTGGATTAACGAGTTCCAGGACCAGCCAAAGACTTCCTGCGATTCAGGGGAGCAAGACAGGAGCATCTCCATGATAAGTCAGGCCAGATGGGATGGCTGTCAGGTCAGCTCTTCCTGTGAAGAAGAAAAAGTACCATTTATGCCAAGGAGCTTTGGTGCCAGTTACATGGAGGAAGCGAGACGAGAAGAGCCTACAACTGCAATCTGAAAGAGGAACTGTCAGCATCCCCATTGCAAGGGCTGTGGCGCATGATGACAAGCAGTGAATGCCTCCACCTAAGGCTGATGAGCTGTGTGCTTGTTCAGGGCACGGGGAGAGATGCTTGGTCCACCGTGATCTCCTGTTGCCAGCCCAGAATGATGCTTGGCTGACTGGAGCGTGCCAGAGCCATGTGAATGATACCCAAGACCGGGCTTGGGGCTGATGCCAGATGTTGAGCTGCAGCCATTGGATTCCTGTGGCCTGCACCTGCCTGGCTAATTGCTCCTGGATGGAAGATGTGCCTTGTTTAGAGAGCAAACGGCAGAGTCAGGAGCTCAGTGCTAAGTACAACATGATAAAACCAACATAAAAGCAAGCTGAGAGGATGCTGTGCTTCCAAAGGCAGCTCTTCTAACACCACGGCGTTACCAACAGGGTGAAACTTCTGCTGTGCAGGCAGGATGGAGGGGAAAGCCACTGCCTGTAGGAGCAGCAGAACACTTGTCATGCCAAGGAGGCAGCGAGACAGAGTCTTCCTCCCACAAACCCCAGCAAATGGCAAGTTTACCTCAAGCTTACATTTTGGAGGAACCAGGAGTGTCAGTGAAATTGGACTAAATGCGACTGTTGATGCTTTAAAAAGGTAAGGGAAAGGGCTTTGGAAATGTCAACACTTTGCTTTGACTTTCATCACATCATATTGATTATTTCCTCTAACCAAAGTCAATGTAAGGCAGTAAAGGGTTTGGGAGAAAAAAAGTCATATCCTGGTGGGTCTGCAGGGTTGGGGTTTTGGGGGTTTTTTGGGGGGTTTATTTGGGGTTTTTTTATTTTCTTTTTTTTTTCTTTAGTTGTTTTTCATTTCAGCTACCTTAGTTCAAATGTATGAGTCCTTGCAGAGTTGACTCATACCAATAGGCTTCAAAGAAACTGTACTGCAAAGAAAGGAATTGAAGGGTGAGGAAAAATATCTTCTCTGGCACTTGCTCTGCTGAAGCAAGAAGTGTTGCAGGGGTGGGAACACATCCCAGGGTTTGGCAGCAGTGTTGGCTTGTGCTGGCCTGGAGTGTGCACAGCTATAGCCTCAGCCTGCCTGAGCTCCATCTGCAAAATTAGATGTAATAATGGCATTTGCAGACATCATTTGTGCACAGGCACTTGCTTCCAAACAGCTGGAGTCCTAGAGGAGCACACTGAGCTGCACTGCTCATGGGGGTGCGTCCTTGCTTCCTTCCCCTCTCCCTGGCCATGTTCAGGCTGTGCCAGTTGCTCCAGCACTGTGTCCTCAGTGAGACCCCAGGATAGCTCCTGAATGTCACCCCCAGGGTGACTTCTCAATATGCCTGCAGTGCTGGGGGTGCACATGGGCTTTGCATTGGTTCCACAAGTTCTGCAGAGCAGCTGGAAGGTCTCTCCTGTGACCTCCCCTCTGTTCCATGCTTACCAAAGGAAACTGAGGTTTCACCCGTGCTGTGTAGCAAGCCTGGACCAGGGCTGGGGGCTCCAGAGACACATCTTCCCCGTGGTCAGGGCCTGACTGTACAGCTGGTGGGACCAGACACTGATAACCTCTCGATTTTGGCCAGCCAGAGCACTTGGCAAAGGGCAGGATCACTATCCCACCCCACTACCCAAGGACTTCAGGGCCTGGGCACACAATAGAATCATAGAATCATAGAATCATTATGGTTGGAAGGGACCTCCAGGGCCATCAAGTCCAACCTTTATCCCATCATATTCCTGACCATTAGACCATCAGACCATGGCCTCAAGTGCCTCATCAACCCCTTTTTTGAACACCCCCAGGGACGGTGACTCCCCCACCTCCCTGGGCAGCCCATTCCAGTGCCCAAGCACCCTCTCAGCAAAGAACTTCTTCCTAATCTCCAACCTAAACTTCCCCTGATGGAACTTGAGGCCATTTCCTCTCGTCCTGTCATCAGCAATTGGGGAGAAGAGACCAACACCAGCCTCACTACAAGCAATGCCCTGCGACAGAAAACCTGGCTGCAGCTTCTCCCAGGGGTGGGATCTGTTAGAGTCACAGGAGCTTACCAACCCGATAAAAGAAACATACTTGGGTTAACATTCCTCTTCAAATTTCAGTTTGCTCTGGGTATTTGTTTTTATGTGCACATCACTTCACCTGTTCTCAAGCAGCAGCAAAACATAACTACAGCTGACTAAGCACATGAAATAGTCTGTCCTTTTTTAAAAGACCACTGTTAATGCCAGTGGAATGAAATCAGAGTTTTTTCCTTTGTATGCAATACTGAAAGTGTGGATACTTTAATATTTCTTCTTTTAATGCTATTTACCTTTGGAAATATTCATTTACATTAACAAATATTAAAAAGATATACTTAAGGAATGCTCCTGTTCTCTGTGAGCCAGTATAAACACTGTGCTTCTGGAGGATCAAGCCATGAAAAGGCATAGATTTTAGCTGGTTTCTCTCTACGAAGTAAGAAATCCTGGAAATCCTTATAACTATTTTGGGATGGGAAACCCACTTTTCTGACTGGCAGTAATTTCAGCTGACTCCAGTTGAATCATTACTCCTTAACAGTGACGCAGAATGGCCACTATTCATTAATAAGACTTCAAAACCTTCTCTCTCTGGTAGATAAATTATGTATATATATATATTTTTAAGAGCAGTAACACACTGACTTGACTTAGTGTTTTCCTTTTTTCAGCCTCTGTAAAAGATAACATCCAAATGAGCATCTGTTAATTAGCCCCAAAGGGCCACACACATGATTTTATTTCAAAGGGCGACTTTCATACTGGGAAAATATGTTGATTTTAAAAAAAAAGGCTTTTTGCTTCAAAAGGAAGCCTCTGATTGCTATGTATGAGTATTGCCTGTTGCATGCAGACTTCTCTTCCCCAATTCTGCCCCATTTGGGGTCTGTTTGTAAAACACAAATAACTTGGTAGGGGTTAGAATGCCCTGAATAACTTCTTGTCTACAGAAAGGTAGAGAAAAATAAATTATTTGTTTGAACACCAGGTGTGGATCTCATAATCAAACTTATTTCTGCCTGCTCCCAACAGGACGTTCTCCTCTGTTGCATTTCTGGAAGAGCTCAGCAGCTGAACTCTCCCACGAATGATGCTGATCAGAAGAGCTGAGTCGTCAGGGAAGCAGAGAGTGGCAGAAGATTCGGAGACCTGAAAAATATGGGATACCAAAGAGGAAGAAGGTAGAGCCATTCAAAGGTAGAACCAGTGTCAGGGCCAGGGAGACACATAAAAATGTGTATTATCTTCTGAAGTATGTTAATTGATACATAACTCGTGCTAGGCAGTGCTAGGCAGTTGTGTGGATCCTCTGAAGGATCCTTGCAAGGTTATTGTATTAATAAGCTTCCACATTTATTGCCTTTGTTATTCTGAGTTAATTACATGGGCACCTAAATGTATCTCTTTTAAATCTCAATTAATGTCCTTTACAATCAATTCATATTTAATTAATATAACAGGCTGCTTAAATGTAAAGAGAATCCTCATTGTGCACAAAGTGTTCCCAGTGCTTCCTCTGCTGCAGAGCAGTTAGAAAGTAAAACTGACTCTGATAGGACTAAACCTGACAGCTCTGGAGTTTGCCAACTTTTCCTGTTATTTAAGATGGCTCAGGAAGCCAGTAAGTGTAATTCAACTGGACCCTCGACAGGGTCAAACACGCTGCCAGGGCTAAGTCTCCAGCAGAGCAAACCACAGCTATAGAAGCCCATGGTGACAAATGCAAAGGCATGGGAAAGCATCTGTGTATATGTACAGGGCCAAACTCATGGAAGAGGTGGTAGAGGGTCTCTGCTCCCACCCTGCCCTTACTGGAGCACCAGTAGGTCTAGCTGGGTGTGCAGAGGTAGGGTGGTGCTGCCCCACTGGCAGCAGGGAGTGCACACGCTGAGCCAGAGGTGAGGGTCATGTTGGTGATGGATGCTCCAGGCCTGCATACATCAATACGACATCCAACTGGGTGAGACTGGAGGTACCTTTCAGCTTTTCTCAGTGCAGTGTGGGGGAATATAGGGTTATGTTGATGGGGTATGACTGACAGGTACTGCTCACAAGCCATCTTGTAAAGTTTGACTGTACCGTGAGGGAGACATCACTGCTGCACCCACTGAAGGGAGTGACTATTTTAGGTCTTATGGCAGGGACTTGTGTTTGGAGGCAGAAGCTGCTTGATGCATCCTTCAGCAGTGATTCAGGGAGGGGCTGGTTCAGTGATGCAGAGCTGAAATGTTGCAAGCTTCAAATGTCTGAAGAGAGTTTCTCTGACACGGGCAGCTGGGTGTGGGTAAGTGTCTTCTGAAGGTTGCAGAATGTCAAAGCAAGAACCAGGTTAACAAAGAGCAAAATTTCTCAAAGTACAGTGTCTATTGAAATTCAAGGGAGTTTCAGGGTTGCCACTTCAGACTCTGGTGGCTTAATTCTACACAAATGCTGTCTAAAATCTCTGTGCTCATCTTCAACTTCAAGTTCCGTGATGCTGAAGATCACTTCCTTCTCTTGACCCTTGAGGAAGGCTGTTCTTAGGTCTGTGGCTTGGATCTTCACTGGTGAAAGTCCCTCATTCATTCTCCTTGACTCCTGGGATGGAAGACTTCCCACCCTTTTCTCTGCTTCCTAGGCCCCAGTTATCTCTTGCAATTAATACAAGAATAATCCCATGTTTTGAAATTCCTTGCCTGGATAAGCCAGTGGCTGGAGTGCTTAGCTCATGTAGGATCTCTCCAAGGACTTGTCTTCTAGTATTTATTCTGATAACTGTAACATGCAGATAAGAGGAGCAGACGACACTGAAAACATAGAATAAATTTACATTTTCAAAACTGCAGAAAGCCACATTCAGATAGTGTCCATGTTCTGAGGAAAAGCAGCCTGTAAAAGGAAGGCAATCCATAATAAAGGGTGGTGTCTCAAGCAGCAGCCTGCTGAATATCCCTGTGTCTTAGCTGATCTCAGGAACTGAGATGCTGAATTCAAATTTGGAAACCTCACTCAACCCTAGATTTCCCCTTACTCAACAGGAGCCTGGTTTCAACTGGTGGTAGGGCAAGGTGCAAAGCAGAGAGCAAATCTTCACAGAAAGAAGCGTTTCTTTGATTTTTGCCCTGGATTAATTCATCCCTCTTCTGTTTGCTGGTGATCTGCAAACACGTTGTGAAATTCATACCTGCATTGGGCTATCTGACTTTCTTCTCTCCAGAATTACTGGGCTGTGCCTTGTGCTGACTGCAAATAGCAGGGCTGAACGTGAGATTTGCAGACACAAGGACTGCAGCCTCTTTAGATGAAGCCTGAGTTAACAGCCGCTTCAGCTTTTTGTGGTTTCAGTAAAGCTTTGGCTACTTGAATTAAACTTGCTTTGAGATATTTGCTTTCATTTGCTTGGACTGTATGAATATTTGTGGTGAAAAAGCAGGAAGGAGGCAAAAAAAAGAAAATTGCTTTCAAAAGCAAGTGAACACTGGTGAAATTTCTCCGCCTATGTGTATTTAGTTCTAATATGTACAGCATTGCCTGGAGAAGCCAGGAGTGGATTGTTCTCTCTCTCAGCTGGACTTACGATCTTTTTGGTTGTTTTTTTTTAATCTTGAAAATATCAGGGTTTGTAATTAAGCCTATTTTTTCAACTGCCTTCTTAAACTTTCTATCTCTGGAAGTGTTGAGACGCAGAGGAGAGCACTGCAGCAGTGCAGTTGCACGGGTGTTTGGGCACTTTGGGCTATAGCAGGCTCTTTTCTTCTTTTGGAAGATGAAAAAGTGACTTCTCACATAATTGTATCACTCCAGGAGCTGAAGCTTTCTAACCTGAGCAACTTCATGTGAGCAATTCAATTACCGAGCCAGTTGTGTTCAGACTGCTGAAGCTGGCAGGAAGGAGACCAGCCCAGCGCCACGCAGCTTGGTGACCTGAGCTCTCATCAGGCAGCCTGGCTCTGCTGGAACCCGTGGCAGAAGCCCAGGAGACTTCAAAAGAAACAAGACTTCACCCATCAAGAATTGCCTCTCTCACTTGAAGCAGAGGAAAGGAAAGTTCCTCTTCAGGAACAATGCAGGTCTTATCAGGCAGCCTTGTCGTTGAAGGAAAATTAAAGATTGAGTCAAAGAGACAATGACTAAAGAATTAAATATTTTTTGTCTTGTAAATTTAGATGAAGGAGAAGTGACAGCTTTATATTCCTTCAAGGGAAGTCTCTTAAATAAAAGGAGGAGTTAAAAAAAAAAGAGAAAGGGGAAGGAGTAGGAGTAGGGAGAGAAGGAGAAAGTGAAAACTGCTTGGAGCTATAATACAGCCAAAGGCAAGAATTCTTCATTAAGAACTTCATTGAAAATCAGTGCCTCTAAGTAGTTCTGCTGCCCTCCTCAAAGTTCCTTTTCTCTTCACACAGCACTTTTCTGAATGCATAAATCTTTAATAATCTCATTTTCCAGTGGCCGTGTATGTACACAATTGGCTCTTGGTCTAAAGAGAGTATGTCAGAGTATGTTAGAGTATGTTAAAAACATTTCTTTCTCACTCAGAGACCTTGTTCTGAGACCTGGAAATAAAGAAGTTTTCAGCAAAGCTGTAATGAAGCCTTTTTCAATTGGAACCCTTGGCTGTTTTTTTGGTTTTATTTGGTTTATTTTCTTCTTTGAGACGTTTTTTCTCGAAGAACTATGGAGCTTTCATTTTGAACCAAGGATTTCTCTGAACCAATTGAGGAGATGCTGTCACTGTGAGGTGTGTTTCCTGCTGCATCTGGAGGCACTGGCGTTTGTACAAAGCAATAACTTTCTGCCCAAACCACTTTTCAGTGGAAAATGTGTTTTCTTTCTGTGAAAAAAGAAAAACAGATTTTCTCTGAAAAGTTTTTCTTTTCAGTTTAAAAAAAAAAAAGGTACCGAGTGCCTTTAAATTTGGAATCTTGCCCTAAATTATAAAACTTTAAAAATTCAGGTTTAAGAATAACTTTTTTCCTATTAAAAAAAAAAAAAAATCAGAGAAAAGTGATTTCTCTTAGCAAACACTCTGAATTTTATCTCTTAAAATAAGCCCAATTCTCCCAAACCATGCAAACTGATTTTCAGGCAGAAGTCTAATTGAAATTTTCGTGATAAACTCGGGTGTCTCTGATCAAGACAGCTGCTGCTCTAAGAATGAGTTTGGTTGGGGTACAAGCATTGCAGCCTGGCTCGTCTCCAGTAGAAGTGTGGGAGAAGTTTCTTTGGCTCAGGGGTCTGTGTGTGGCTGTTCCAGGCTGAGTGCAGAGGAGGTCCCGATGCCGAGGGACCCTCTGTCCCTCAGCACAATCTCTGGGTTCTGGCTGGTGGCACCATCCTGTTTGTACCCACAGGTCTTGTTTGTGGGGGGCACCTCCTCTCCAGGTAACAGAAAATCCACTTTTCACCCCACATTCCACAGAGATGCAGTGATCTTTTGTACTGTGTCACTTCTTAATGCCTTTCCCGTGCTCCTTAGTGTCTGCTCCATAGCTCTGTCACAGCCCTGAGCATCCACAAGGCAGCAAACTCTGTATAGGCTGAGGTCTGTGGATGCATAACTTGGTCCTCGTTGCTTTGGAGAGCTTTCCCTGTCATACAGGGACTTGCTTCAGTTTGCAGAAGACAGCTGGGGCAGAGGCAAATGCCCCAAAGGCTTAAGCAGTGATTCTTCCCAGCTCTCCTGGCCAGAGGAAGGAGGTGGGAGGCTCCCATGCCTGCAGAAGCCAACACCCCAGCACACCATTGCTAAGGCAGATGGGGAAGAGGGTGGGGTGTTGGTGTGATTTAAAACCTTTGGATTAATCTCCCCTCCCTACTGCCTTTCTTTTGCAGTGATGTGTTTTTACATTATCTGCTCTTTGTGAAGCTTTTCTTGCCACCCCACTGAATGCACAGGCATCTAAAGAATTAAAAAATATATATATATATATAAAAATCTTTTCTTCCATTTCATTAGAGGGAAAAGCAGAAAAAGAAATGAACATCAGTCTACTAGCTCTGAGAGATAAATACAGCACAGGTCAATAACTGAAAGCGTGTTCACAGACCACAGCTGGATAGCATTGCTTGGTTTGATATCTTTTAAAAAAACTCTTTGTTATGTGTGCAAAGCTCATGAAACGAATCATTTGTATTGCAGCATTCCTGGTCTTTATGCTAACAGACTGACAAATCTGCGAGGCATACTGGAGGCACCAGTTATTGAGGCTGCTCATAAAACAGAAGCTCTCACAGACAACTCAGGAGGATTTTTTAAAATTTAGTTCTTAGCAGCTTTCTAGCTTTCCTTCCTTCCTTGCTACTCAATGTGCCTCCCAGCAACAAGACCTGGAGAGAATTGAAAAACCACTGGTAAGGTGGCCCCTAATTACCTAGCTGAGTTTGTGTATCTGGAACAAAAGGACTAATTACAGAGCAATCAGTTATTTGAAGGGAAAAAAGCACTACTCTGAATTGCTCCACAATGCTGGGTGGGAAGGGCTGTGGCAAACCCCCGGGTGTTGGGGATACACTGCAGCACATATTAGGAGGCACAGAAGCTGTGGAGGAAGGTGGCAGCTGGAGAGAGAAGCATGTTGGAACCTGAGTCTGGAGGAACTGAGTCTTGAGCTGAAGAGTTTGGGAATGAAGCACTTGGGTTTTGTTTCCCTCTGCTGCCTCTTTTCTCTTTGTGTGGCATGCAGACGTGCTGTTCTTCATTAATTACTCAGTGTGTGTCTGTGCAAGCCATTGGAGCAAGTCAACAGCAAGCATGGGCAGGGTGAGAGTAGCAAAGGGCCAGGCACACAGCCCCAGCCAGCTGCGATGGCATCTGCTCTAGGGGAGTGCCCGGAACAGCCCATTCAGATGGACCTACTGGACCATGGTGGCCTCCAGCTACCTTCTAGACATCACCTGGTGCTGTGAGGTGCTCTGGATGTGAGTTTTTATGTGGGCTTAGTGGCCAAAGTTAGCTGTGACTTAATGGAAGCAGGAAGGTACCATGATTGTGGGAGGAGTGCAGGTCCCAGCCTC
>VZRW01013692.1:213291-396145 GCA_013398125.1 Aegotheles bennettii | reverse complement strand
ATTCACATGGAACCTCCTGTGCTCCAGTTTGCATCCATTGCCCCTTGTCCTATCATTGGTCAGCACTGTAAAAAGCTTGGCTCCATCATCCTGACCCTCACCCTTCACATATTTGTAACCATGGATGAGGTCACCCCTCAGTCTCCTTTTCTCCAAGCTAAAGAGCCCCAGCTCCCTCAGCCTTTCCTCATAAGGGAGATGTTCCACTCCCTTCATCATCTTTGTGGCTCTGTGCTGGACTCTCTCAAGCAGTTCCCTGTCCTTCTTGAACTGTGGGGCCCAGAACTGGACACAATACTCCAGATGTGGCCAATACTCCAGATGTGGCCTCCATGGCCCTGCTTTGCCTGCTCCCCGCCCAAACCCAGCTTTACCTTGCTGGCAGTACATGTGGAAGCCTGTAAACACTCTGCTTTATTTCCAGTTCAATAGATGCTTCAAAATCTTTGCTGTGTGAAGGGATGCCACTCCTTGCAGGGGCTGTTGGCATGCAGGAAAGGCTCGTTGCTAGCTAGAAATAGTGCTAGCTAGCTTCATGCCTTTTCAGGAAAGCCTTGTGGTCAGCATTGCCCCTTCCTAAGACCAGGTGCTGAACAAAGGTCAGCTAAGAGCAGGACTCATCATCTAAGATAGTCACCCGAAGATTTCAGAAAGCATCTGGGATCCTGAGGCTGTTTGCTGCAATGTTTGGAAATCTGTGGATGAGCCACTGAAAGGAGAGTTGGCTGGAGGAGAAGAGATTTAGTTCTTGCTGTTCAAATCACTTCTGGTGTCAGGGTCAAATTGGGGCTGGGATAATAGGTAGGAACAATTCTGGGGACCTGGGAGGAGGTTGCTTTACCATAGACATGATTTCATGTCTTTGAGCTTTGTTGCACACATGAGATACTTCTGTGCACGCCCTGGGCATTGTAAAACAGAAGGGATTTGTGACCCATGGGATGTCCTTCTGCACAGCAGGGTCCCACAGGGATGGCTCACCCAGCCATTTGTGCATCATGCCCTGATGTTTCTGTGAGTGATTAGTATCTTTAAAAATATGTGGTCCTGTTCACAAAGTTACTTCTGGTGTTTTGCTGTCCACTTTTCATTGTGGGAGGAGGGAAAGTAGTTGTAACGCACATTTGGAACATCATGCTTTGTGAAAGTGTGTTAGCTTTGTTAAACTATTCATTTAAAACTGAAAAATTGAGAGGGTTTCTCTGACATTTTAAACTGAAACATTTTCAGTTCGTCTTGTTCTCAGATTTCCTTCCTTTTTCCCCTCTTTAATAATCCCTAGAAAGTGAGGAACTCGGGTATTTCTTTCAACAAATGCTGCCTTTACTTTTGCAACAGCTCTGAGGTGGGGAGAGACAATCAGTCCAAAATGATCTCTTAATTCATAAAGGCTTGAACATGTGTTACTGTGCCCTGATTTAACAGCTGTAAGTGGTGGAAAATCTAGTGCATTCCTGGTAAATTGTTCCAACTCTTGGTTACTCGTGATGGGAAAAAAAAAAGTATTTTCTATCTTAAGTTTTACCTTCCACTTCCTTCCTAAAGGCTTCAGCCTGCCATTCTGCTAAGTATATAGGATTCTGAATAGATTTACTAAGTAGAAAACCAGGCTCTGGGAGAACCTGCTCTAATATTCTCCAGCTTGGAAATTGGAAAATTTATATTCGATGAAACACAGCTACTGCTCATATCCAAAGCATGGCCACACGTGAGACATGGGTGACAAGAAGAGACAAGCAGTCAGTCCCATCTTTGTGGGTGGTCAGGGACTGCGGGTGGTCATGGTGGAATATTTTAAGGAATTGCCCCATCACTACAAGAAGCATCAGCAGAGCAGCTCAGCACATTGCAGTGTCTTAAACTACTGCAGTTACATCTCTTGCAAACATCAGACCTTTGCTCCAGCCTTGCTTTTGGCCTCAGGTGCTCCCCCAGCCCCATCATTTCTTATGGGTATTTTTCTCTGATTTTTCGTCTTTACCTGATCAGATCTGCTCACAATGGAGGAGCCATCAGTGGGATGGGAAGGAGGGAATTTGCATCGCCTTGAAGGGCAGGTGATAGATGGATGGCATGGATACAAAGGACAGAAAAGGCTCCCTGTCAGCTGCTGTTGAAACCTTCCCGGGAGATAAAACCATCTTGGAAGGAGTGAAAAAAACTGAGGTACTGCTTGCTCCTGGCTTCAGTGCCCCAGCCAGCCAGCCTGCAAAAATGTGACCTTAATGTCACAGGGAGCTGCACTTAATTTATGCAGATTCCTCCTTAATGAGGCTGATGTGAGACTGGCCTGTTTGGGAGATGATAGGTAGCTTTTGTGAAATGAATACTCTCTCCGAAGGCTTTTGAAGTGCATTCTGGCAGTTTGCTGATGGACTTACAGTCCTGCCAATCTGAGGGTTTCTGCTGTCCCCAGCAAGATGCTCTGATTACAGCCCAGCACCCAAACATCTCTTGCCCTCTCACCCCATCCAAACCATGTGCTTTCTGTGTCCTGGGTTCACCCTCTTTCCTTCCACATGTAGGAACAAATTTGCAAAGCATCCTCCCTTATACCTCCATAGCAATGGTATTTTTCAATGTGAATTCATTAAAAAAGCCAAAACACCACAAAAGGAAAAAACCCAGCACCTTTTTTTTTTTTGAAAACCAAAAGAATTTCACAAAGTTTATTTCAGTGCAAAATGAAATATGCTGTTTTCATTTGAGGTGATGATAGGTCTGTTTCTAAAATACGTGTTTTCTTGTGTTAAGGTTGAAGCAGCACACTTTAACTGATGAGAAAGTCATCTGCCACCCTGCCACCAGAGATTTTCCTGCCTACATTTTTCATGATGTTGGATCCATATGTGTGAATAATCATGATTCCCCTGAAACTTCCATAGTTTTCTATTTCCCAAGCATAATTTATCTGGCTTTGTTCCTATTTAACATGCTTTAAATGGCTTTGTTCCTATTTAATGTGCTTTAAATGAGAGACAAATTTTCCAATGTTTGTGCTCTCTGCCACTTCATACAGAGATACAGCATGAAAAATGTTGATGTGCTAATGCTTCCCTTCCAATTACTCCCCTATAGACCTGAAAGCATTCCCTGAAATTCTCCTTTTGTGAAAGACAGTCATTCTGGCACTGGTATGAATTTACAAAAAAACCCAAATTTGTCCACACAATGACCATAATATTGGGCCAATTTCTTCTATAGCAGGAAGGGATGAAAGGCGAGGACAAAAATAGCTGCAGAAATTCAAAAATTAGTTTCAGAGCCCTACAGGATCAAGTTTTTCTATTAGGTTGGCTGATTAGTGAGCTGGTACCACCAACCTGGGCAAGTGTTGCCATTGCTGGCCTGTCGGGTTACTGCTGGGCTCTAATCAACATGAAAAGAAATGTTTATACAACCTCTGCAGAGCTGAAACACCACACTTAACCCACTTGCAAGGCTGTTTGAGCAGTGTGCTTGTTTCTGCTCATACCTCTTGCTCACAGGTACACACAGGACCGTCTCAGGGAGGCTTTCCATCCCACTCCAGGGCCTGAGGTCTTGCAAAGTGTTGTAAAATGGGTCCCTGGGGTCCAATTTTCCTCTTGCAGGTACTAATGTAAGGCCAGCTGGAACCCTGCTGGGCCAGACCCTGAGCTGGGGGGAAGCAGCGTAGGGTTGTTTAGAAACAGCCCCAGGTCCTATATAGAGGAATCTCCTACCGTTGCCTGCTGCCTTGGCAGGTGAGGTTTGTAGCCTGCTGAGACTGGTTTAAGGGGTCTTCTTCTCACCCCTGGTCCAAGCCTGTGCTCTTTGGACCAGGCAGCTTTAATGCACTTAGAGTTGCCCTGCTAAAACGTTACCACTCCTGACTTTAATGGCCTTTTTTCTTTCTGAAATGAGGTCCAATGGTGCATAGAGCTGTGCAAACACCAAAGACCCTGCCCAACCCAGAGACTGCACCTTCTAGGTATGGGTTACAACAGGCAGAAACACAGAGACTACAATTAGTCTTGCAACAGGTTTGCAATAGGGTGGAGAGTCAAATCTGTGCCCTGGTTCCATTGCCCTAGACCCAGGACCAGACGTGGTATTTAATACCTAAAGGGAGTTTGGGGTGAGGGGGGGGTCGGTCTCTTCTGCTGTGCCCACAGTGAAAGGATGAGAGGGAACAGCTTTAAATTGCAGCAGGGGAGATTCAGATTGGACATCAGGGAAAATTCCTTCCCTGTGAGGGTGATTGGGTGTGGGAATGGGTTACCCAGGGAGGTGGTGGAGTCCCCGTCCCTGGAGGTGTTCAAGAGGTGTCTGGATGTGGCGCTGGGTGCTGTGGGTGAGTGGGGATGGAGGTAGGGGATGGACTGGATGATCTTGAAGGTCTCTTCCAAACCTTGATGATTCTGTGATTCTATGATTTTAATAAGAAGCAGCTTGCAGACAGGAGTTTTCCAGATTCATCCAGTTATCCAACATGCAAAGATTTCTTGATGTGAGATAAACAAGGATACTGCAGCCAGAAATCCCACTCACTGGTATCTCGGTAAGAACCAGCTCGTACATGGAATATTCAGAATTGGAGCTTTTTCAGCTCTTCTGAACTTCTGCAAAAGCCAGTTGGCTGCTCAGTACTAAACAACTGCACATATTTATCAACTGAAAACCATATGCCACTGGATTAACAATTAAACCTTGCTGATTTATACTTCCCAATGCAAAGGGGTGGGAAACAGCTCCGTCTCCACATGTAGTTCTGTTGGCTTTCCAAACTGGCCTTCATGCTTCAGATCAAATCATCTCCAAAACAGCATGGCCTTTGAGAAAATACAATAGTGCCGAGTTATTCTGGCTGCAGTTGTGCTCGAGTGTTTCAGTGCCTCGCGTTTTGGTATGCAAAGGACCTGGTTGTGTTGGAAGGAAACGTATGCTTCATTTAAAGAAGGAACCAAGCGCTTTTGCGTTTAATTCCTGACCAAGTTTATGTAAAATTAATTGCGTCACATGTTCTGTGTATCTTTTAATTGCAAAACCAATTAACTTTAAAATGTTCTGCTTTGTAGTTCTCCTAATGGATGGCATAGTTTTAGTTGGCTTTACAAAATCCATCTTTTGTTGAAACTGGGCAGGCAGCCATCCCCAGTTATCTCCTGAAAGTGAGTTCCCTTCAGCTGAGCCAGCTTCCAGCAGCTGATGCACTGAAGTTATTTGACAGGCACGTTTTTTTGCGTGAGCAGCTGTAGAGAGGCTGTGCAGCCCTTCAAGAGGAGACGCTGGGTTCCTCAGGAGGCTCTTTGAGGTTGCTGATATTTGAAGCTGGAAAGGCTAGTTCCTATGGGCTAAGCTTCTATTGCTGGTGTTGTGATTGCAATGTCCAGAGCTGTCTCCAGCTTTCTGCAGCCAAGGATGGTACCTGGGGATGGTAGCTGGGCTCAAGAGCTCTCAGGGGGACCCTGGCCTGCAGGACTCCTCCTTCCTGGGAGACTGGGAGTGACTGATCCTGCTGGGGGTTCCAAACCAGATCCTTGCTTTGGCATTCACAGACCTGGCTCTTGGGGACTGTGGCACAAGGCAAGTGGAAAGGAGAGCCATGAGTGCTTGTCCTGCCCTGGCCTGCTGCCTTTACTAACAGCTGGTAACTAGAGCCAGCTTTGCCAGTGTGTGAGCATTGTCAAGGACTCTTGTGCCCCTCTAGACCATGGGAAGCAAAGGGCAGAGTCCTACAGCCACATTCTGCCTTATTCCAGGGCTGGAAATAGAGTTGGCCAGAAGTCCCTATAGCAAAGCTGTGCACTCAGCCTTTCTCTAGCTAACAGAGATCCTGGGGAGAAGGGCTGTGCTTGGAAGAGCCATCAGGGTGAAGCTTCAGAGATCTGACATCGCATCACGATATCTTCTGTGAGCTGAGCTGATTTGGTTTTGTAGCTATGTGGAAAAAATTAATAATCAGCATATACCTGAGTGCTTTCCTTTAAAAAAAAGTTCAGAAACATTTTGCAATTTGCACTGTTGTTGTCTTCAAATAGAGTCTATTACTTTTACTGTTATTTGAAGATTTTCACACTGTTTTCTTCAGTCATACATGTCAGGGTTTTGACTTTTGTTTTTATAATTAAGACCAGCAATAGAAAAATGAAACTTTGCAGCTTGGAGAATGTGTCACTGCTGCAGAGATTTATTTTATTTCCTGAGTTTCTGTGCCTTTGCCAAAGTTTGGGGATGCTTTGGCATTCGAAATAATGTGTTTGTTGGGGAAAATTATTTATTTAAGGGAAAGAAAGGAAAGAAGAAAGGGGAAAAACTCAACTTCGTTCTACTATTATTGAGATAATTGGTTGGTAAAACCAACAGGAGAAAAAAACTCCCCAGAATATAAAATAGTATATCCTTTAAAAATATAATAATTCAAACACAGTTTATTTAAGAAGACTCAAAGTATATCTCAATCTTATTGCAGTTGTCATTCTGTATAAGATCCTCTTAATCCTCTAAGTGAGGCAGGTCTGATCCCTTCTTTCTCCTGGGCTGAACACAGGGCACACACAGGATCTGCCCCCTGTTCCTTCTCACCCCAATTCCAGGCACCCGTAGGAACCAGGCTGTCCTTGAGACCTACATCCCTGCCTCATTGGATGGAGAGTGACTGGTGGATTCACCCACACATACCTGCACACACAGAACCATCACATGAGCCTTGGTTGGTTAGAAAGCCAAGAGAAAGATAACAGGTATGTGACTAAACAGATCTTTCCATGTGTTTTCTGGTCACCCCCAGCAAACAGCCAGTACAGACCCCTCTGCACTCAGCTGGAGCCTTCTTATCCCATATTCCCCCCTGATGGATACCACAAGATCAAAATCAATCAGGACTCCAGCACAGAAGATGAACCTGTCCTCCTGAAAAGGAGGTCCACCCAATTCAGAAGGTGACCATCATTTCTAGAGGGTGCAGGTGGCAGCCAGCTCTGTCCATCTGCAGGTCAGACCCCATTCCTGCTCTGGAGGAGCTTGGCTGGACCCCCGTGAGTCCCCAGCCTGGGCTGCCCCCCAGCCCTGCTCCCAGCCCTGGCACAGGAAAGGCCAAACTGTCCCTTTCCACTGGGGACTGTGGTGGAGGAGCTCTCAAAGCTGAACCCCTGGGGCTCCCTTGGGCGCTCTGCAGACCCACAGCACAGGCAGCAGATGGTTCCTTCGTGTCTCCCCTCTGCTGTTCTATCCTTGTGGCTGATGAACTGGAACTGTTCAGTCCTTGGCTTGCCCTGGGGACAGACTGCACTCTTGAAAATGTCAGTAGGAAATGCTGTGAATCTTTCTTCCCTCAAAACGGACAGGATGCAGACACACGAGCATGGAGAGCTCCTGGGATGTCTCTCTCCAGCACAAAGATCCCAGACCTGCTTTGCCCAAGGCTCTCGACTTTGAGAGCAGCTGGAAACCGCCTGTGTGGAAACAGCAGGACAATTGCCCATCCCAGGCCTTGCTGAGACCCCGGGTTCCTCAGCTGCCGTGCTGTGAATGCAGAGAGGAGCATGCAGCTCGTGGTGGTTATCAGGGTGTCCCTGAGCATCGCTCACCCAGCTGTGTCTGCACAGGCCAGGCCTTTTTTTTCCCGTTCCTCCTGCAGCCATTTGGCCAGTTCTGCCCAACCATTCTGGTCTAACTCACATTGCTGGTGGTGTGAGTGGTCAGAGATTGACTCTGCCCTGGCTTCAGGGCAAGGCAAACGGTCCCTTTTATCCACCCATATACCAAGGATCCTTCTCCCTTATTTTCTCTTTACTTCTTTTTTTTTTTTCCCAATATAAATTTCTTCCAGGAGAACATTTCTGCTCATCTCTGCTCCATTCCTGTCTCCCTCCAGCAGGTTACTCAGCCTCAGCCGGGCAATTCACTTGCTTTTATTAATGAAGTATTTTTATAATGTCACATGAGCCCTTTTTAATGTGTGCCCGAGCACTGAGCTGAAGTGGAAGAACAGATCACCTGTTAGTGAGGGCTAATCCGTGGGTCATTAGTTTGGACTGGATAAACAGACACTAAAGTACAAGCTGAACCCTACACCCATGTGTCCAAACCTCCTCTGTTGGCAGAGCTCTGCTCTCCCAGGCCAAACTTACTCATCACTGAGCAGGTGTCCACAAGTGCCGATTGCTGCTTGGTTCTCCAGGAGCTGCAGGGACCACAGGCTGGCAACGACAGGAGGTGATGGCCAGGAGCCAGCCTGGCCATTTATTTAATAAAACGAATGAAAAGGAATGGACAAGGACGAGTAGAAATGGTTGGCTTGGATATCTGGAATCCCCAGCCAGGCAAATGGACTTAACTAATAAAATCTGGTTCATATAGCTCATTAGGGCTCCTGGTGTTAGCTCCATCTGTTACCCTATGGGTTCTGCAGGTTTATCTTGTGTATCCTGGCTGGAGAGGGGTAACAGTAAGAAGCAGGCAGGGAAGAACCTGGCAGAAATGCCAGTGGTTTGAATCTGCAAGTTTTAAAAAGGGATAAAGAAATCTTGTTTACAACAGCCATTCAGGAGCAGCATTAAGCTGTGGAACTCAGTAGGACACAAGGTTTGAGGAATCCCAGCACTTCACAAAAAGGATTCATGGCCCAGCTGTATTCCCAGGCTGCCACTGCCCCTCTGCACCCTGTGCCTTGGCACTGCACCACCCTGCACGTGCCTCTGTATGCTGGGAACCCGTGGAGGCAAGAAGTGCCTCTCTCCATGGATGTGTAGGGCACCCAGCATGATAACTGTTCATTTCATTTCTGGGTGCTGCAGGAATAGGGACAAAATGAATAAATAAGGTAAAAAAGCGTTTGATTGGATGGTGTGTGTATCTGCACTTCTGAAAGACACAAATGCTGACACAAAGCTGTGGGCTGGTGGATGAAGGTGCCTGATGGAAAGCTGGAAAAGCATTGTCCCAGGGAGCTCATTGGGTCACTATCACGGGGATTGTTCCCCATCTGACCCTGCCACTAATGCCTCTCTCCAAAATACCTTCTCCAAGGACCCTGGAAAAGATGTGTCATGGGTCTGGCTCCTGCTTGCAGTCCCTCTGGGTTCATCTATGGTTTTAGTTGTTCTGTGATGCAGAATGGCCCTTTCCTCAGTGCTGGCATCTTGGGCATTGTCACCCTCATAGTAGCTGAGACTGTCCTGCAAACAAAGATTTCATTCTGCTGTTCACATTCTTTATGAAAACTGAATGTCAGGTGTCTGGTAGACCCAACTGAAGCCGTGCCTGTCCCTTAGTGGATGCTGCACCATGGGAAAGAATAATCCTCACCCTAAAGAGCAGTAATCCAGACAGGGCAGGTCATGAAGCAGATTAGAGGACTCGCTGGTATTTTCAACTTCAGCAAACAACTGAAGATCAAAATAACTTGGTAAGCTGGAAAAGCACAAACACTTCCCTTTCTGATGTTTGGCATTTTGAAAGAAACTTGATTTTCTGATTGTATTTTTTAATGTGGAAAGCAGACAGATTTGGTGAAAAAATCCATTTTATAAAGAGAAAATTAAATTTAAAAAGGAGCTTTGCTGGAACATTTTCAACCTCAGTAAAAGGCAGGAATTCTCAATCATCTCATCCTTTAGGGGACAGGATATAGACAGAGAGGGACCATGAGAGGAGTAAGCAAATGAGATAAGAGATGTACAAAGGACTTGCTAGAGAAGTTTATGACTGTGAAGAGTATGACAAAAACTGAAGCCTCCTGGTGTTTTACTCTATCCCATTACCTATGAAATTAACAGCCAGTAAATTTAAAACTAATAAAAAGGCTGTTTGTCTTCCCTCTGTGCAGAGCTGCCCTGTGTAATTTGTTATCATCTGGAGTCAGACCAGGCAGTTAGATTGGTAAAAGGCTTGGACAACTTTATGGCCAATATTGACAGAACGTGTAGGTTATCAAACCTCTCCCTCAAAGCATCAACCGTGGGTTGCTGGAAGCTGTGATGTGGCCAGGAAAAAGGCTCCATCTGTTCATGCCCTGTTCCTGTGCTCCTCCTGAGCATCCCCCCCCAGGGGCACGGGCAGGGTGTTGGATGAGCTGAGTCTCTGCTGTGGTCTGGTACCACCGTTCAGAAGTGAGCTGATCACAGCAGGAGGTCACCAAGGAGCTGAACCAGTTCCTCCTCACAGGAGTGCATAAGAAACTTTTATTATCTTACAGAAGGGTTCTCTCAACATGCTGTAGCAGCAGAGGTGTTGCACCAGCCAGGATGTATTGCCAGCTTGGTGCTGTATTGTGCTGTCTCTCTCTTTTTTTCTCTAATAGGAATTGATTTTGATTCCTGGGTAACTCAACCAATTACAGGAGGGCTGGGGGGAGAGCTGGCTGAGGAGTCTCCATCAAAGCATGCTACATTTCAGAAGGTGTTAGTAAGAAAAAAGTACCAGATTTTATTTTTGTTCAGGTTGCTCAACATTTACTGAAAGGATGAGATCTATTTTTTATGTAGCTCTCATCCAAAGAAAACCCAACCTGGAAAACAAACAGCCTCTCCAACAGTCAAGTGTCCTTAAAAGAAGCAGTCAATTGTCCTGTTTCATGAAAAAGAAAACAGTGAGGGATTTATTATTTTTTTTTTCAATTGATGCTATAAAAAAATTATTATTATGTCTTCACTTTAAATTCCAACATTCTTTAAAAAAGCCAGGCTTTAATCTCTGTGCAATTCTCCTTTCTTGTAAACCACCGTGTAGTCAATTTTGAACTTTGCTTTGAAGACTCAGAAGGTACCAGCACTGTCACTGTGGAGCAGGCAGCCTGGGGAGAGCTCTGGTTCCAGTGGGTTCCCCCAAAGCCCAGTGACTAAAGCTGGCTGAATAATTTCTTGAATTCTTCAACAGTCTTAATAACTGAAAAAAGTTGTTTGAAGTTGAAGAGATTTTTTTTTCCCCCTAAGTCTTTTTCTTACAGATTTGAGGCACTGATTTGTGGTAGGTAAAATGCAAGGACATTTGTAAACAGAACAAAACAGTTCTTTGAACCAAGGAGGAGTAAACAGTTTTGCCTGGAGGAAGTCACACGAAATTGTTTATACTCTGCCACATTTTCTTTCTCACTGCAACTTAGTGAAACAGCAATGGGGACCTCTTGCTCTCCCTAAATCTACATTTTGGTCATTAAATCAGTTTTGTAGCTGTTGACAGCAAAAATTCAAAAATAGGACTGTACTGGAGAAATCTGTTGATTGTGTGGGGGGGCCTCTTTACCAATGTGTGCAGGGACACGCATTTGAGATGCTGCAAATAGTGATTTATTTTCCAGGTTGTTGCTGGAAATGTCCAAGACTGCAGAGGGAAGCTGGTGGCATCCCGACCCCGGGCACTAGAAATTGCATACAGGAGTCGGGAATTTGCAGAGCAGGTTTTCCAAGGACTAATCACACTGTAATCACCTTTAATGTGCAACTAATTGATAATGGGATTAAATTAGGCAGCTGATCTGGATAGGCTGCTTTGCCTCTGTCCCATAATATAAGACCCAAGATTTGTGTTTTGGAGCAAAGCTCCAGGGGTTGTCCTGTCCAGCATAAATCTGTTGGTATCACCTGAACATAGCTCTCAGTGGCAAAGGAGGTTCACATCCATCCTCTTGATCATCACCTGGGTTGTCTAAAGTATCTTTATGGGTTTGTTTTCAGTTTTGGGTTGTTTTTTTTGTTTTGTTTCTGTAGGCTCCATGTCCTGGTTTGTATATTAAGAGCTGTTTTGGCAACGTTCTTCTTACTTCCAAGTGGTTAAAAGTGTTTCCTTTCTTTAAAAAGCTGTGGGGAGTAATCTTGATAGCTGGCTATTTTCTCATAAATGTCACTAATTAATTCTTTTTTCTCTACTGTTTTACTCTCTTTGCTTATTTTAAAAAATCAAGTATTTCTGGGTCTGATGTTGGTTTCACTTAAACTGGTGCAAAACCAGGAGTTGCCTCCATTAATGCCAGCAGTAAAGTTTGAGATTGAAACGAGAACCTACATGGCATTTAAAATACAATCAGTGGAGTCTTGTTCAGCTTTGTTTCTCTTCTGTATTGAACTGAAAGCCATGAAGATGACTTGCCTTAAATAATTTGTCAAGGCATTTTTAAGAGAATGCAGAAAAAAAAGCAAGCAGCCTCACTGAGTCTCTTTATTTGAAATTCAAGAATGTCAGCAGCCAATGAACCTTGCTTTATAACTTAAAGATGGAAGAGCTAGTAGGATTACTTTGAATATTTTAAGTACAGCTGACCAGCTGCTTATTTTTATATATGAGCTATTTTTTATCACTCTGGCAATACAAGGGTGTTTTAAAGGAAGACCTTCTTGAGCCACTATAATGAATACAGCAGTATTTTCAGTTTTGAGCAATCAAAATTCATGAGCCAGGTCTTGCCCAAAAAATTAACAAGAGACTAAAAATTATGTTTCATAATCAAATATTTAGATTTATTTATTTTTATCTGGAGTCATGAAAATGCTTCCAAGTCAGCCTTCGAGTTTCTTTTCCCTGCAACCTAAAAATCCGGAAACCTAGTTGTGGTTTATTTATTTCTTTGTGAAAATAGAAAATTTCAGATCATGTGGCTTCCAGAAGAGGAACATAAATATCCACCGTTAGCTATGGGTTTCATGGGAAGAGGCGTATTACTTTGACATTACAGCTACCTAAAAGTAAATGATTTTCACACTTCCTACCTTGTTAATCGAGTTCACTTTCAAGGTAGGATGTCTCCATAAAAACACACTTTGCAAGTCTCCATGTTGTCCCAGAGGAGCAAAATAACCATCTCCAAGCTTGAGCTTTTAAGGAGCCTGCTCCATATTGCCATACTCAGCAGTGTTTTGAAAGAACAGATGATGAGTTGGTGAAGAGATAGGACAAGACATGCAATCGATGTCTCATCTGCTCAAACAAGGTTACATATTCCATCTCCGGTGAAACAAATGTGATCCAGAATGATCTGGCTGGTGCAGCAGGGGCTGATGTAGATGTGTCCAGGGCAGTGTGTCAGAAACCAGGCTGTCTGGCAGATTAATGAGAAGGACATTTAGCCAGCCCTTAGCATCAGTGAGCCTGAGGAACAGGTACTGCTCAGGAAACAGAACTCCAAAGGGGGCTGTAGTTTTTCATGCACAGAGAATAGTTTTTCCAAAAGAGGACTCTGTCTCCAAGGTGGATCTGGTGTTGAACTATTCAAGCTGAAGCATGGCTGTCAGGTTAAGGGAACTGTATCTGTTGCCTGTTTCCCTCCTCTGAAGAAGAGAAAACTGATCAGACTTCAGAGAAGCTGGGCTGGACATGGAGGATATTTCAGAGCTGCTCACACTTTGTAGTTTCTCTCATGGAGCCTCCTTAAGTCTTTGTGTCTTTCTCAACAAAAGTCATCTAAATCTGAAAGGCTTTTTCAGATCTCTTAGTCTCACCTGGGGAACAGTTAGTGGAAAATTCAGGTTGTGGCTAGCTGGGTTTTGAGTCAGGAGCTGGCTTAGCAATTCAAAGACTCCATTCGTCAAATGGTTCATGTATGGAGCAGTCACACAGACCTGGAGAAAGCCCTTGGATCCATAGCTGTGGAAAAACATTAACAATGAGAGCTGAAAGGTTTTTTCTGGGATGCACTGAAGGCCACTGCATGGATGCAGAGGGTCATTCAGGTGGGGGAGGAGAAAGCAGATGGATGTGAATTATTACATTGCACCCTTACATGTAGTTGGTTGTGAAAGTGGAGCATCTGAGCCATCCTGGTCTGATGAGTAAGCCTGCTCTGGCAGTGCTTTTTCCTGCTCAGCGCTTGGCGATTGATGAAATTAAGCTTAATTTAAAAAATACCCAACCCCATGTCTGGTATCAGTGTAAAAATACATCAAACTCATGTACTAACGGTATAGACCGGAGGCAGATGCAGTAACAGAAACAGACGTCGGAGGCTGGAGTCAGAGGAAATGGAAGTTATGCAAAAAGTGGTATATATAAAGTGGATTGATTTTTTTTTCACCTCCTGATGCCCGAAGAGATTGAAATGAGAACAGGATGTGAATTCAGGTATGAGAATGACTGTACTGGAAACTTCATAATGGTGGGCACAGGTGGAGAGCAACTCAAAGAGTCGCAAACACAATGGATGTGAGTACAACCACAGCCTGTACTGGGGAGGATGGGTAGGACACTGCCTGGAGGGACATGACCAACCTGAGTTTCATGGGGACACAAGTCTGGTCGTATACAAGAGATGGCATTACACTGCTGTCTGGGTTTGTGAAGAGAGAATAAAATGAGAGGGATGAGAAGAAAAGGAGGGGGACAGTTAATATATGTGCATGTGTTCAGGGATGATTTTTTTCAATATCTAGTTCTTGTGACTGCAGAGAAGAGCTTGGTAATATCATCCAAAATGCTTAAGACAGTACATATTGTTATCTCGTGGCTTGGGAATTCAGAGACTTAAAGACTCAATTTAACAAATTACTAGAGGACTGAAGGAACTTTTTTTCCCCGCAGAAGAGGGCACTTGAAACTATGTCATGAGCTGAACACTGTGCTTTGAGGGATAGTCTGCTGTTAGGCTACTGTTGAATATTATATTCTTTTCCAGGTAATTTTGAAGTTCGAGAGATTACGGTCCCAGTAATACAATAAGAAATGAATGGTTTATTCATTACACAGCTCTGTGTAATTCTAGACCTGGGGATACAGTCTCCCTAGAATACATTATAGCTGTTCACAGCACAGGGAGAGAGCTTCAGGCTTGCTGATATCCCTATTTCATCTGCTCCGTGAGACTCAGGTCTTTGTGGCAGCTGATTCAAATATAATGAATCTCAGGAGATTCACATCTAACTGTGGCAAGGGTAATATATAGATTACTCTGAAAGCTTCCTTGGAAATTCATTCTTTGATAGAAAGTAAAGTTCGACATCAGATCTGGAAAGAAAGTGTCCGGACATCTTCCACTCTCTTTGACTTTGGGTAGGCATGGCTGCAATAAATGTGCCTCATGTTCCTTTTCTTTAAAGACCAGTCTTCCTAGTTGGATATCCTGGGGTGCACGGTTGCCCATGATGATATCTTTGGCCTCTAGAAAGAAATGAGGGTGTAAATCACGGCAGGTCCAAACTAAAAGGTTTAATGTGATAAAGCTTCTGGGTCTAGTGATGTCCAAATCCAGGTACCAAATCTCAGGACACAATTGTTTTGAGTTTTCTCTGGGTTGCAGATGGACCCTGATATTCTTCTAAGAGCTGGCAATATGTCAAGATACTTCTTAAGATAATTCAGCACATTCTGTTAGATGGGAATTAGAGTGGGGGGGAAACAAATGCTTGTAGAGTTCAGTCCTGTCCAAGCTAAAGGCTAAGGGAGAAGGACTTTGCATCATATAAGCATATTGTAAGTATATAGTAAGCAAATATTCCTGGCTTTATGGACCCCAGCTTCTCTCAACACCTTCATCCAGTGATTATCCAAGATTTTAATTTTTGCATCTTTGAGATAAGATGCAGTTCCCATGCTTTAAATTCCCTATTTCAAGTACCATCACTCTCACTTGGCAGAGTTACTGACCTAGGTTAATATTATAGCTGCTGAGACAAAGAGCAAAACAGTGAGATTATAACAAATTATGAATGGTGGATGAATAAATAAAAATCATCCCTGCCCTAATAAAACACGGGGGGAAGCACAATTAAGTTTAATAACTCTAGAGTGTGAGAATGAAAGTTATGAAGGACTATTTATCATGGAGATCCTGACAGTAAATAGAAAATTAAATAATATCCATGCTCCATAAGAACGGGTTACTTTATCTGTTTGTTTGTTATTAAATCATCCATCCTCAACCTTGTTCATTGCTTACCTGTGATTTTGATGGATGATGGCCCATAACCTGCCATTCAAAATGCTGTGAAATGATGTCAACCCTTGCAAATACAGGGAGTTATATTTGAAATCACTGGGTTAAATCTCTCACTGAAGACTGCATTCCCTGAAACCTTGCTCTGTGTTGACTTTATCATTATACACTCAGATAGCTTCATGCTTAACAGGTAATTTGAATGCTAGATTTAATCCGGTACAACCATACTATAAGTTTAACCAAGAGTGCTCATAGCAGTGAGGATTTGAGGATAGAATCTCAATTATCCTTCTCAGCATCCAAGACTTCTGGAGGTTTCCCTACAGCACAGTGCATCTGCAGATGATGCTCACTGGCATTCCTCTGATCAGATGTAGGTGCCTCCACTGCTCCCCAGTCCCTTCTTTACAGTTGGTGGGGATTATAGGCACCTTATAATGCAAGTCACCCAAATTATGGATTAAAGTCCCAAATTATGGGAGTTATGCCTTCCACAGAGCTGTGTGTGTCCATTGCCTCATCAAACAGAAAACACGGTGTGGGAGTTGATTTTGTAGATGTCTGCTGTTAAATGGTGTGAATCCCATCCCTTGTGCTTTTTCCTTCAGGCCCCTTTAGGCAATGGTTGTATGAACATATGATTAGAGCAATGTCCATGCTGTTTGGTGGTTGTGTTGGTGCCATGGACAAATGGGGTGAGTTACTTCAGGAGGATTTGAATTGCAAGAAACTGTATCCATGCTCTGCTAATAAAATGGTTAGAGAGGTGCAGATGTGACTTCAAGCTACTTTACTGTCCTTTGGTATTGAGCTCCCTTCTGCTGGAACTCAGGGCTCCAACAGTGATCAAAATGCAAAAGCTGGAAGGATTGGGCACTTCAGCATGGCTTTGCCTCTGCCATAGCTCCAGTAAATTCCACAGGGAATTCTCAAATTCATTATCCTTCTTGCAGATCGGGACTTCTTACAGATGTAGAAGAGCTGAGGGGCTTCAAATATTATTAAGGAGTTCCCAGCATCCTAAATTAGGGCTGGGGCCAGGGAGAAGAACCTCATTCTAGGAGGAATGAAAAGGGCCTGGATGTGGAAGTGAACCCCTGTCTGGTGCTGGATCCATGGAGCAGCTTCCCACATGCTAAGATTCACACAGATTAACTCAAGAAGAAGCCAAGCAGAGAAGCCTGCACAGCTCAGTAACTGGTTTCTCTCTCACACTTTAAACTTTGGATGGAACTGGGAGACTTGTCAGTAGCCTGGAATCTGAATTTTCCTCTCCATTTGGTACCGGCAGCTCCCTTTAAAAAAGATGAGGCAGTTAAAAACATCCAGAGCCGTGACTTGAAAATATATGTTCCTTCAACAGGCACTGCTATTGATCGGATCAGAGTAGCCAGCCACTGCCTCTTTGGAGAGAAAGAAGCCTCTGGCTGCAGAGATCTGTGCTGCAGAATGGAGAGTGGGATCTGCCCCACTGGTTTCATGCTCTGTTTTCACAGCTATAACTATTTCCAGAAATTGCATGGGCACACAATGGCTAAAGCTCACCCGCCTTGAAGTCAGGGATGTCACAGAAATTGGGATTTCATCAGCCTGGCTTGGTTCAACTGAACTCCTGGAGGGTCCCTAGAATAATTCAGGCCATTTAGAAAACCTGTGCATTTAAATACTCCCTGTGAAATCTTGGCATCAGCTAAAGAAAAAAATCCATTTTGTCTCTCCTGTGTTAGCACTGTGTGTCTGTAAATAGACCTTTTGGTGTTCATTCTCCATTTGCACCTTCTGCTGGTGGACTTGGTGCACCACCTGCCCCTGGCCTGGGCCACCAGCTCTGCTGATACCAGGTAACTGTGCCGTGCTTTTCCATGCCAGGTTGTCCTTCCTGCTTTGCCTAGACATTGTGCACCAGTACTGCACCAGTACTGGGCAAAGAGCGGTGCAAAGCCATCCTGCCCTGTGGCAGAGAGAGGCAGTGGCATGCCAGAGGAAGACAGAGGCTCTTTGAAACTGGGGGATGTTCTGTATTCATGTTATTCCATATGCTTTCAGATCACCACTGGTGCCTTTGTACCAGCGTAGCAATTTAAAACAGCCCTGAGTGGAATTGTAGCTCGCCAGGTCCCAGGAACCACTGAATATGGAAAAGCAAATGTTCCTTCATCCTCGAGCCGAGGAGGAAACCTGCCCTGGAATAAAGTTGGCCTTGAACTCTGTTTCCCCTGTTTTATACTTCATCTTGGGTTTTGGTTGTTGGTTTGTTTCCCCCCCTTCACGCACTAAATGTTTAATGAGTGCTCTAAGCTCTCAGGCATCATGAGGTTTCAGAAGTTCTTATGTTCAATGCATTTAAAACCCAACTCAAATGAAAAAAAAAGAATTACTGCTGGAAGGCAAATCCATTTTACTCCGTCATAAATGGCCAGCGTGACACACAAAACAAAGGGACTTGATGAGTGGAGCAGTTGAGAAGGTAGCAGCAGGGAGATCTTATTTGTGGGAATCACAGATGGAAGAAATAATTTACTTGTGTTCTGATTAACAACAACAGTAACCAAAGCTGCCCATGCAGCTCTTGGAGTGCCTGCCCTCCCGTCTCTGGGTACGGGAACTCCTGATGATGTTTCATTGCTAAGTCAACAGTTCCTGGAAACTGTGCCTTGGCCCCCTTCCACATCGAGGACTTCAGACCTGACTGTAACCCACAGAGATTGAAAGAGCTGCAAACTTCTACAGCTTCCAGCTTCTGGACAATGGCAGATCTGTTTGAGTGAAATTACTTGCCGTATACATGGGTGAAAGGTGTAGAGGGCCAAATGTCCCTGCTGGACCACAATGTCATAGCTTAGATTTGGCTTGCAGAAGCCTGTCTGTCTCCCAGTAGAAAATATCTCTTTAAAAGGATCAGGGATTCAGGACAGCACAGTGTGTTGGTAGCAGCTGGAGCGCTCAATCTCATACTGACTTTCCTGGGCTAATCATCTCACTGGAGTCAGCAGTGAGAAAGCTGGGTGGGCAGACCTTTGTTTTATTTATTTTTCTTCTCCCTTTCTCTCCAACAGACAGCAGTAGCTCTACTCCACTGTGCTTTCATGGTCATCTGCAGTACTGAAGTGGCTTCTGCTGTCCTTCCAGGATTATATATCAGCCTTCATTTCTCCCTGCGCCAAATCTCACCTGTGTTTGACTTCACCTCTTCCAGCCTGAGGACTGCTCTTCTCCCATACAATGTCCTTGGTTTCCAGGAAGCTTTGAGCACCTTTGCAGGATTGCTTCATGGAAAAAGCCAGCTGGGGGAGGAGGAAGCCTGCCTCAGACCAAATAACTGATCAAGATGGGTGCCTAAGCACTGTTGTGGATAGGATCCTTTGCTCTGAGGAGCTTTTTAATGCTTGCTGGTCTTATCACATGAACTCAGATCGATTGCCAAACATGCATCTCTCGTAGTTGGGGTACCTATCCTACATCACTTTTTCTCAGCAAATGGAGCTTTGTCCTCAGGCTAGAGACCTCTATTGTTTGAGATACTTTTGTCTGGCTCCGCATCCTTCATTTGATGGATATCTCTGGATATTACTTGTGCTTGCCTTTGTAGCCATTTCTTTCATGCTTCTTTGCAAATAAAGACTGTATATTTATATCCTAATAGCCTTGCTTGACTCGAGAGACTATTAAGAAGTGACATCCTCTTTCATTTTTGATCTCCTGCTCCTGTCAGAGGAGAAGCAAGTGAGGTGGGAGAAAGTCCTTGAGTTTCATGGTGCTAGTAATCAGTAACGATTTGTTCAGGTTATCTCTGATAGCTGTGCATCTCTTAGGAGGACAGGTTAAAAGCATGTCTGACATGACAGTGAAATGAGTTGTGTACTGCTGCAAAGACTTTCTTCGCACAGGTTCAAATGTTTTACATCTGATCCATTCCTGCATGCCCAAGATCAGCAGTAATGATTATCTTTTTCCACTAAATCTTGATTAGGTTTCTGTCTCCGCGTTCCCTATGATTAATCAATGAATCATTACCTCCTTTCTCTCCTATGTCCATGCATTTTGGAAGTTGTTGAGCAACAAAGCGTTGACGTTCAGGAGGGAGTGTACACAATACCTCTACTGGTAGCAACTGGGGCTATAAGCCAGCAGAGGATCCTTCTCTGCCATTGCTAATATTGCTGCCAGCTAATTCCCATGCTGACAGTCCACTGGCTGTCAAAAGGCTTGAAAACTTCTGACCATAAATTTGCCATGTCGAATCCAAAGGATTTGTGTAGCTGGGCAAGCTGGCTCATGGACCTCCACATACTGGGGATCTGCTGGGAGATGTGTGATGCGAGTTCTGCACATTCCCTCTTTCAGCAGCTGCATTTGGCAGCACTGCTTGTTTCATAGATTTGTTTCAAGCCATATTGTACAAAGTCCTTTAGGCTCAAACATCTTTCCACGAAATCTGACAATGTTTTCACCCTCCCTTTTGTCTATGGTTGATCAGTAAAGCTTTCTCTCTCCTTTTCTTGTTCATACAGTTTGGAAGTGTTGACATAAAGGAAAAGAATCAAGGAAAGCTATTCTAACAGCAACATCTCAGAAATTCCAGATATCCCAAATTATTTGATAAAATATCACCTAGAACATCAAAACTAACTGTCCATCTTGATAGGTTGTCCTATTGTGTGTTGGATATTCAGTATCAATCTCTTTAATACTTATTAAAATGAATGTAATGTGAAGGTCAATGAATGAAATACAAAGTGTAGCAGACATATAATAAGTTATACATGGATAATAAAACAAAAACATATGAAATAACTTAAATGTACTCTGCATCCAAACAATGCCTGGTGCTGGTTATCATGACCATGACTACAGCCAACTTCCATTAACCTGAGTACAGTTATTGGGCAAGGCAACGTGGGACTCAGCATGAACTAACTGGCCCCTTTTCCCTCAGCTTCTTGGGGTGATTCAGAAATTTTGCTGACTTTCATGGTGTTGCAGCCTTACAATGCACCTTTACCAAAGCAAGCCAGTCCACAGCTTGCATGGGTACATCTGTATTAACTTTAGTCAGGACACACAGACTGGAATGTAGATTTATCCCAGGAGTGCTTTCCTTGGGCAAAGTGGAGGTGGCTGCAGTGTGCAATGGCAAAGAGGAAGGTGGGGAACCTCAGACACTATTCATAAAGGTAATTTTAAGTAAATTTTTAACAAGGGATAGGGTAGAGAGATCCTCAGGAGCCCTTTTGCTTTGTGTAATCTCAGGAGACAAACACAACCCTCTTCTGAGTACATTGCATTAAACCATGGGCCAGTGCCCACAAAGCCGCATTGTGATTTCCTTTATGTCTCTTTTTCCTCCCTTTCTCAAATTAGAATTATCTGGAGAAGCTGTAACCTTAAGCAAAACTTAGGCATTTAAGTGCTTCATCAGACAGAAGGATGGTGTCCCAGAGGATGCCACAAGGAGAGAATCTTATTAAAGCAAACCCTGTCCCTACAATACTGCTTGCTCTTTAGTAAATCTCTGCTGAGCACAGTACGGTGAGCTCATGGTTGTTTCCTTATTATACAGCAGAAACTTTCTCTAACACACCTTCCAAAATACTACATTTTTTATACACCCACAGCTTTTTTTTTTATCTTTGTTTTTTCCCAAGTCTTTAAGATGTATTTAGATTCCCTCCCAACTTTTTTTATAGCCGCAGTAACTAGAAATTTAATTTCTTGGCTCTGCTGTGACTTTCATATCATCACGGGACTCTGAAATCGGATGTTTTAAAGGCTTCAACTGCTACTACAGAGCAGGCAAAAACTGGTTGTTTTTTTTGTTATTAACCACAGCTTCCCTACATGTTAGTTAGTCCTGCCATCTCTATGGGCTCAATGATCTTGAAGGTCTTTTCCAACCAGATTGATTCTATGATTCTGTGATTCCTTAGCATTTTAACATCCTATAAAACACTAATAGGGAAACTAAATCAAATGTAACTTTTTTTAGTTTAGTGTCTTATCTCAAGTTGCACCATGAGAGGTTTAGGTTGGATATTGGTGGACCAGGGCAGTGGTCAAGTCACCATCTCTGGAGGTATTTAAAAGTCATGTAGATGTGGTGCTGAGGGCCATGGGTTAGTTGACTTGGCAGTGCTGGGTTAACGGTTGGCTTGTTGATCTTAAAGGTCTTTTCCAACCAAAATTATTCTATGATTCTGTGATTCTCTTCCTAGATGACCCCTTAAAATGGGTGGTCTTGGGGGCACATCACTTACAGCACCTTGGCCCATCTAAAGCTGGATAGACTGAAGGTTGTAGATCCTGGAGGGAATGTGTTTCAGCAGGCTCAGCCTCCTGGGAAGATGTCAGAATTGGTTCCCACCCCTTAGAATTTAGCTAGAGGGAAATAATGGGAAATCTTATTTAGAGCTTTATCTTTACCCTCTTTGGATCACGCTGAGTGAAATTACAGAAGCAATGTGAAAATCAGGCAGTCTTTGTTCTACTCCATGCATTGAGTACAATAGCAACTTTTTCCATTAACTCTTAAAACCTCTGCTAACTTTTCAGAACAGCTTCTATATTTTTCAATCATTTTTCCATTTTTTCATGATTGTTTTGTCCCTTCAATAAAGAAAGATGAAAATTAAAACACATAAAAACTTCAATTTCTGCAGTGTGAATCTATTGGTAGATAAAAACCTGCTCCAAATCATTAATTCAAGATGCAATTTGAGATGCTGTTGTGAAGATGCCGTGGTGACATTGAAGCCCAGACACCTCGTGGGATTTTCTGTCTAGCACAGATAACTAGATACCAGCTAACCAGCTCTCTAACCAGCTCTGGATGAATCACAGGACAGCTGAAGACTGTGACTTTGTAGAAGGGCTTCCACTTTATGAAGTGTAGATGAGAAAATCCTGCTCAGAGGAATCTCCAAGGACCTTTTGTCCCTCCAACTAAATCCCCTCATCTTCTTCTTTCTCTGTAAACTGAACAGAAGATTCTGTGATTCTGTTTGCACCTGCTTGCCCTTTTTTTTTTTCAGAATGCTTTGAAATCTCTAGCAGAACTGCTCTAAGGTGTAGGTATCCATCCTCTGAGTGATATGACTTAATAAAAACCAGAAAACTTGCATTTAAGTTGATTTTTTTCCCCTTATACACACACTTTTCTCGGTATCAGTGCTGTATTGAAGCTCTTCAGTCTCTATCTTCATTTCCCTGAACCTTTTCCCAGTATCATTTCTTTTCCTGGTCTGATTTGTATATGGATGCTCTACAGGGGGAGGTGATGGCTCTTCTGAGAGAGAACAGAGGCATTTCATAATGATGTGATTGGCAGGCTGTGTTTCAGTGTTTTGCAATACTGACTATCATCTCTTATTTGATTTCATCCTCCTCCTTCATATAACGGAAAATCATAGAAACCACTTAGCTTTAACTGCAGGAGAACAGCCAGACATCTCTTCAATCAAGTAGCACACACAAGACCTGTGCTGGGTGGCTTTCTTAGCAGCGCACTCACTGCACAAGATTTTTAAATGTGGGCTTTGTTGTGTTAATTATGCTGTTTATCTGAAATGGCGCATAAAAATGTACTTTTCTAAGTGTGTGTATATATATCTCACCATGATAGTCGTATTTAGAGAAAATGAATTAAGGAGAAAACACTCTAAAGACCTGTGCTGCTATATAAACACTGTAATGAGTGTTAGCAGCAGTAGCTGTAGATGAATCATACTTTGCAGAACAGATTCACTAATTTGCAAAAAGGTCAAAGCAAACCTTCTGGGGAGGGTGGTCACACATCCAAATTCCTGTTTAATGGCCCTTCTATGGGCACAGCTTGGATGGGACCATCTAGGGGTCAAAACTCCAGTCTCTGGGTGGGCAGAGGTAGAAATGGGTGCTTCGCAGGGCAATACTGGAAGCTGCTTCTGAAGCAAAGGCCACAGGCTGGGGGAGCCCTCTTACATGTAAAACTGGTGGCACAGGCTGGCAGCAGCAGCTTCTACCCAGTGCTGCAGCAGGGCAGGTTTCACTCAAATATAATGCATCTTTTACCTGTATTATCTGAACATTAGCAGTCCTGAACATAACTGGGGTTCCTGGGCTACTGCTCCTAGTGTGAATATACTGTAGCAGGGAGATACTGCCTGCAGGAGCTTGGACTTTGGTTAGAAAGACAGCAAAGGCAAAGAGGAGGCAAGGTGATGCTCTCTGGGTCATGCAGAAGGGCAGTGGCAGGGCTGGCTGTTGAACCCATCTTCCTTTCCCACCAGTGCTTCACTGGAGGTGACACTGCTGCTGTTACCTGGCAGATTAAGCCTCTCTGAAAGCTCTGAGCTAACGAGCAACATCATAAGGGGACATGAGCATCTGTAGCTGAAATTCATTCTGGCTGAAGTCTGTGCTGTTCTGAATTTCTCTCTCTTGAATCTGTAAACTGAACTGGTTGCTCTTGAAGGCCAACCCTGAAGCTCACCAGCATCGTAAGAAGCCCTTCAGTTCATGATGCAGGCACTGACATGGCTGCACACAATTCTCTCCCATTCTCTAAAATAAAGCTCAGCTTGAACCCACACACTCGCCTGAATCTTGCAGAAATGTAGGGAATGGGCAAATACAAGAGGTTTCATATCATGGCTCTGTTCCCTGCCATGAGAGTTGTTCGTGCTGCCTGTATGAGAAGGCTGGGCTTTCTCTATCTGTAGTCAAAAACACTTTCCTCGGCAGCTGACTTGGAGTATTTAAGTAAATCATACGTAGATCTGATATTGCTAGCAAAGATTTGTAGACTTCTGTGGTTTAGGGCAATTACATAGAAATAAAAAAAAACACAGCTTTTTTGGTGATTCTCTTATTCAGTTGAAGCACCAACTGTTTGAGGTCCATCCATCACAGCAGCATGCTCCATTCAGATAATCATGCAATACAAGCAGAAGCCATTTGAGATATAAATCTGAAAACGTGGGCTAGGTAATATGATCTGCAGGTAAATTAAACTTGCTTTGAATAGCTGAGCTGTACGTAATAATAAATGCTGGATAAGGACAGGTGAACAATAAGAAATAAGCAGCCAAAGCTCCTTCTGGAAACTCTAGTGCAAGAAGTTTTCTCCCTTGCTTTTGAGATAAGGAGCAAATTAAACCAGGGCAACTTCAGCTGTTGAATGAGGATCAGGTGTGTGCTGCTGCTGGGGGAGGGCATATAAGCACCTCCACCCAAGCACCCTGTGTTGGAGAAGGAGAGGTGGGCTGTTGCCTAGGGCTTTGCTCTTTGGGAGAGCTTCTATCACTGTGTGTTGCAGCACCCCTCTTTTAAGGAAGCCAGGAGTTTTCATCTGACTGTGTGTCCTGCTTCTATACTACAGAGAAAGGAGCTGCAACCTGCTTCCAGGGATCTAAGGTAAGGACAGAGCTGCTAGCCCATCACTCTGGGCCTTGGGCAATTCCTCCTTTGGCTTCAGGATTTAAGAAAGCTTCTGGATGTTTCGTGCAGCTGGGACAAATGCTTACGTGGAGTTTAAGTTCTCTTAGGAAGGCAAGTTGCTCTAACAGCAGAGGACCCTTGATTGGAGGTGTCAGGAGGGGGCAATTGCTACAGAACTGCTTCAAGTTGCAATTGCTGAAGAGTTGAAAATAGCTGCAGCAGATGGTGAGGGTGTGGGTATAACTACGGAGTCTGGCGTGTGCTTTCGTAGCTAAAGCACTTTCTGGTCACCGAGCTAAAAATGGACTTGTGGGAATAAGATACTTCCAGGTGCCATCAGCTCCTGGAGAACAGCAAAGGCAGCTCCCCAGCTGCTCAGGGATGCTTGGGTGAATGTTGTTGTGTGGACTGTTTGTTCCTTCCTGATCTTCCCCCAGAATGTGATTTCTGCTTAGCCTATCTAGGGTGGCAAAAGTGTGATATGTAAGTGAAAAGACGAGGTACAGAAGTCCCAGCTCTCACGGGGTGTTGGGTCACCTACCCTGAGGGCAGCCCTGGCATTTCTCACAGTGGCTGTACAGCTCTCTTGGGGTTCTGTGGGTGCCAAGATGATGTAGGCTCCTGTTTTTCTGGCAATGTGAAGTGCAAAGCTTTACCCCTAATATAATCCCATAAATCCTGAGCTCCTGGGGACCCTTGCACCAGAGGAGCCCTGCTGCCAGCTTGAAGCAAACACAGACAAAATGCATTAGGACAAAGCCCTTTTCACTGAGTATGTTTTACCTTGGTTTTGTTCAGGGGTATTAGCACACAGCCATTTTTTAACAGATCAGCTGATGCATGGTAACTTGTTAAGCCACAGTAACTCTATTTCATATCGGAGTCTTTGTATTACTTGAATGTTTTTTGAGACCTACAGCAGGTCGTGGGGAAGCAATAATAGCATTCACATGGTGCAGAGCACATTCTGCATGTGTGAAGTTCAGCTTCAGCAGCTATAACCCTGATCTCATAATAAAAGGCACCTGGACATTAAGCAGTCCTTTGGCTTCAAATTGCAGTGCTGCAGTAAAGATGCCAATTTAGCCCTGGTGAAACAGTTTTGCTTATCACAATACTTATAGTATTCCCTGCAGCTACTTAGAGAAAACAGCAAGTGTATGGGTAACATTATTGTGGGAAGATAACTGGCAATTTAACAATAGCAGTCCCCTCTATGGAGAACTTGAGCATTTTTGTGGAATTTGGGGTCTTTTTATCCTATGGAGTTGTCCCTGAGAACAACATGTGTCATCTGTCAATGTCCTTTATGTAGGAGAAGGGGGGAAAAATAGCCTGACTTGTACAATGCAGTGCTACCAACTCGATTTCCTTACTTCTTTTGGGATTAGGTAGAGATAAGAAGGTTATTTCTACCTGCTGATTTCCTGGCTAGAAGGTGGATATCAGATGTAGCAATAATTTCAGGTATACTGTCTTTGGTAGGTTTAAATTCCTCTTGTCGGCCTTTGGATTTGTACTCTGTTTCTCTGGAAAATACCAATGTGTAAGTCTAAAGTCTGACACAAAGTCCAGATTCCCTGGAAAAAGGACAAATGATGGAGCATTGCAGTTGCTGCACAAATGCAAAATATTTTGGCTGTGGACTGTTGTGAGACCTAATGGTCTGCATGAAGACAAACCAGGGCTTTCCTGCTCTGAGGGGGAAGAAACTTTCCTACCAATAGGAAAAGGGAAAGGTCTTGCCTATAGTTTGGCTCTCACTTAGGCCAGCCTTCTCTCTAACATCATGTAGTTAAGGGGTGTCCAAGCTCTCATCACTGAGGCTACTTTTAATCACAGAATCCTAGGGGTTGGAAGGGACCTAGAAAGATCATCTAGTCCAACCCCCAATGTGGTCATTACAAAAGCTAAGCCTAGCCACAAACATCTTTTAAAGAAAGCAACTTGTTCTTGCTCAGCTGCACACAGGTTTGAGCAGTGTCTGTCCTGTCCCTGCTGTGGACACTGGCAGGCTCAGCCCCTCTCTTCAGGGGCTCTCCAGCACTGTGTTACCCTCAGCTTGCTGTAATACATCAGTGCCTTGAAGAGCCTGGATTTAAATGTCATGTTTGGAGACAAAATTGTGTGGCAAGGGAAGACTAAAGTTTAAGAACCAGCTGTTAAGAAAGTGTCAGAGAAAGAGGAGAGTGGGCAAGTGCAGGGTGTGGGGAGGTAAAATTTCCTCCAGCTTAGACTGAGGATGCAGAAATTCCCAGAGCATGGAAACCTTCTCGTTAGAGGTGTCTCAGGGCAAACTGCAGAACATCAGTAGGTTTCTTTTCCTTGCAGGAACAAAGTGAAAAACTCAGTGTCTGGGTTCTCCAGTTGTTCCTGAACCTCCCCTGGCAGAGCAGAGGGAGGGATACTGATCCTACTGGGAAACCCCCTCCATGTGCAGGGACTAAGGCATTGCCTGCATTTTCAGTTGGTTTACATCCTTATGCCACTGAGTAGGTTGTAATTTGATGCAGGTACAGCAGACTCTGCTTTGAAGGACTTGCATGTTGACTCTAATGGGCTCTCCCAGACTGGCAGTGGAAGGGAGAGGTTGGGTCATGCACAGAAGAGTGGCATCACCAGTTCAGAACATCCTGACCATGTGCAAGGTAGGCAGCTCACGTGGTGCAGGCTGGGCAGCACAGGGATGGATTCTTATTGCAGAATCAAAGCTGTGAGAGCCTGGTTGGGGGGGAGAAGAAGTTCATACAGCAACCCAGACGTTTTTATTAAAGCAAAGGTAATAAAGAAAATTAGCAGCGTGAAGTGGGTTTTTGTTGGTTTGGGGTTTTTTATTAATTGCAGATTTCTTATGAAATCAAGTGTCAGAAAGCCTTTAAGGAGATTGTACCAAAGCTTGAGTTTCAAGTGCCACTTCAGAGGGCAAAGTAATGGGTAAGCAGTTGATGTGGCTCTTCTGAATGCACAAGGAGCCTTATTCACAGTAACAGGATTTTTGGACGTAAGTTCACAGAGTGTTCCCACTGGTGTTTCAGCTCCATGGAAGCTAATGGAACTCTTTGGACACAGATTAAATTTGTGGTAAAGCCTGTGAGTGGGTATGGCTTAAGTCCATCTTTCTTTGGAAATCATGAAGGACACCAAGTATGGCAAGACAAAGGTGGCTGTGGGTTCCCCTTCCACCCCCCATACTGTTCATCTGTCATCAGCTGACAAGTAATAGACAATAGGACTTAATTTTTTCCTTCTCCAAATTGGTGTTAACCACTGGAGTACTGATGGAGCAGGACATGGAACCCTCTGTCCATTGAGCAATCCTCCTGTCCCGTTTGTGTGCTCCTTTGCACCAGCTGCCTGGAGAAATATTTGCTGATGCTCAAGATCTGCCTCCAAAGCACAGGACTGATGGTTGGGCTCAAGGCTATTTAGTTAAAACAGCAATTCCAGTAATTTTGTTATCTTAAAATTCAGCCTCAAGTATGTCTTACTGGCAGCTGAGTTGGATCCTTAAGTGACCAGGGAGTGAATGTGGTCTAAATATCTTGAACTATGTAGATGCAGGCAAGTGAATTGCAGTTCTCTGTAGAAAGAAGAGTTACCCTGTGTTGGGTCTCAGTGTCTATTTTTCTAACAGTAGGGCTAAAATTCAAGGAACTTGGTGGCCAGCTCTGGATTCTTTTCCAGTGCTGATCACCCCCTTGCCTAATGGCTGTATTTTAGGGGTGGTGGGTGACTGCAGACAGTCCATGTCCAGCTTTCAAACCAAGGTTCCCCAGTTGTCACGTAGTCCACTGACTGAAGTGTTAAACTTCCTCGGAGAAGAAAAGTCTCCATGAACAACTGACCTTTTTTGGAGGAGAGCTGTAACAACAAACTCCCTCTGCAGAGCTGCTGCAGGGATGACTGTCCTGCTCAATTTATGCTTTGCCCCTCTGGTTGCTGTTTGAGCTATAGTGATAAGGGGAGGGTGTCATGACTGCAGGGATTTTTTTTATACTGAACCATAAATCCCTTCTGTGGCCATCATCATGCTGCATGACTGCTCCATTTAAACTGCACTTGCTCGTCTAGCATTTGTCCCTCTGGACTCAGCATTTTACACTTGTCTGCATTAAATTGCATTTACTGGCTGAGTCGCCTAAAAGATGCAAATTCCCTGGAATCTGGGTGTATTGTGCTTGCTCTCGGTGGGAGGAGTAGGGGAGCATGATATAACTGTTCTTTCTTTCCCAGTTGTTATGAATCTCTTCTGGCCTAAGCTGTGAAAAAACATCTGAAGGTGTCATGAGGTTTTTTTACATGTACTTGAATGTGAACAAATCCACAGTATCTTCTGGGACATAGATCCCACTCAGCCCCCAGCTATAAATCCTGTCTGGGCTCCAGTTTTTGCTAGGGATTTTCTTTTCTACCCAAGAGGGGAACCTGTTGTACCACACTCTGTAAATATTCACTGTGAGCAACCTCAGGGGGCTGTAATCTAACTAAATCTGGAAGGATTAGAGTTGATCTGCAGGTGGAAATCTGGGACTAAGCAAGCCAGCAGCTGGCCTGGGGTTGTGTGGCAGCTTTGCAGGATTGCTGGTTTAATACTCACTCAGGTTATTGATTGCAAAATAGCTGGAAGAACAGACAGCTCACCTGGAGACTGTTTTATACCATCCAGCAGCTCCCAGTTTGTCCACACTACATCCACATAAGTGTTGGACTTACCCTAACTCCAGTGGCAGAAGCAGAGTTTGGAACTGGGGATTCAGAGTCTGGCTCCACTGCTGCCTTTAAATGGTTGTGAGCTTTATAGTTTATGGATTTGGGATTACTGATGTTGGCTGAAAACCTAGACTGAGGACAAGTGAGATTTTGGGATTATGGTGTATGTAACATCAGCTCGGTGTCCAGGAATAGTTAAAAATGTTAGGCATTATAAAATTAATAAGGAAATAGAGTACATCCTTAAGTTACTGTATAAATCTGGGGTTTGCTCACACCTTGAACTTCTTGTGCAGTTCCTATTCACATATAAATAGGAATATTAGTCAGGAAGAGGTGGACATGAAATGTGATTATGGTCTGCAGTGGTTTCATTCTACAAGATCCATCTGAACTTGGATTCAGCTTAGAGAGGGTACTTTGAGGATAAAGGTATTCTACAGAGGTCTGTGATGGATGTCTGCAGGAGTATGGTCTGGAGGTGTTGGACAGCAGGAGCTGTTCTCTTGTAGCACAAGAACTGGGAGCTGCCAAGTGAAGTTAACAGGAGCCAAGTTCAAAAGGGAAAAGAAGCAAGACCTGTGGAGGTGCTTGTCAGAAAGGTTTTGTGCGTGCAACAACTGCACACGGGCTGGGGGACACCTGGGCAGCACTGGGAGGGAAATCCATTTATGATCCACTTAGCGCAGAGTTCATCCCTCAGTCCTTCCTGAAGGACTGCGATGTGAATCATGTGTCAATGTGGTTTTGGCAGGGCTAGGGTCTGCCCTAGCACCCTCTGCACTGTTGGGCTGTTTCCCTTCTTGCTGTAGGAATCATTGCTGTGTGGCTGTGTAAGCAAGTCTGTTAAATAACATTTTCCAGAACCCGCTCCTTCCCCTTCAACCATGGAGATGTTCTTCTGTCTCATGAGGATTGCATTAAGCGTGCTCTGCACTTTCTGACAATAACTTGCTATTCTTAATCACTCCTAGTAATTACAACTTTCTCTGGTTTATGCCTCCTCGACTCTAGCTGAGGACAGGAGCTGCTTCATATTTAAATAGTATTATAGCCGGATTGCTCTCCTGGGGAGCTGTTGGTCTTGAAGGCTGAGGTTTAATTCTCTGCACCACTAATTAGATCAGGAAAACAACTGGGAAGATGTAAGCAGAAGGTTTGTAGGGGTGTATTAACAAACATGTCTTCTCTTGCTGTAAGAGCAACATAGTGGGCCTGCTGTGATTTGGAAGCATTCATTTCTTAGGAAGATAACAAGGAAGAGGAGCAAGAACTGGGTTTATCCCTAGATGTTGCTTCTACAATAGTGCAGCAAGAGAAGTGGGAAGTATGAGTCTGAAGACAATACTTGATTTAAAAGCAGAGAAGTTCCTTGGCTGGGAGAAACCTGACAGAGCTGGCAGGGGAGGAGGTCGTGACTGCAGTTTCATCAAGCTTTTACTTTGAAATTGCTCTCGGTGATAACAGGAGACTTCAGTTTGCCCCAGGTAGACTGATTAAATGTCATGACAGTTTGTTTAAATGTGTTTAGGCACTAGGATTGACACTTCTCGAAGCAGTCAGGCAGAAAACCCACCAGGGATGTGTAACTGCTCGTTGTAAGCTGAGTACAGGACCTAGCTCAAGAGGTAACTGTGAAACAGCCATTCAGTTATAGAGACCAATGTACTCAAATTCAATGCTTTACATTAATGAAACAGCCAAAAAAATCCATTAGGACAACACTGTAGATACACTTTTCCTTTTTGAAGTGGAGAAAGCTTGTTAACAAGGAATGAGGAGGGGAAGAGGGTAAAAGGCTTGCAGGAGGCTTGGAGAGTGTTTAAAGATGTTCTGTGAGCAATTCAGAGTAAATGTTTTACCACCTATCAAAACCATAGGGAAAAGCCTTTTAAAAAGAACAGCAGTGTGGTTGAACAGCAGAGTAGTGGATGCTTTTGGAACTGTGCACCTTAAAGAAAGTGAGGAGTGTTAAAGGACTTAACCATCGTTGGGTAATACCAAAGGGTTCAAAGCTAGGAAACAGACAGGAGGAGTGATAGGAAGTTATTCACAAGGGGGTTTAAATGCAAACTGAGAGGAATTATGGAAGATGTCCCAGGGCTAAATTACTGGAGAGAAAATATCCAATGTTTATGGAGTTGCTTTTTTCCTTCCCTATCTATGTTACTGCTTCTATATGTGAGGATTTATTAAGCAGATTAGGCCTCATCAGTGTGTGTGAGGGAAAGGATGATTTTAGTGGAGGGCAGGTGATGATGATAATACAGAACTTCTTTTAGCCTTGGAAGAGTGAAAGCTTGGTGAGGAGCAGTACATGGAAGCAGTTAGATTTAAATGATCTAAGCTGCTTGTTGGGTTCCTCATGACAATGCTTTCTGAGTATAGGGTCATTAGCCTCCTCATCTTGTGAAGTTACTTAAGACCTGTCAGAAAGCTGTTGCTTGCTGAGGTGTGACTGTCTGGGCCCTGCTGCCCTACTGGTGGTCGCTTCATTTGTGTGAAGATAATGAGAAATAACACATCACTGTTTGGGTACTGGAGTTCTTCCCTTAGGCTTGTTTGATACCTAAAATCCAGCCTATTTTAAGCCATCACAGAAGCTGAAGCAGGCTGATGTTAACCTTGTGTCTGGGTCTGGACTTGCCTGGGGTCAGAATGATTCAGAGGAGGGCTGATAGACTTTGCCTTGTTTCTGCACACAGAAGAGCAACCATTTGAACTTTCTTCAAGTAACTGCAGCCAAACCCACTTTTGATCTCTGTTACAACTCTTCTCCCCCAATTTTCCCAAACTCTTGTCTCGAACTCCCTGCTAGCATGCAAGTGATCTCCTTGGGTACAACTTCTGCACGTAGTGTGTGCTCCTCATCTCTGCACAGGAGAGCAAGTTGTATGTGATGGATGAGATGTTATGGCAGGAATTGCTTCAGTTAATTTGGTTTTGCACTGTTACATTCACTGTGAACCTGAGGTGCAGGCACTGGGTTCACGTTCTCAAACTGGTTCCCTAGAAAGACCCTTTCCTGTGCCATGGTGGGGAAAAGTCTCCAAAGAAGCTGTGGTCTCTAGTGCTTGTCTCAAAGCTATTTCTATTTGAAACCACTGAATATAGAAAATAACCTGCTCCTCCTTGACAATCAGGGAAAATAGACTTTGCTCTCAAGCTGTCTTCGTTGCTTTTCTAGTTTGAATGATGGGGACAGTGGATACATCCATCATCCTGCAATGCCATGAGCACCCACCTTTTGGTTTCCCTTCTCCAGGCACTGTCTCTCTGCTCCCTCTGTAATCATGACTAAATTGCCTCCTTGTGGCATACCTTTTTTCTGTGAAGTCTCTTCTCTTTCATATCCTCTTATAAACACTGCTGCAGGTGGGATGCTTCCCTTCCTGCCAGGTTGCATTCCAGCCTTCATGGGAGCAGGTGTCTTCAGAGTGATGTTCATCTGGACTTCACCACTGCATTATTCCCTGGAGCTGTGCATTTCTCACCATCGACTGCCTTTAATGTGAGCTAGCTCAGACTTACAAAGGGTTGTATTCATCTGCCCTACTTTGAACATCTGAAAGTTATTTAAGTGTACTCTCCATCAACATAAACACCACGCAGTTCAGCCAGATTTACTCCAAAGCAATGCTTTTTGCAGCGGATTTACCAAGTTCTTTTTTCAAGAGAAAAGAAAAACTTCAGGCTTAACTTAAGGACTGCAAGTTCCTGTAGAGAAGCCTGATTGCAGATGTAGTTTTGCATGAGTCAGTAATAGGGCTTTTATTTTTCAGAAAAATATTTTGTGCGCTATGACCTTTACTCTCAATGGAAGGCAAAATATAGATCACTTCTCTAATGTGGTGCAATTTGAAACACTTGTCTTTTCAAACTGGGACAAATGGTAAAATAGCGTTTGGGACACTTAGGGATCCATTTGCTATGTGTCACAGCAGGACAAAAATCTGCTGGAGGCTCCAAAATACCCACCTGAATTGAAAAGTTGAATGTCAAGCTTAATTTTTACCATTCTGCAGCACAGAAGGCATTTTTAACCCTCTGCACTTCTCACTTGCAAGGCAAGCAAATTGGATGCTGCTTTATTTGGTAATTTGTAAAGATTATTTCTGCCCCCTCTATTTACTTTTTCCCTCTCGAGGGTGTAAAGTTTTATTCTGTGCTGCAAATGGGCTTCAGACTGAGATAAAAAGAGGGCAATTTTGATAGAAATGCCTAAGCCAGAAAACAAAGGAGAAATTTAGTGTTAAATGGTAAAAGCAAAAGGGGAGATTTTTATTTAATAGCCCCTGAATGATTTATGTAAAAACTCTGAAAACACTGATGGAATATTATGGGTGAAAAAAAGGTCACAGTTCTTATCCTGAAAATCTGTTTAGTATGGTGGGCACCTTAATAGAAAACCCTATTTTCTTCTAAGCTTTTGTCACAATAAAGTTTTACCCCATCAGGGTGGTGGTCCTGTGGTAGAGGCAAGTATTCCTGTTTAGCAAAAGTGACTGTTCAGGATCTTATTTTTCTCTTATTTTACTGTCCTCTTTCCCCATCAGGGACAATTGTGCTTGTAAAGAGCATGGCCAAAGCTGCAGGTGTCAAGCTAGAGTCTAAATTTGGGTCACTTTTACTCCACCTGATGCCCTATGTGGTTTTTGGCCAAGGCAGCTGGTGGATTCTTTAGGTGCCCCATGTTCCCAAAGGCATTCATGGGAGTCGGGGAAGCCTAAATTCCCATGCAGGCACCTGGTGCCTTCAGAGGATTCAGCTTTCTGTGCCTTGGGAAGCTGTAGCTGTATTCCTGGTCTCCTCAGTCTTATTTCACACAGGAATAAAATGAGCTTGTCTTTTCTCCACAACTTGAGTTGTCCTTGACTGTCCTTGAACACTTTGAGCCTGTTTGGCCCTCCTGAGAAAGGGATCGAATTCCTCTGATGAAGCATATTATGCTGCTTCACATTTTCTATGCTCTCTTTACAAGCGACAGCCTGGAGTTTTGAACCTTATTATTAACTATAAAACCCAATGATTAAATGTAGCAAGGTTTATTATTATTTAATCAGGACACTCGCTCCATGCTTTCAGTGAGATTGCAGGAACCAGTGAACTCAGCTCAATGGTGCCAATTCTCCTTTTCCTGTTTATAACTTTACTTTTCCACTAAGTTGCAGATTTTACAACTTTTATGAGTGTGATGGTGGGGAAAAAGATACAAACAGTTCAGCAACTTGTTTCTATTATCTATCTGCTGAAGAAGGTTCTTCTCCATGGCAAGATGGATAACAATACATGGAGTCTTGATTATCTCTGATGGGCTTAATCTCGTTCTCTGATCCTCCTTGCTAGGGATGAAGTCAAGGGTGGAGCTAAATAAACTCCTAAGGTCAGGTCTCCTTACCAAGCAGGAATTCATTTAAGGTTATTCAAGAATAACAGATGGTCCCATGCTGCCTTGGTTGCGTTTGGGTCCTTTTTCTGACAGCCACGTCTACATTACAGAAGAGAATAATTTGCATTTAATGTTCTTTGCCACTTCTCTTGACAAAGTGTCAAAGATAAAAACTAGACCAAAATAATGTCCTCTTAGCCATTACTGGGTCCCAGCAATTACTGGGTCCCTCCTCTTAACCTGAGCAGTATCAAATGTATTTGTCATCCATCTCTGTGTGAAAGGACAGTAGCAAGTCCATGCCTCTAATTCAGCACAGGATGAGTTCTGGATATCAAAGCAATGACATTGCCCCTAAATAGCTATGAATATTATTTTTAATAAGTAATGGTTTAATTTCCAGCTTGGCCTTTACTAAGACAAGGAGTGACCCTTCATCACAGTCTTCCTCTGAGTAATGGGGTTACTTTTGTTGGAAATGACTCAGTTGGGAGAAGCACCTCTGCCTCTTGACCCTACTGAAATAATCATGGGGAGAAAATGAATGGTTCCCCAGTAAATTGAAGCCCACCTGTCCCTTGCTAACTTGGAGGACCTGGCACCCATGAATCTTTGTTAAAGGCAGTCATTTAAAAGGACTAAAAGCAGGTCCTGATGCTTTGCAGAAACTATGGTGATGTATGGAGGTCAAGTCCAAAGCCACCAATGGAAAGGAGGAGACCGCAGGGTCGGGGGCTTTGGCTGGTGCACACGGGGACTGGTTTATTGCTGCTGTTGTCTGTGGAAGGTCCAAGTACCTTCAGCCTCACTGATCTGAGTAGTCAGTGTTTGTCAAAATCTGCCCTAGTCTCAAGGGATCCAACTTCCCAGCTCTTCGCTCTAGGGTGGGGAGGGGTGGTTGGAGCTACAAAATACAAACTGGTATTGAGTTTTTGCAGTCTGGCTTTTCAGCTTTAGCAGTCACACGTTGTGCCCCTCTGTCTCTCCAACCCAACCTCTCAACTGTCCACCTGATTTCCTCTGGCAGTGAGGCTCCAATGAGCTCTGTGGCAATAGACAGCTGAGAAGAGGGACCCTACATCTTTTCCAGCTACGAAAAGGGTGTATGTTCAAAACTCCCACACCTGAAGCTCTGCATGAGTTCTGTCTGTATCCCCACCACAGGGAAAAATCAAAACTGTTGTTCCCACTCAAACACCAATAGTCAACCAACCCTGAGAAAATGTCTGTAATGAACCAGCCTTTTCTCTGTGCTCCCTATACACTCACCTACCTGACCTTACCGAGACCTGGAAGCTGCTGGATTTTCCAAAGAGGATATTACTCCCCTCTTCCCTGCTGCTGCTTTTTTAACTCGAACATTAGAAAGGCTATTACATTTTGTCACTGTTTTATAAAAATGTCACGGGCTCGAACGCTTACGGTGAGACTTCACACTGTTATTGCAGAGGTGTTTAAAATGTTCTGAGGTGCTTTTGGGTGCCAAAAAACTTCATTTGACAAAATAATATTCCAGATGTAGCAACACTTTTAATGAACACAGAAGATCTGAAATTTCCTTTACCTCTCCGTTCACCCCTGTGTTGTCTGCCTTTCCTTACTGCTTTCTTCTGTATTAAAGCTGTAATTTATAAGATCTGAATCTCTGTTATGGAAAACAAGGAGAGTTAATTTTTGGAGCTTTCTAAGGCTTGTCCTTTGTAAGTGAGCTATGGTGCAAAAATCCAATAAAAACGTAGATGTTTAAATTTATAGTAAAGCTCCTGCACACCACTCTGGGAATGTAGATCAGTCCTGACATGATCATTAATTACCTGTACAGTTACTGTAAAATAGTCTTGTTCTAAGTGATAACTAGAGCCAAAGTCCTTTTTTACTTGTTGAGATGGGGAGCTGTGTAGATCAGCTTTAAGCTTGGAATACAGTTCTCCTAATCCAGTCTCTAATCCCCTCATAGGTTTAAGATCTGGAGTCATCAGCTTAAATATTTCATGCTGGAGAACATATGATCCGATGCAGAGTGGCCACATCTGAGTTATAACAAAGGAAATCTGTGCAGAGCACTCAAGTGTCATCATGAACTTGGGAATTGCAGATCACAGGGCTCAGAATCACATCTTCAAAATTCCCAAGAGCATAGAGCTTTTTTATTTTTAACTTTATGGTGTGATTAATGACTCTAGGAACAAGTTTTTAAGCTTGATCACCAGATGGAAGAATATTAAAAATATTGATTTATTGCAGCTTCTTGTGTGAACTCTGCTCGAATTGGACTGCTGAGCTGCTTGAGCCAATTTTGCTGTCAGCGTGGTCACTCAGTCCGTGAGGCTTAGTGCATCTGCTGTGAGTTGTTCCCCTGTAGCACTTTGGGGAAAAATATCAGTTGTTTGTAATGTTTGAGGATTTAAAAAATAATATAAGGAAAATCCCATTCACACATATGGAAACTGACAGTCACAGCATGCCTGTGAATTCTAGCTGCAGGCACAAGGACACCAGCTCTGACTTCTTAAAAAAAATATAAATCTTCCTTTGCTTGGAAGAAAGACAGAAAAAGCTATCTAGGGTCTAAATCACTGTCACTTGTTAAATCTCCTCAGGGCTGTGTCCTCAGCTGGTGCCAGTTCAAGTCCTGTGCACCCAGATTAAGTTGCAGTAATTTAAGAGGAGGATCTTTAATTAAGCAGAAAATCATGATCATAAAACTGTTCCTGTATGTACCTGTTTTATCCTAGGCTCATCTGCACACACAATGGTGTCCTGGAAAGTCTGAGTCCCTAAAATAAAAATACCCACTTCCATTAGCTCCTTTAATGAGCTTTAAACACTATTATAAAAATTTCTTTGCTAATCAGCATCTTTTGTTCTCAGAAGTGTATTAAGTTGGGGAGTTCAGGAGCCTGGGTTGTGAAAATCTGCTGCTTCTCAAGAAAACAGGTCTTGGTGTCCTCCACCCAGAGCCTTCAGAATATTTTCCAGTGTCTGAGCTGACTTTTTTTTCCTGCAGTCTCAGCACACTTTTATAACTTCTACCCTGGGCATCAGAAACAATTTTTACCTTGTTTAAATTAATACCACTAAATTGGTGCTGTCGTAAAGTCAGGAAACCTCCCAGTGTGTTTTCATATGGAGAGCAGCAGCAGTGCCTGGCCATGCCCAGCTTGGGACCATGTGAAAATAAGCAGCAATTCAGGACTGAAACACCTCCAGTTCTTGGTGGGAGGTGAAAGGCAATGGTAGCTCCCAGGCTGAACTCTGCAGCTTCTCCTTTCTCCTCTCAGGAGCTCTTTGGTGGTAATTAACCAAATCTATGTTTCCTCTCTGCCTCAGAGCAGTGCCTTAACCTCTACAGACTTCCCCTTTCTCATTTTCCTTCAGTCCATCATATTCAGATTGGAGTGAACAGCTCAGTTTTATCATCTGAGCCTGTTGGGGTACTGGGGCAAAGCCCTTCCCTCTGGAACAGAATAAATCCCATGAAACAAGAGGGGATAAATGGGAGAGGTAACCAGCAATGGCCCTGGGTGCCTGCTGTGTGGGGATCTGCAACTCCTGCTGTGGTGGGGACTGGTGCTGGAGCCAGCATCAATGTCTAGTGAAGCCCCACCCAGCCTGGGGGCAGGAGGGAGAAGGACTGGTGACTCCAGTTTTGGCAAGTCTCATGCTCTTCTCACCCAGTTGTACCATCCCCTGGGACCCCCCTGTCTGTGTCAGGCAGGTGGAGCAATGCCCATGCAGATGAACAGGGATGGGACACCATGGTTAGCTGCTCAGGTTTCTGTCCTGCTGAGATCAGAAGGATGTGAGCCTTGCTTAAATGCCAGACTGAACTACAGGTCCAACACGGGGCCTCAAGTGTATCCTCCTACCGTAAATAAAGTAGCACTGATAGCCCATGAAGTTTTCTACAGGATGAAAAAAAATAAAATGGATAAAGCAAATACAGAAAAAGGCAAATTGAAGTCTTGGAGCTCAAAAGACTCCTTAGTTTTTCCCTTTTTCTCTTTGGATTGCTTTCCTTTTCATTCTTCATTTCCTTACATCAGATTGCAGCCTGGTCATCAGCCAGCGGGTGACAACTGTGCTTGGGCACCTGTCCTGGCTCTGCCACACCAGTGGATGCTGTCTGTGGTAGAGGGGATGGGGAGAGCTGTGTTTCACCTCATTATCAGCAGTGTGCTTTAATTTTCCCAGCACATGGCTGTTAGGCTGGACAGAGACAGGGGATTGCAGAAGTATAAAACAAAATTAAAGCCTAAAAAGCAGGGGGTGTGTGATAACGAATGAGATGCTGCTGACCCATGGGCTTTCTCTCTCCTGGATAATTACAGAGGAATAACTGTATAAATCTTGGCTGGATTTCCTGCCCCCTTTTCTCTTGGAAATGGATGGCTCTGTTGTTTCTCTTCCCTGGGCTGGAGGATTGTTTTAATTTAAATGTAACTTTATGCTTTGCTGCTGCAGCAAGTAAAATTAAAAAAAAAAATACAACAAACAAAGCCAAACCCACCAAACCAACAGAGAAAGAGAGCTAAGCTTTTGGTGAACTTGGTCGTTTATCAAACAGCTGGTAAGGGCTGATCTTGTGTCAGAACTGCATTTTCTTACACCACTCAAATGCAGATCCCAGCAAGCTCTTGCCAAGGGGCTGGGATGGCTTCTCTTTGGCTTTCTCTGGTGCAAAGGGGTCTCCTCCCCAGCTTGGCCCTTTCAGTTGATTGACATTTTTGGGGACAGCAAGTTGGTAACCTGTTATGGCTGAGGGGATCTTGTACAGTGGGGGCTTTTGTTCTCTTCTGTTCACCCGAGTTTGAGCCATCACAGCCAGCTCCCATCAACTGAGTAGGCAGAGACAGGACTTGCACCCAGACTGGTGCAAACAGGAGGGTTCTCCAAAGGGATAGTGAAACAAATGGTACTTGTTTTTTTCCTTCTGGAATTTGGTGATTATATTTGATCTTTTACTATCAATGTTAAAGGAGTTAGGATCCAGCACCTGCCTTGTTCTGCTGTCTGTCACCTGATGTTTCACCACTGTATTACAGGATATATTCAATCTGGTTTAATGTTTTCATCCTGTGTTTTAGCCTAGCTTTGGAAGTGATTGCAGCCATTCCTGACCTCAGCAACTCCCATAAACCTGTTAAAAAAACCACACCTTTGGACTTCTTGCTATGTTCCTTAATAAAACAATTCATGATGCTGCTCACAGCCCTTTCCCTTCTCTTGGCACAACACGTGTTACCCAGAGAGACCTTCCCCCCCAGCCCCAGGAGGGGATGACAAATACTGTAATTGGGTTTGGGATCAACCTGGGGCATAAAACACCATCTCTGTGCAAGATCTGTTGTAGAGTGCTGCCACAGGCAGAGCTAATTCACTTATTCCTTATTAGGGACTTCTGGGGCAGTTTTACTGCAAACTGCTAATTAAGTGAGGTTTCCTTGGGAAGAGGCCAACAGGGAGTGGAATATGGACCTGAGCAGGCTTTAGCAGCTGGGAAATGCAGAAGTGAATTGCAGCTGGGATGCTGGGAACAGAGTAACACAAACACCAGAGGAGGTGATTCTGGGGGAGCATGGAAGGAAATTTGCTTGCAGGCTGGGTGCAGACCTAGAACCTACTCAAATGGCAAGGCTGACCAAGGGTGAAGCTTTCAGCTGCATCTGCATGAGGATTTTAGCTACCCAGCAGTGTTTGGTTGAGTGACACTGTTGAGATGAAGCTGTCTTCAGGTCTTGGCACCCAAGGCCATGGCTCAAGGCAAGTCCATTATATATGGCCTGAATTACCTGCCTTGGGATCAGGTTAGAGTGCCTTAAATCCCAGGGTAGGTGCTCCTCAGAGTGGTCTAATTCAGTGTTTCTTCAGATTCAGCATCAATTAAACTAAATCAAATCAGTGCTGTTCTAATTCTGAATAAGAAAGTGCCTATGAGGAGCCTTAATGCACTTTGAGTAACCACTTTAGATTTACACCTTTAATTCATTTAAATTTTTAAGGTGCTTAAAAGCTTGTCTGCACATCACTTGTGAATGCTTTCCTTACCTAGGATGTCTATCTGATGGAGAAAGGATTGGATACAGGTTGGACAGGAGAGGTTGAATAAAGGGTTTTTTTGTGGTGCTGTCAAATTTTATTTTAAATTGCTTTAGGGTATTATGGTTTGGGGTTTTTTTTTCTTTGGAGTTTAAAGTTTCTCATTAAAGCAAAATGAAGTGTTAGCATTTCTGGTCTAAGCAACTGCAGAGGAAATCTTTGTATATGTGCATATACATATGAATGTGCTGTAAAATCTCTAAAAGCAGAAGATCACAATTTTTTGAAGCGTTTAATTCTAAGCTTATTTCTTGATTGTGAGAAGCATAACCATGTTTTCTGAACACAAAGAAGCCCTAAACCAGGCTTTTTACCCCTCATAAAGATGGAACTTCTGATATTCCCATGCACCGAAAGGGCTAAGAAAGTATTTTTTATAATAACTTTGTAATTCTTTCACAGGCTTCTGTTTTCTGCAAAATTTCCCATCTAATCTATTTGGCCAGATTCTGCTTCATTAACAGCATTGAACTAAAAAGCCAGGATCATCCCAGACTGGGTGGTAACTCTTTACAGATGACTGAGGGGAACTTCTGCTGGTGGGAGGCATCGCAGCTCCCACTTCCACTCCTAAACAAACACAACAAAAGCTGTAATTTCTCGTTTCCTAACAATATTCTGCCTGCATCTGCAGCTGAAGCTCTGGCTGTGAAATATCCAAAACCTGGTAATTGCATTTAAAAGATAACCATTCGCCAGCAAGTAGAATATGTCTGTGTTTGAATAAGGAAAAGCTACTTATATAATCCATTAGCAAGCTGCTGGTCTGCAGTTTCTTGGTAATAAGATGAAGAGGAAGTGTGGAGCACCTTTCCCACAGTAACTGCAACTGCTCCCATGTGTTCTTCCCTCTTAAATTATATTTGCTTGTTGTTGATGGAGAATAACATCCTATTTAGTAAGGAAGACCTGAAGAAGCTGTGGAGGGCTGAAATACCCCGGACCTCAAAGGAACTGCACTAGGGCTCCTTTTTTGAGGGGAGGAGTTAAAAAAAGGTATAAATTGCAGAGCCCATGCATAGGAACTCTTTCCTGGCCTGTGGTAAAGCTTTCCAGGAGGGAAAGACTCTTCTTTATCTTCTGACCCAGCAATGTGATTCGATCCAAAGCCTTCTCCAGAGCTGAAAGCCTTCCCTCTCCTTTCCATTCTTATAGGTGAATCTGTCAGGTCCAGCTGATTATTTCTTTTCTCCCATTTATCCTTTTCTGGAGGAGTTGGTTTATTTAAAGCTGGGATGTCTTATGTACTATGGAAACAAGGACACTTCCTCTAGAGCCAGTGAAGGCATGGAGACCGAAGTCTATTAAATAAAACCCCCCTTTACCTCTCCTTAAAGCCCTCTGTTTCTAAGTCCTCTAACTAGCTGCCTCTTCCCCAAAAATATGGTGCTGCTTCTGTAGGGAGTCTCTTGGCCAGGAGCATAATCTTTCCTTCAAGCAACAAGCCAGAGAATTGTGCAGAAGTGCATCTCTAGAAAATTATTCTTCTTGTTCCTTGACCTAGACTCAAACTGCATACAACAAAGCTGAACAGCCTCCTGGAGGCAGAGAAAGATTCCCTTTCCAGCTTTCTCTCCCCCCTTCCCTGGCCCTAGTCTAGGTCCTTGCTGCTCTGCTCAGTTTGGATCCAATTCTGCTTTTGTTTGGCTGAGCCTGGCAGCAGTGCCTCCAGCTTTAAAGCTGTGGATGCACTGTAAGGTTACAGCCAGGTACCTCCTCCAGGAGAAGGGACTCCCCAGCCTGCTCTGGTCCTGACAGTTGCTCTGGTTGTTAGAGGCTCCACAATAAACCAGACACCCCCTTCCTTTTGGGGATCACACAGCCAGAGACCTTGCATGAGGTGTCAGAGAAGCATTTGCATGCTAGTATCTGCCTCAGTTTCCTCATGGTTCTTCAGCAGTGTGGGGGATTTTGTGCTTTTCCATGGGGCCACCCAGCTCGTGGGAGCCTTCACTCCCCAGTCCATGGCACCTCAGCAGTCCAGTGCCTCCAGTTCTCATAGCTTCATCACAGGAGATGTTTCCTAACTGCTCCATCAAACTGCCCTTTTGCTCTCCCCTCTCGACTTGTCTGTGATTTAGTTTTAAAATAGAAACTAAGACTTGGTTTCTTTATTTTTGAGGAATATTGTGGCTTCGTATCCTTCTGGTGGTGGGATCCTTCCTACCAAACCACCCTCTGTTAGCAGTGATCTGCTAGGGCAGAGCCATTAAAAAGTTAATGCTGCATTTTCTGTGATCTGTAGCTTCCTTCAGGCAATGGTTTTAACAGGGGCTCTGCCAGCCTGTGACTGATGTATTGCTCCACAGAACTTGGAGTGATGTATGGATTTCCTTAGGGTGCCCTCAACTTGTCCCATCCTTGGCTGCACATCTGAAGTTACATGGAGCTGCCAGGGAAGTGATTTTTCCTTGTGCTCTCTGACAAGTGGAGACACAAAAGCTCTTAGAGTTTGGAGATGGAAAGGAGCCTCGGAGAAATGGCAGTTTCCAAGTACTGTAAGCCTGGCATCACATTTAGAGGAGTTAATAGGAAGGGCAGAGCCTGAGCTATCAGTTGTGACCAAAGAGGTGACTTGGGGTGAACCAGCATCTGCTTCAGAAGAATAATTAAGGAAGGCACAGGGAGAAATCCACCTGCTGCCAGGTTCTCTGTGGATGCTTTTTCATCTTTCCCTATCAGATTCATCATCATCAGAATCTGGTGATGAGGAAGTCAGATGAGACAATAATTATTTCAAAAAAATCTGGGAACCACTGCTCTTTGGGAATCTCTAACAGTTGAGCTGTGTGGTGCTACAGAACAAGGTCCTTTAATTTTGGCTTCCCTGAGACAAACATATAAAGGCTGGAGCAGGTTTTGCCCCTAGGGTTTCTCTGTTTCATCTTTCAGCCATCCTTGAGCTCCCTCAGGTTAGATACAATCCAATCCCTACTTTAAAGGCAGCTTTGGAAAACTTTCCCACAGATGCTTACAGCCAAGATTGCTTCAAATCCACTATGTCCCACTTCATTTCACATAATTAGGAGTTGTGACTTCCTTGACCTGACTCTTTGTGTCTTGAAATGAGATTTTTCAAAGCAGCAACCCACCAAGGAGAAATTGAAAGCAAACTGATTATCCATGTGGAATAGCTCTGACCTCTTGGTATTAAAGGATTGACCAACTCCTTGCTAAATTCACTTAATCTTCCTTTTGGCCCCCCTTCACCTGCTTAAAAAAAGAGAAATACAAATCTACTTATGCATTTAGTGCCCACTTTCCCTTTGCTTGGTGTAATCACTTCTGCATCTTGTGATCCTGAATCAGGTCTGAACCAAGAGGAAAGGGCAAAGCTGGGTGTTGGCTCCAGATGCAGAAATGTTGGGCTTGAAGCAGACCATAGAATCTCCCCCACACTGCAACAAAAACAGCAGCAAGTTTATGGCAAGGAGAAAATTGAACAAAGTTCTCAATTTAGGGGAATCTTATCTGAGTGCAAAGCCATCCTCTATGGAAACTAAGGGGAACAGCAGAGGCTTGAGCTATGGAGCAATGAAGCAAAACCTTGTGGGTCGGGTACAGACCCAAGGTGTAGGAAAGATGTGACTACTGATCTGACCTTAGGCAAATTGATTTTGCAGTTCTGCCTTCATGCCAGCAGTGTGAGCTTTGCACATCTGACCCTTTGCTCATGTTCCTCTGCTGCTTCCCAATCTCTCTCTCTCCAGCCCTGGCAAGGCAGTGGCTCCCAAGGGATCTGTGGGGATATGAGCCTGGATTAGTGCACCACAGCTGAAGATGTTCTCGTGGGCACTGTACCCACAAGAGCCTTAGGAAGAAATGGGGAGCACTCTCAGGCTGTGGCTCAGGTCTGGGAGTGGGGAGCTCTGATCATCTGTGTTTGACCCCAGCCCCCTGAGCCCTCAAACTGGGAGCCAGTGTGCAGAGGGACTTGGGCACCTTCCTGAGATCTGCCTTTCTACATTCATTTCATTCAGGCACAGAAAAGAAATACATCAAGCACATTACCTAAAATTAGCAGCAGCAGCAGTTTAAGTTGCATATAAAATTAATCTGATTGGATTTTAAAGAGAGGCTTATAATAAACAAGGCTGGGGCTGTTTACAAACCTCGCTGCAATATAATTATATTTTTCAGCATGAGTTGAGAGCTAAAAGAGTGGCTGGTCCAGCAGCAGCTTTATTATATTCAGCAAGTCCTAATGAATAGAGAACAGATTGTAAAATATTGTATATTTTTATTGTTATTCATGCAGGTGTGAGCTTTGCAGCAAGGAGGTCACAGGCTTTATTGCACTAGGTTCTTGGGGGAGAGACAAGTGCTTTGCCAAGATTCAGAAATGAGCTGCTGCCAAGGAAAGAGAGGAGAGCAAGGTCTGCCCCAGTCTGAGGTCCATTGTTTCATGTCGGGGGAGGTGCCGTGGGGATAAATTTGACTTTCAGGTCACCTTAGACCAGTTTCATACCCTGTGCACCTCCATGAACTTCCCAGCTGAACCATACTGGTGGTGATGACCTTAACCCCATCCCATGGAGGGTTACAGCAGCCCAGTGGGCATGGCAGAAAGCTCTAAACTGGACTTGCACCCTGCAGCTGCCCATACAAACACCCTGAGGCTTCTACCAGGTCATCTGCCAGGTGGGATAGGATATGACCATTTTTTCCCAGTGTGGGCATGGCCCTGGGGAAACCCCACACCAGTTTGGCCCCTTAGATCACAACTGCAGTTGGAAGTGGGAAGGGATATGGTCATAACCTGCAGGTGCCTACACGACAATGGGCAGGATGAAACTGGGGATAAATCCCGAGCTGTGATACTGCCCATCCATGAACGTGTGTGTGTGTGGATGTGCACCTTGGAGCAAGTTTCTATGGTTGAATTTCCAGGACAGAAATTGTGCCAGGAGAGAGAAATATCAGTGTTGGCTGTTCCTTGCTGGCTTGTGTGCAGTCTAGAGAGATGTTCATTCCTGCATGACCTGTAATGAGAGAGCCTGGGGAGGGCAGAGCCATGAGCAAGCAAATGTTCAGGTATTTCTTACAACCTCCTGACAGTTGAGAGAGTAGCAAAGATACATACACAGGGATTACAGGTAAAATGCAAGTTGCTAATATACACACACAAAAGTGTGCTTGTCTGCATTTTATTTTTGCTTTGATGAGTGTTAATAATGAAGTGGTAGATCACAGAGGTTTTCTTCCTCAGGTGTTAAAATAGGGAGCAATTAAGGCTGTTAAAAGTTGCCATGGTGGCAGGATAAAGATGGTTTGGGGGAGGCGAGTTGTGTTTTCAGGCTGATATCTGGGATTGCTTCTTCATTACTCTTGTTTGCTGGAGCTGGGACAGTTTTATAACAGCTTTGTACTGTTTGTTGAGGCTGGAGGCACTGCTGAGACATGGCTGTGGGGTGGGTGCACGTGTGGATGTACAGATAAGGAATGAGACCGGGGGCTTGCAGGCTGCAGCTGGAGTAGGTTGAAGGAGATGTCCCTTTCCTTGTTCTTCTGGGCAGACTGGCTGCCATCCACCCAACATGATGCAGGGACAGCTCAGGCTTGTGCCCACCTTGTCCCCTGGTCTGGGGATGAGGTTCACACATGACTCCCTGTACAGCCATCCAGAAGCAGTACAGGTAAGCACAGCACTGCAACTTGGCTTTCTTTTTCTATTTTTTCCCATTCTCCAAACTATTTTCTAGGCATCAGGTTCAAATGGGTGCTGTTTGTATTAATTAATTAAGAAAAAAAGTTATTTGCCAAGAAGCTTGTGAAGGAATAGGTCTAGGTCTTGGAGCTTGCTTAGGGGATAGGAGGTAAAGGGTTTTGAGCAATACATGACTCAAAGATCCAGCTTCTTGCTGTGTGATACCTTCTGTGCCAAACTGGGAATTCAGCAAATCGGCTTCACTACTGACTGGAAGCTTTTCATAGGTGGCTGTTAGCAGGTGTTTTGCTTTGCAGTCGGGGTAGTGGGGCAAAATGAGGTCAAGTCTTAGACCTGCAATTGATTCTGGCTGATATGGGGCAAGTTTCCTCTGTAACTTCTGAGGTTTTGTCTCCGTGCAAGTCCAAGCTCATCTAATGATGGGTGCCGTTGTCCCACCCTGCTGACACGTTTCCTTCTGGCACAGGCATTCCATCCAAAGCTGTTCAGCTCCCTGAATTTACCAGGAGATGAGCCTGACAAAGTGCTAGATGCTTTCTGCTGGTGTGGTGGGGCTGGGAGGGCACCACGTGTGCATGGTGGATGGGGCAAGGCAGCAGGCTCTCATCAGTCCAGTGCTTCAGAGGAGATCTGGTGACAAGTTGGACTTCAGAGCTTGAACTCATCATCATGAGAGGGTGGTTGGGCACTGGAATGGGCTGCCCAGGGAGGTGGTGGAGTCACTGTCCCTGGGGGTGTTCAAAAAAGGGGTTGATGAGGCACTTGAGGCCATGGTCTGATGGTCAGGAATATGATGGGATAAAGGTTGGACTTGATGGCCCTGGAGGTCCCTTCCAATCATAATGATTCTATGATTATGATCCTGGGCTGGACAGGCCTCTCCCAGGGGCTGTTCCTCTCATGTTAAGATGTTAACAGGTTGCAAGAACTACCCTCTAGCAATCCTTATTTCTCTCCATTATCTAGTGAGAGGCATCTTAACCAACTCAGTCAGAGAAATGAAACTCTAAAACGCCCCAAACCAGGCAAGGCAAATGCTTTTCCAGGAGCATCCAACATTTGTAGCTTTGCTGCTGAAAATCAGCTCCACTTTTTGTAGCTGTCACAGAAATCCCTCCCTTAGCTCCCTAAATCCACCCTCTTCAGCTGTGTTTTGTAGGGGGTGGTTTCATTTGGAGGCTCTGAAGGATGGATTCCTCTGTGGAAGCCATGTGGGATAAATTTTAGCATCCCAGTGAAATCCTGAGGTCCTCTTACTTTTTCTTCTCTGAAGCTTTGCAGTTGGGCTGGGCAGCTGTCTCCTAAGCTCCTAAGAGACTTGCATCAGCAGTGACATGTGCAAGCAGGCTGAAATTACTAAAATTACTAAAAATTGGCCCAAATAGGCAGTGATACTAGAAAAAGACTTCTGAAAGGCCCTGGTTTTCAGAGGGTCAGTGCCTGAAACTGTCTTAGCACCAAGCCCCACCAGATTAATGCTCTGAGAAGTTACATTAACTTTTTTACTTGTGGGGTCAATCTACTGTTATTACTGGTTGTTACTAGTGTGCTACTGGATTAAATGGGATGTAGACTCAAGCACTTGGCCATAAACACCTTCATTGTTCCTTGCCTTCGCTTACCTCCCCCAGAAAATGCTGAAACCAGGTTCAGGAAGCAGCAGAGGTTGTTCCCAAGGCAATGTGGATCCATGGGGTGGTGGAAAACTGGGCAAAGTGCTGCATGATCTCCTGGCAGAGAGGGAGAGAGGGCTCTGACCTGTTTTATTTGCTACTCCAGAATAAGCCATTAGGATAAAACAATGTTATTCAGCTTGCTGGAAGGCAGGGAGAGGAGGAAGGTGTTTAATGTGCATTACAGTATTCCCCCCAGCATGCAGAGTCGTAGAGACAATCTGATTTTTCCTTTTCATAAAATCTCTTAGCTGTTTAATACCATCGTATCCCATGATCTCCAAGCTCGAGCACAGAGCGAAGACTTTCAGTCTCCCTAGGGCTGTGCAGAGGTTAATCAGTTGTTCTTTGCTGCATGCATTGAGATGTGTGGATGGCAGGAGCCTGTGACAAGCTGTGCTGTTTGATTCCCACAACCTGGACTGCAGAGGTTTTCCTGTTCCCTCTCCAAAGGTCTGGATTTGGGTGGACTTTAGAGTTTGATTGTTTTTCCCATCCTATTTGTACTTGAGTATCCCATGGCAGCTTCTGCCCTCCTGTCTGAAGATGGCACTGCAGCATCTTGCAAGCAGAATTCCCTGTATTAGCATCTCACACCAGTTCCTTCCAGCCCTAATGACTGTGGGGGCTGACACCTGAACTGACAGCAGCGGAGAGAAATGCAGGAGCTTGGGAGCAATCGGGGAGCCGGGCTGGGATGCCTGGACATGAGCTGTGCAAAACATGCAAGTGCTTCAGGGAGGGAGGGAAAAGCAGAAGGTTGTGGATGAAGCTGGAGAACTGTGAATTCAGCTGAGGTGCTGCTTCATCCTCCTCCCAACCCCTTTCTGCCATGGGATGCTGAAGCGCCTGATTCGTGTACGAGGCCAATCCGTCACGGGTGCAAACTGGCTCTGTTCCTTGGGCTTTGTTGTTGCTTGCGTCTGCTGACTGAGACTCCAGCACTATGAACTTCCTTAAAATAAAAAAGGGGAATGCTGATGAGAGAGAGAAAGGAAATTCCTATTGACTGAGATGATTTGAATGAGAAATAGAACACTGCAGACACTTCTGTGCCTTGCAGCAGCTGCTGGCTGGCTTTGTGGGTCCTGTGCTGTGCAGGCAGAGGGGCATTGCTTCTTAGCTGGGGCAAAGGAGTCTGAGAAAATGCAGACAAATAATAGAAAATGAAAAAAAATTGATTTATATAGTGGCTATTTAGCTAAGGTTCTTGGCTAGGCACTGGGGAGTGGGGCTTATGCTGTGGAGCTGCTCTGCAGGCATGCAGGAGCTGCCAGCAAGGGGAGAGCAGTGTCACAGGAGTGGCTGGCAGAAGGCGTGGGGAAAGACAAGAAAAGCTGCTGCTGTCCGTTGCACACACAGCTCTGAAATACCTTCACCTCTTCCCACCTGGTCTGGTTCAAATAGCTGCTCTGTAGACTCCCACGGGGCCAGTTCTCCAGGCAGCAGGAGGGATGGGAGCCTGTGCACTGGCTTCTTGCCATGCCTGAGAAACACGGGCACGTTGCTTTGCTGCTCACACCAGTCCACTGGCTCCCTGTTAACTTCTGTTAGAAATCAGCCTGGGGGGATGTGTCACAGTCTGTTCCAAGGACCTCCTGCCTCCTCCATCCCTCTGTGCATCCCGATTTATCACCTGGTGTGGCTCAGTCTGGGAGAGCTCATCTGCTCTGCAGCCCACCGACCGCTTCAGACCCCAGTTCACCCAGCACAGTGTTGCAGAAAGCTCTGGTACTGAGCACGGGTGCCATGGCAAAGCAATCACTGGGTCCTTGGGGTTCCTGGGGCCACTTCTAAGCAGGCAGAGGGGATGTAGGAAAGGCAAGCCTGGAGGCTGAAATCCAGTACCCAGTACTTCTGCTGGAAAGCGTTCAGTGGGCTGCAACCTGAGGCTGAAATCCATTGCAGAGGTGGGCGAATTCAACAAAGGAGGCATTGAGTTCATGCTTATTTTTTCTTTTTTCCCCCCTTTTTTTCCACCCTGCAAGCTTTTGGATGTAGGCAGCTCACAGGGACTTCAGAGCCCCTTTGTTTCTCCAGACCTGTGGCAACCCTTCCCTGGCCTGTGGGGCTTCGCTGGGAGCAGTGGGCTGCCTGCAGCAAAGCCAGCAGTGCTCTGTGGTGCTCAGTGTCAGAGCATGCAGGCATCTCACAGCTCTGCTGTGCCCCTTGCAAAGGAGCAAGACACAGGCAAGTGTCCCCATTACTGGCCATGTGGAGAACACGCCACAGGAGAACAGTGTCCAGCTGTTTTACAGGTCCCAGAGAAGAGCAGTCTGCTGCTAAATGTGATCCCTCTCACTCCTGCACCAGCCAGGAATTGGGTGCAGGATCTGATTAATCAGGATCCTGTTGCTGGAGTATTAGCGTGTGCTAACAGGGATTATTGGTATGGAGGCCTTAGCATAATCAGCCAGAGATACTGTGGTCATGCACTGTCCTGTCCCGAGGAAATGCTGAGGTGTCCCGTGCAGGAGAGAGGAATTCCCTGGGAGGAGGTGGAACAGCCTGAGAAATTTGGCAATATAGCCAGAGTCCACAAAACAAGGTCCTGCCTTCAGTTGACCCAAGAGCCATGGGAGACTCAAAACCAACTTCTGAAGCTTTTATTGCTGGAAGCATGCTGGAACACTTCCAACAACTTGGCAAAGGTTTTGAGATGGAGAGAGTCAAGTGAGCCTTTGCCCCCAGCTCCCTGTAGTTTTCTGTTACTCATGTGAAGAACCTTGGTTGAGTCCCAGGCTTTGTCTTAATGCATAAAAACCTGGGTGCAGTGCTTGCCACGGGCCTTTCAGATGTGTGGGACCCAGATTTTGTCTACTCTAGCCCAGCGTGAGCTGCTGTTACTCTTTGCCATCTCCTTTCATCACTGCCCGAGACCTTTCCCATCAGTTACCCTGTGCAGCACTGAAGCAGCAGGTAATCTATATGTACAGTAAATTGACTTTAGCTTTTGCCTTGAGCAGCTAAAAATGAAACAAGAAGAGGGCAAACACTGATTAAAAACAAGTTATAACCTCTGTTGCAAAAGGGACAGCCTGTCATCAGAGCATCGTCTGCCATGCTCTGCTCCTCCACTGCAGAGTAAACAATTTTGTCCTCACTTCTGAATCGAAACACCTGAACTGTGTGGCCTCAGCTTTGAAAAAATTGCAGGTTCATTCTGGGGAGGAACGGGCAATTTTCCTCTGAGAGAAAATTGCTAAATGTCAGTCATCCTCGTGTGGTGTCCACAGGAGTGGTGTGGTTTCTGGAGGCTGGGAATATGTTTTGGCAGGGTAATGGACTGCGATCACAGCGCTTGATTCATAAACCAGCATGGCCTGTGGGAGAGGTGGTGGCTGGCTGGTGGTGTAGGAGCAACAGGACAGAGGGATTCAAAGGGATATTTGCTTCCTGGGTGTGAGGAATGGGAGGGCTGGAGTTGGGGATGTCCCTGCCCAGCAGGCTGCAGTGTGACTGAGCTGGAGTAACAGGATTTCTTGTGGGTCAGTTCCAGCCTGACGTCTCCCTCTGATACAGATGATCTTAATGCTTCTCCAATTCTGCAGATTTTAGTTAGCAAATAGTGGGTTCTTTTACCAAGGGGAGCTGTTAAACAGTGTTTTCCTGACAGGAAAGGCTGGAGGGATGAGAGGGCTGCCCATCCCCAGCGGTACCAGTGGCTGTCGGCAGCAAGGGCCAGCCAGGCTTCTCATTTCAGTGGAGATGCACTTGCAATCAGACCTGCTCACTCTGAAGTGATTAAGAAGAATTATCCTAGATTCTTTGTTTTATTCATTGTAGACCTCTATTTCTTTCTAGCCATTGAATTGAACTCCAGACATTACGTCGTGGTGGAATCAAAATTCTTATTCAGGCTCCATCGTTCTTCAATTTAGCCACCTCGTAGACATCCTTCCTGTTGTCTGTTACTAGGAATCTAGCCTTGAAGCCTTTCAGAGATGTCAGCCCTGGGGGGAACGTATGGCCTCAAGTGACCGGGTTAGAGCCACAGAGACTTGGCACTGACAAGGGGACAAAGTCTAAGTTTTACATCCTTCAAAACACAGCTCAGCTCATACCAGACCCTATTTAACAGGCACCTCCATCCCATCACAGCTGTTTGTCTCCAGGAGAAAATGGGTTAGTGTTTTGCTTTAGACAGAGAAGGTCAGAAATTCACCTTCAAGAACTCTCAGAAGGCTTTAAATCTGAGGCAGAGAAATTAGCTCCTGCCTGTGCTAAGTGAGCACCTAAATCCTAGAGGCAGGATTAGCAGAGAACCTCAGCCAGGACAGGTCTGGTTGGGAGAGCCACGCTCTCATATTGGGCAGCACAGGGAAATCATGGTATTTGAGTCCCTAGGACTTTAGGGTCAGGAATTTATTTGGCCAGGAAGAGGATTTGAAACCAGGGTCCCACAACAGACATGAAGCAGGAAAGGCATCTTTTACTTAGGTTCTGATTCATTTGATGTGCAGGTGCCTCTGGGGGAATTCCCGACTGTCACCATAAACACAGATAAATCAAAATGTGGATAAAGGAGGAAAGGAAGGAAACTTTTTTTCCTTGCTAGGGAAACAAAGACCTCTGAAGCCTTCTTTAGTATTTTTGAATGGGAGATCTGTTCTCAGCTTGGGGGTTGTTTGGGTTTTTTTTGAGTAAACAAGCAAATGTGTTCACTTGCCCAATAGCTTCAGGTTCAAACATGCACTGATGAAAATGTATTTTTCAATATAAAATGACACATTACTCATAAATCAGATCTAGGTGTCTTGTTCTGCAATGCACTATGTAGTCTTGCTGTGGGAATTCTCATGTAATAACAGGTTTCCAATCTGGACCACGGCCACCCCTGGGGGAAATCCCAGGACAGGGGCTATTAGGGAGCCTGGATCTGCTGCTGGGTCAATCAAAGTCCTTCCCGGACCTCAGGAAATGCTCAGCTTGGAGCTGTCAGTGAAATGGGTATGTTCCCGCAAAAGGGGACGAGTTTTGACAAATAGTCTCTTTCCAGCAATCATCTATATTATTTTCAAAAAAATTAATTAAGAAAGTATCTAATAAATGATGTCTCAATCTCACGAGCCATCTTGGAGCAGTGGTGCTTTGATTTCTCCCAGCCTGAAGGAGCTCTCCTTTGCCTCCTGTGTAGTGGCCAAGCTTTTCCCTGCTCATTCCCATTTATCTTTGCCGCAGACAGGGAGGAATCATCAGTCAATGCACAGAGCTCAGCAGTGATTGATACCAACAGGCCATTGATTGTGTTTAACAGACAGGAATTTCTGTTGCTGGCTTCCCTCCCCTTAGGTTTTCAAGTCACTTACGCATTTTGCTCAGTCTCTTGCCCCTGTCCTTCCCATTAATGCCACATTCACTCTGTTCAGTCATCTTATTTTCCATAAAGCCGGCACGTCGCTGGCTGACTGGAAAATATATCACTAGCTCAAGGGGAAGAAAGAAGGGGGGGAGTGGTGGACCATGAGTCTGTGCCTTGGCCTCTGCAGAGTCAGGAGACTTTTAATCTGTCCCTTCCCCAGAAACCATAGTGTATCACTTTATACAATGTTTGTTTGTGCCTTTATCTTGTGTTTTCTCTCTTTCGTTTTATATCTGTGTCTTTATTCATAATAGCCAAGGCATAAGCATGTAGGCATCGTATTTTCCCACTTCTCTGATACTATCTATACAGAATAGAAATGTTCTAGCTGAGAAAGTTCCTGAGAAGCTCAGTGCTAATATCAGAGGCAGCAGCTTGATACAGCAGCTGAAATAAAATTGCTTTTTCTGGGAAGAAACATTCTCCTGCAAAAGAGAGAGTGCTTGAGTTGATGCATCCAGGAATAACATTAGATTGTTGTCGGGGGACTTGACATACTTTGATCACAATGAAAGTTAAGGCAACCACAAAAGAGGAGCAGTTTGCACCTGAAGAGCTCAGTGTGCTTGATGTGTAACCGCTACCAGTACGGAGATGTTCCTCCTGCTTTGCTTTGGCTGGAGGGATGTCCACCTCAGAAGAAGTGGTTTGAGAGGGGGAGGAGCAGATGGATTATATGGAAAGTTTATGCTGTGTTGCAGAGCACTCGGTTCCAGTGGGAGTTTCAAGTCTAAGTCCTAGAAGGAGTTGAAGTACTGTGACACGGGGCGTTTGTTCTCAATGTTCAGTTCAAACCCAGAGGAGCAGAAGTCGCACAGGAGATAAAGGACTCAGTTCAGCAGGCTCGAATGAGCTGGATGTTTTAGCTAGACTTGAGAGAGCTGGCTTGAAAAGAATCCTCCTTTAGCCAGAGAAAATCTGAGAAACCTCACAGTACTTGCTGTACAAAATCCAGTAAGATGCAAAAGCTCCTTCTTGCAAGGTTTGCTGATTTTGCTGTGAATATTTCACAGAGCTGCAAGAGGGTAAAACTCACCTCTTAAATCTAATTTTTAAGGTTGAAAACCTCTTCTCTCTTTTACCACTTCTTATGAATATGAGGGTTAAAGGAGCAGTGATCTGTCTTTAGTTTGGCTTTTGCCAGCTTGGAATAGACCAGTGATTTTCTGTCTGGTTTATTTTCCTTATGAATTTAACATACAGTGGGGATTGTGCAGAAAGGGAGGGTATTATAACTTGGCCATACTGTGCTCTTGGAGTGATGAGACTTCCTCCTACATCCCTGAGACCCTGAGGTAAGATCAGTCAGCATTTATTCTAGCTGGTGCACCTGAAAAAAAAATACTTCTGCGAAAGCCCTGAAAGCATTCCTGGGTAAATACAGCTTATGCCTAAAGTCTTGTTTATAAAAACACAAGACAAAGTAATTTTTCATTATGAAATTATAGATTTTCCAGGTTTTCCTGGTTGCAAAGGGAAGGGTTAGCAGGTGATCTCCAGGTCATTGGCAGAGCTCTGGCTGGGTGGACAGCTTGAAAAATAGGTCTGTGAGGTATGAATGTCCCCATTAGTCCAAAGGATGAGTTAGTGCTGAAACGTGGTCACCTGGAGGGTGAGGGCACTTCCACTCTCACAGGGTGAGGACAGGTCTCCAGGGCTATAGGACAAGACATTTTTCTCCAGGGTCTGAGAATAACCCACCTTGCCAAGCATGGTGCTGTTTACTAGATGTCTTAGGTTTAAGTGCTCTGAATAAAGATCTCGAAGATGAATTTATTTACAGAGGGTATGTGACCATTGCAGCCTGGAAACAAGGAAACAACCAGCTCTGAGAGGGCTCCATATGAAATGTAAAGCAGCTATTAAATATCCTCTTCAAAGAGGGGGGAAGAGGCCAGTGAAGAACGATGTATCTCTGACAGCTCGGATAGGAAACAGTTCCTGAGGTCGGTGAGCTGTGAAAGACTCGTGTTTCCTCCCATTTAATTGCTCTGCAAAAATACGAAGCAAACAGTGCACTTTCCAAAGGTCACCCAAAAAAACACCCAACGAGATCTTTCTGGCTGGAATTTCTCTGCTTCTCAGAAAAAATGTAGACAGATGTGTCAAGGGCAGAGTCCCGCACCCTCTCCCAGGTCAGAGGAGCTGCCCTGTTGCTCTTTGCCCCGCTGATTTATACAGCTCGAAGCTCTAGATGTGCCCCAGAGAAAGGCTCTGGAGTTGCCCACGGGGCATCAGGCTCTGCAGAGGAGAGCGATGGACCCACAGAACTCACTAAGAGACTGAGAAATTAAAATGGGACTGATTATGAAAAGCAGCATCCTTGGAGAAGGACCAGCAGGGTCTGGCTGTCAGGGTGCAAAGAGTTTGTCTGATCAGAGGTGGCTTGTGCAGCCATGCACGGGCTGTATGCATGCACACCCATGTGTGCAGTGACAAGGAGGAGGGGGGACAGTGCCCAGGGGGCTTTGCTGGAACCAGAGGTGGGCAGTCAGGCCGTGATCTGAGCATCTGCCAGCAGCTCCCCCCAACAGAACTGGGAATGGCTGTGTGAGGGATGGCAGCCAGAGGAGCTGCTCCCCTGGGTGGTGTTGGCTCTGCTTCTCCCAGAATAGCCCTCCCTAGGGCCCTGATAGTGTCTGGTGTCCAGTTGGCCACACGTTCTGCTATCTGCCCATGCCTCCTTGCATACAACTCTGCTATTGCCTGATTTCTCTTGATCTGCTGCTTATGTCGGATTTCCTGCAAAATAAACTCTCAAGCCCCTCTGTGCTGATCCCACCCTGATTTATGAGCACAGGAGTATTTTTTTCATTAATGGAAAGTTGATCACCCCTTCTGCATTGATTGACCTTATCCGTGATACTGTGATCATATACCAGGAGCATAAGGGGAGGTGGATGTGAGGATTTGCCCAGAGTGGTGCAAGAGGACAATAAGAAGCCGGGGAGTAGAGCTCGGGTGCCTAAAGTCTTCGTTTAGTCAAATCTCTGCTGAATCCCTTTTTCCTGCTCCTTTTCATCTGTTATTTCACTGCATCATTGCATCATGAAGTCAGAAACATCTGAAGCCTCTGCTGCTGTTCGTATGTACTTAATCTTGCAACAGGAATGCAGGGAAAATGCATAAGCTGTTACTTCTGAGGCATGAAAAGGAAGGAAATTACCATTGAATTACCTGGAGTTGTACCAGAAATAACATTACAGCGTTCACATAAAAAATGCAGGCAGGTTTTTAGGTGGATTCAGGAGGTATTTGCAGAGTCAGTGGACTTAATGTTTCCTAAGATGGGTTGCTAAATAAAATTATGCATAACTGAATAGATGCAGCCATGTAGAAGATTTCTCCAGTGGAGACACTGAGAATAATTTCCTCTTACAAGACTAATTCCATTCATCTTTTTCTTAGTCAATTAACACAACTCCACTATTAATATTAACCAATACATGCCTGGGAGGTTCTCTGCTTAGTAAAAAGATGATCAGGAGGAAGTGTTTCTGTTAATAATCTTTCAAAAGGCACCAGATGCTCACAAACTCAGCAACTGAGAACATACAGTTGTATTTTGGGTTTTAAATTATTACATGCAATTTTAGAACAATTTGTAGTATAATTAGAACTGGTTAATTAAAGGGTGACTTGCTTTCAACATCAAACTGTGTTTGTGCTTGGGATTTGGAGACTGTGTGCTGCCTGGGTGGGCTTGTGCTCAGTAGCTGGCTTGCAAGGGGTAGTTGGCATCCTCAGGGGACCAGGATGAAATGAAATGCTCCAAGAAGTCCCCACTCAAACCTGCTGTGCTGTGAAGAAAGCCAGTCATGGGTTTTGATGGCTTATAATTATTCCATTTAGTTTCTGGGGAAGATGTTCTCAGGTACCATGAGTCTTTCCCATCTTCACACAGCAGGTACATACGCACATAAAAGCTTTCCTTGCCATAATGGTATTGCTGGTTTTTGTTCTAGCAATAACCCTCAAGGGCAAAGCTTCAGCCCTTCACTGGTAATTCAAGAAGGATCTGCTGTGATGTTCCTTTTTATGGGATTTTAATGTGAGTGAGGTTTTCTTTTCTGTACTTGTTTGCTTAGTGCAATAACGTGTCTGTTCTGTGGCTCCGTCTGGATGTTGTTGGTCTGGTCAATCTGGACAAGACCCAGTTCAAGCCTTTGTGGGTAATTTGGGCTGCATGGTAAAGACATGCCAGAGTCATATAGCCAGTGTGGTATGTCTTCAATTCACAGCCTGTTTCTGCTCAGTCTGGTTAAATGGGATAACCTGGGTCAAGGATAAAGCAAGCTCTGGGTCTCTAGCAACTTAATGTGATGTCTCTAATTAAGAAGTTTGCCAAGTGTCTCATTAGGCATGCCAGTATTGAGATTAGCAGCAATGGGATTTTATTAATCCACATCTTAATACAAGCAGCAAAAGGTGGGAACTTCTTGGTATTCATAAAAGAATTTATTTCCCTCTGAGAAGCCTTTTTTTATGCTCTTACTGAGAACTTACGTGCCCAGTCCAAAACTAGCTCTGGCTTGACTGTGAGCTTTAGTGCTACACTTCAGCATTGACAACAGCCTATAACAATATTCCAGCCTCAATGTTTCCTTAAATTTGGCTTTCACTTCTCACCACCTCCCCCTTCCCTCAGCAAATAAATCTAACTCCAGTAACTGGTTGCTCACAAGCGAGAAGGAATATTGAGGATATTTTTCCACTCATTTGCTTAGCAATTAGGAAGGATGAATAAAGTCAGCAAAGTCACATCTTGTCTCCATACATCTCCCTTGACTCTGCAAACTGCTCGAATCAATGGTCTGTTAGCACATTGTTGGGACACTTACCAGGGTAGCAGATGTAGCTGGGGCATAGCTGGAAGAGTTGTCAGCAGGTGCATCCCATCTTCTCATCCCTAAATGTTCAACTTCATAATATGTGAGGATGCTCCAGCACAGGTGTGTACTCCGTGTGCCTGGGGAATACATTGCAAAGGGGCTGGAATATTCCTGAATGCAGGTTCCAGCACAACTAACCCATAGCAACTACATCTAACTTATAGGGACCCATATAGTCACATGCCTGAAAAAGAAATACAGTTAGTGCTGTTGTGTTTTGAGTAGGCAGTGTCCTGATTGTGACTGCACCTGAGCTCTCTGCACAACGAATAGGGAAAACCAAGTGCTTGAGAAAGCCCACAGGCAGGAGGAATGCCAACCTTTGTGGCTGTGAGGAAGATCTCGGGATGTTTGGATGTTGTTCTGATTTTGTGGTTGCATGCATACACAACATCATCAATGTGACATCTGGAGAACCTTACTGATGGAGGTGAAACTGCTGTGAGATTTAGGGGAAGAGTTTAAAGAACTTAATTTGGGATTTAGCATCCTGTGTGGGAAGAATTCACTTCAACAGATGTGAGATATCAACAGTATGGGTATCTACAGTTGAGGTAGCCACCATGGGGTCCTGGGGTCCCTTTACAGGCAGTGGAAAGCAATGGACATGTAGAGGAAGAGATTGACCTCTTCACTTGTTTCAGGTAGATGACGGGTGGCCTCAGTCCCACTGTCTGTATTTCCTCTGGGATGTAGCTATGCAGAGAGGTACTGCAGTGGTTAGATCACATATAGCTACTTAAATTCCTGTGAATTCTGCCCAACTCCAGGGAAGAGTTCACTGCATGGATGTTCATCAAATGAAGTTTTAGGCCTTTAATTGAGGGACACCTTTGGAGATCAGGTCAGCCTGCCAGTCACCTGAGCTGAGTCACCCAGGAAATCTCTCTGTATCCCTTGACTACAAAGGGAACATTGGGCAACTGTGCTCTAAACTTAATCTCAAATAGATTACATGGAATAAATCCAGACACCTTGATTTTTGGCTCCCTCCCCAGCCAGGAATGTGTTTTCTCCATTTTGTCCACTTTGTTGCTTGAATACATGGTCTTTGCATACCAAGAACACTGCCCAGGTGCTCTGATGTTGGCAGTGACATCCTTTAGACTGTATAAAGGGAGAGGGAATTTATCTTACTGAGTTTCAGCTGTTGGTCACCTAAGCCAACCTCCTCATTCGACCTTCACTATCTGGCAGTAGTGTGATGCAGGTGACCCCCTGGTTCTGAGATAATGTCTGATTTGGGGCAGGATCAGTTGTTCTCTGGAAAGGTCCCTCTGCCTGCTCCACAACAGCACCAAGTTTGCTCAAGGACGTTGGATGTTTAACTTTTGAAGCAAGAAATCCAAGTACAGTGAAGCTGCCCTCTGCCTCTTAGAATGCAGATGATCTTTTTGTTGTATGTTGGTGTCTTGCCTGGCACAGCAGGATTTTAGTATATGAGTAGAACTCCTGTATAGTAACATAATACAAATGATAGCAATAACATAATAATTATAGTAAACTCCAAAATGGTATGTAACACAGCAGGTGTGCAGATCCTGGCTGTATCCCTAGCATTCATTAGTCACGCAATTAAACTTCTTTTGCCCTCCTTCTTCTTTGAGACAGCACAAGGTTAACTTTAAAATAGCCAACAAGATGATAGAAAATGAGTATCCAAGCTAGTCCTGAAGCCAAACGTCCAGCTGTTTCCTTCAGCCCATGCTGTAAATGAGCCTGCTTGTTCTCAGAAAAAGCCACTAATACAACTTTAACTTACCAAGTTGCAAATGTCAGTGCTGTAACAACTAAATTTAACACAGGGAGATGTTGAGCAGCAGGTTACTGCAAGTTCAGCTCAAAAGAAACCCTTCACTGCTATTAACAGTTTTACTGTTCCATGAAAAAAGAACGGGATCAAATAGTCATTATCTGAATTGGCCAGCAAATGCAAGACTAGAGACCAGGCAGTTTTTAGTAGGTCAGCTATCTATTTAAAGTAATTTGAATTATCTAAGGATAATTGAAATCCAGTGTTCATCCATTACTTTCACTTCTGGGTCCTAAAATGATTATATCCATAGCTCTGCCTCCCATTTATTTGGTGACCTATGAGACCCTCAGCTTTCCTGTCTGTAATAGGTCATAGTATTATTTTCTATCAAATTATTACATATGTAGTCACATGTTCTTCAAACGCCTTTGGCTTGGCTGGGTGACAGCTGGAAGGAAAGCTATTGCCCCAGTCTTATCTGGGGCTACTTATATTCAGCTCTGCAATTTAACACTCTTCCTTTTATTAGTGTTGCTCTCCTTACCAAGACAAAAATCCCAGTTCCCTTCTGCATGGGAGTGTTGGTTTTTTCTCTTTCAACATGAGACACAAACACCAGCAGCTTTGAAAAAACGTGCATTGTTGCCATGTGTGTGTTTGTCGCTTGGAAACAAGGGAAGCAGCATCTTCCACTGGATCCAAGTTTCACCAGAAGATTTTTTTTTTCCTCATGAAAGATCTGAAAGGAGTTAGGGTTTGATTTAGCCCACAGCAGATGATTTACACAATAAACTGCATTCAACTGCATTCAACATCTTAAACACAAGTGATTAAGGAGAAAAGCAGGTCATGTCGCAGCCAACCACAGCTCTACAACCACCACATTTCCCCTTAAAGCTGGTTGTGGTGGAGAACATGGAGCTTTGGTCCCATGAACAGCATTCACAACCACCTGCATCAGTGCCATAGTGCAGAAGTTGCTCTTTGCATTACTCAGTTCATCTTTTTTTGTGATAGGTTGCACATTCAAGGCATTGCTTTGGGACTGGTGTATCTTTAGAGCCCTAAGTGTGCATGAAGGTGGAAGATCTCAGATGCTGCTCCAGCTAGATTTTTGGGACTGCTTACAGCCCCATGCTAAGAGGCAGAGCCTCCTTAAAGCAAAGAGTGCAAGAAGTGCTGCAAAATATGCTGAGAGACAGGCGAAATACCAATATTCAGTTGGGACTGGCACAGAGGGATGAAGGGAGGTGCCAGGCAAGGGACAGCCACTGAAAATGTCCATTACTCCCTCACCACGCAGGGCTACGAATGGTATTGATGGGCTGTGATGGACGGTAACGTTGGCATGAAGACCCATTGCGTGAGTGTATATACCTCAGCTTCCATTTGTCTCACACAGCTCCTGGAGAAGGAGGGGAAACAGTTTTAAAAATGAATAGAGAGATTTATTTCTCTTTTCTTCATTTTATTATAATAGCTTTGTGCTATCGAGGGAATCTGTCATTTGGGTCATCTCTCTCCTTGTCAGTCCCGTAACGGTGTAACTGGAGAGAGAGTGAAGCAAGTGTATGAACCATCTGAGGGTCTGGTGTATGGATTGTAGCTCTCTCCTGGGTTGTTTTATTTGTTATTCTGGAAGGGACAATGTATACATTTTTTTTATTTGAATTTATGCTGATGGAGATATCATTTGGCCAAGATTTATCACTGACTCCTGTAATTCCATAGAGGTCTGGCACAGCAGCAACTTACTAAATAAGTAAGACAATGCAATATGATTTTATTTGCTGGTGAACTTTAGAAGCCTGTGGTATTCCGAAGGCTAGGAAGAGTTGATTTCTCACAAGTTTCTCTTGAGATGATCAGTAAAATCTGATCATTTTTTTCTACAGGACCAGGAGTATTTCCTCAGCAGCCTTAGATACAAACTATTATCACTTTCTTCCTTTAGGGATAAAAGACATGGAGATTACATATATCTGTAGTCTGTGTTATGCCTCAACTTGAGCTCATCCTCAGCTCAAAATGTATCTGGCAACCAGAGGATGCAGATAGGACACCTATGCTCAGCCAGGAGCTGTAACCAGATGTCTGGCTGTGGTGTGGGCACTTGTGTCTGAGCTGTGTGTCCAGATTCCCCTTAAACTCGGAACACGAATAGGATAAAACTGAGGAGAGAAACCAGAGGTCAGAAAGTGCTGTCTTAGGGAAAGTTTGAGATCTCCTAGACCTTTCTCTTCTCTTCATAAGGTCATTTCTCCTTAGTATATTCTTTCTGTGCTTGAAGCTTAAAACATTTTAGAGGAGGATGGTATTGCCATGTTATTGAGGGGATAAATCGGGCCATGAAGGAGTAGTAACTGTCATGATGTGATAGTACTGGTCAGTGTCAGCCTGGAGATGGTCACTTCTGTCTTTCTCCTCGGGACTTGGATCTTCAGAGCACTTGGGGAGCTTCTTGTCTTGCAAGGATTTGTCAGATTGCACCAGCAGTTTGGATCTCTGGCTCCTTTCTCAAACGTTGATCCTATGGGCTCAGTCCTACCTCTTGACTGCCATGCTTGATACTGCCAAGGCTGAGGGAGAACATCCAGCCTTGCCCAGGAAAACACCTGGCATTTGGCTGAATCAGACTCTTGCATGCTCAGGAGTGAACTGAGAGGACACGCTAGGGTTAACCATATTGCTCACTGGAGTTAGCAAAGCTTTCTCACCCATGCTTTCCTCACTGACTTTAATGTAATCCATGTCAAGAGGTTTGGCCAAGATTGTCTGAGCTTCATCATTTCTGAACGCTTACCAGGTCCTTCAGGAGCACTTTGAGCTGGAGTAAAATTCGGGGGTCATTAAGTTTCCCATTAGATCTCAAGGAGACAGGCTATCACTGGGGCAAATGAGATGTAGCACATGATTTCTGGGGGTTTTTAGTTGTTTTTTTTTGTTATTGTTGTTTTTTTAATGTAAGATTTATTAAGGACTTCAAAACTCTAGAAGAAAGTTTCTTTTCCTACTATTGCACAAGAACTCAGAAGGTTAATCCTGTGGGGTTTCAGGCTATTGTGTTGATTGCTCCAGCTTTTGCAAATCTTTTTGCTTATTTCAAACTTGCAAAATCAATGGAAATGTTAAATGTTGCAAATGTCCATGTCTCCTTCTACTCCCTCATTTTATCCATTTTCCATAGTCTTTCTCTCCTTGTCCTTCTGCAGTTTGTTTTTGCACAAGAAAGAAATAAAAACAAAGTAAAATGGGTTTGAAGTGTTGCAACTCCTAAATTATTCTCCCTATGGGATTTAAACACCACTCCCTGCCCTCTGGCTTGCAGGCTGTGTGACACTATTGATACAGCAGTATCAGGGGATCACCATGGTGACCTGCAAAATGGAGATGCAGAATCTATGAACCAGAAGTCTCACAAGCTGGGCAAGCAAGGCTGAAGTCAAACTTTTCACTTCACTGTGACAAATCAAAATGAAGCACATCAAAATAGGCTTTCATTCCAGAATAAAGGGAAAAGCTAGTTTGATTGGGGGTATTTTTTTTTTGCTATTGATCTGGGATGATAAAAGGAAAAGGATTTTGTGGGGTTTCATGTTGCTATAATAATGACATCCACATTTCACTACCAGCTCCTCTACAGAGATATTTCTTCAGCATGGGCTTTGCTGAAGTACTTTTGTTACTTTATCATGGAGTTCGATGTGTCCAGGTCTCATCCAGTCAGACTTGACTCACTTTTGAAAGGCAGATTACCTCTAGAACTCCAGCAATCTGTTGCATTTAGAAGGCAATTATTTTGATATGTAAATGAAATGATGGGAGGAAAAGGTATCGGTTTTGAAATGCAATCAAGGCCAAGGATAAAAGGTTTCTCATCTACTCTTCAATAATTGTTTTTTAAATGATGCCCCTGGCATGGGATACATGGCTGTTTCCTTAGCTAACTGGAAGAAAAGCAACCTGTACCATTACCCCCAAGGCTGGGAGGAAGGAAGGAAGGTCATGTAATTCGCTTCTGCAATGGCAAAAAAATGGTGGTAAAATCTCTATTGAGTGCACTTAATGGCTCGGCAGATTATTAATGAGATATGGAGCTTTTCAAATCTAATTCCCTAGGTTTAAATCCAAGCCCTGTCAGCAGCTAGAGAAAGACCTAAGGAAAATTAGTTTGTGTTCTGGGCCCAGCTCCTGGAAGATGAAAAGCTGCAGAACAGTTGGCATTAATTACTGCTTGTGTTGGCCCTCTACTCTGAGATACCAAAGCCAGAATGGGCCAGGGAGAAGGGAGCTAAAGCTGTGGTGGGTGGGATCTGTGTCTGCAGCAGGGGCTGGAGGACCCAGCTGTGCTCCCACTCACACCCACCTGTTCCTCAGAGAGGATCCTATCTTGGGTGTCCATCTGGAATTCCCTGGCTAGGTCAGTCCTTAATTGGGGCAGCTGCTGCCCAGGCATGCAAAGCACAAGGGTATCCAGAATCTTACAGTTTCAATGGGCTGAGAAAGGGTGGAAAAAGAAACCCAAGCACAGCAGGGAAAGAGCCAGAGAGGGAGAGCTAGAGCCAGGAACCCACCATCTGACCCTCTTCCCCTGTCCACCCTACCTACTCTCTCCTCCTGTCCTACCTAGTGCTGGCCTTTGCTTCCACTTTCCACCTCTCACTGGCTGTAAACCTGTCTGGAAATTATTGCAAGGTGTGGTTTTTTCCCCTTGTATTTGTGAATAATAATTTTTCCACTTGGGATAGCTTGGATCCTGCTCCAAGATGTATTTCCCAGCAGTGACTCCATCTTAGCGTAAAAAATAATGAGGATAATAAATAAAGTTCAGTATTGTACACAGAGTTTCTTTTGTCAGTGGCATTTAATCACTCTGTTTGGGCTCAGGCCAGCCTCCAGATCCCATCTGGAAAGCTGGAAGGAGAGCAGGATGACATCTACAGCATTGCAGTCCCTCGAGTGGTCCTCTCGTCTTTCAGCCATGTCCAGCTCCCCTGCCCTGGGTGGTCCTGCTGTGCCCTGCAGCATCACTTGTTCTCAGTGGTCTATCACCCCAGCTCTGCCTAAAGAAATGAAGGTCAGACCTTGGTGCACATCCTGAGCCAGAGCCTTTCTGTTCTCTGCAATCCCCTGGCAAGGGGAGAGGTATCAAACTGATCTCAATCATGCTAGGACAGGCTGGAGTGTGTTAGGCATCCATCTAATTGGCTACTCTTAGCCTGTGCTAATATTACTTTTCTTTGGAGTCTTTTATCTTTAAATAGTAATCATTATCTGTAAAACAAATAAATAAATCAAAATCTCCTCTAAAAGCTACTACACCACATTTAAGAGTGGGCAATCCAGCTACTTAGAGACCTCAGCCACTACATTAATGCAAGTGAGTGTCCAATCTCTTCTTTCTCCATTAATCTTCTTTAATCCACTGAGGGCTTGTAGTATTTCCAATTAGCGGTCATTCAATAATTTCTTCGTTTCCGAAGAGGCAGAAGTCTCAGCCTGACTGGCAGTGCAAGCTATGGCACTGGCTTACTGAGATTTCAGGTTATGGGAGAAGAGGGAGCAATTGTTAGGTCAAGAGGAATACCTTGCTGGCAAAGAAGTATAAATGTCATTCAGCTTGCAAAAGTTAAACCAAGGTTCTAGGAAGTCCTGGGATTTGTTTTGAAATCACAATGCTGAACAACATTTGCAGGTTCTTTTCGCTTGACCTTTATTTTCTGAAGCTCTATGCAGCAGGCACTTCATCCTACTTAACTGAAACCTTCCAGAAGCACCTAGCCTAAGCCCTGTACAGACTGTAGAAAGAAACAAGCACACCCTGATCCACCTCCCTTGGAGATGCATCCTGTCTTAGGGGGGGACAAAAGATGAGGATGGGAGTCCTGCTGTGTTAGACTAATTGCTTAACTTTAAAATTAATCCTACACTGACATCTTTTTATTAGTTTAAGTTTAGTCCAACTAGGTGTGATGCTGGAGAGACGTTTCCCTCGGAGCTGTTTTGAAGACAGGCAGCAATATTAGACAATGTGTTCCTTTAGAGGAAGCTGTCTGTTTATGCATAGGGCTGCAGCAATAGAAGAGAATGAGATTCAGCAGCGAAAGATCTGCTCGGGTATTTCTCACCTCTAGTTTAATTCTGTTCAAGTTTATCCCAGAATTTTAGGACCACGTTAGTAAAAGACAGTAACAAAAGCACAAAAGGCTCTTGGAGTGGTTAGGGCATTAGAATAAGGGTCTTGCAGGAGTTATTCACTTTTGCCTGGACTCTTCTGTGAATAAATTGTAGCTCATCTGTCAATGCAACCTGTTCCTTTGTTTTATCACAGGTCTGTAGAATATTAAAAAAAAATAACATACAGCTGCAATATTGGTGTTTTGGGACGACCCCTGGGAAGTCTGAGGAGCTCAGTCTTGGCTGTGAACCAAGGGCAGCTGGAACATGGGGCCAGCTCTAAGGATGGAGACCTGCATTGGGTCTGGGGATCAGCTGATGTGCTGGGGAGGCTGAGCTGGGAGAGGAATTTTTGATTTAGCAGGTTTAAAAGCTAATGGGATTCAAGAGTTAGATCCAAGATAGCATACAGCTATCCAGCCACGAAGAAGGGAGGAAGGCTCAGTTAGTACCATAATAGCATCTTAAGGGGAAAGAAGGAGGGGGGGGGGTTACAGGGGGGAAGCCCTAGAAGGAAAGATTTTCTTTTCTTTGGAAGGGAAATGGATCCTCTTGCAGTTGTCACACACAGCCAGGTTGTCTGTGTTCTCTTCAAGCCCTGGTTCCCTCTTTCTCCAATGCTTTGTCATGTCTGTTTAGACTGGAAGATCTTCAGGGCAGAGATGGGTCTCGTAGAGGGATTCAGAAGAGGGCAATGGCACCCTGATCTTGCTGGGGCCATGCAGATGGCACAGCAATTTCATCCATTGGGTTTTTGTATTGCAGAGAGGGAGAGTGATAGTACCTTCAGCCAAGAGTTGTTCATCTCTGCTTTTATCAGCTCAGCTGGAAAACTGAGGGTTTCCTGTTTGTGCCATGCATCTCTGGGAGGACTTTCCTACAGCCAAGACCTTGTTACAGCACATGGCAGCTGCTGCCCTGCTTGTAAATGCACATTTGTGGCCACAGGATGAAGGGGGGGGAAGCATGGTTTGTGGTTCAGCTTTTCTCTGCTCCTGTTTTTGGAGATTCATGAGATGTTACCCTAGGTGTTACTGGGGTCCGTGTTGGTTCCCCAGCCATTCTCTCCTTAAAATGGCACCTTGCTTCCCTCTGAGCTATGAAATAAACCCTGCGGCGCTGTGTTCATTTCATTTGGAGCTATTAATACTGAAAGCCACAAGTAATACCTATGGGAAGTTTACAGGGAACATTTTCTGTAATTAAAAATAACACCTGGGCGACCACTGGTTGGTTATGGTATGAAAAAGTACTGTTCCCACCTCTCTCTGCATGTGCAAATCAGGGTTATAAAGGGAAAATATTAATAGTCGATGGATTGACTGGCTGGAGATGTGATTTAATTGCTAAGAATAAAACAGCAACTATCTGCATCTGCTTCCTCCAGTTACTCACATTTGGGCAAAGGGACTGCTTGGAGAAATTCCTAGGGAAGTGGAAAAAAAGGAAGTGTCTGGGTAAACAAGGAGATGAAGCTGGTTCTTGAGCATCAAGTGGTGGTCTTGGCACTTACAATGTGCTTCTGCATGCTGCAGAATATCAGGTCCGATCCTTACCATCTGGACCAATAATCAAGGCTTCATTAGAAACCCAGATTTGTTGTAAATTAGAACATGTAATTAGAAAATGTGTCTGCTAATTGAGTCCCTTTGATGTAAGCTTCAAGATGTGATGCTGATCCCACACAGAAAGGGGTTTTAATGCCTTTTATTTATATACATTTTTCTCCATTTATTGTTATTTGCAGCTTGAACTCTGCTGATCAGAAATATTCAGAAATTCATCTTGCAAAGAGCAGTGTCATTTTGCCTATTTATAAACACGATGCTGGCACAAAATGCCATTCAGCAAATTCCTTTTTTTAGGTTGCTTCTTCCCCCACCCCCCCGTTTTTTCCCTTTCCTTTATATTTCCAACTACAAAACAAGAAGTTTCTATTTCAGTTCGCGTAGAAGTGTTCCGAGCAAGCCAAGTGTGGATGATTCAGTAGGTGGCACTCCTCCCTCTCCGTCGGCTCTGCCGATCCCAGCCCTGGCACCAGAAGAAGAATTTTGCCTTCCTAAAGGTGCTACCTCTCATGAGTGGTGGGAAACAGATTCCTTGAACTCAGGGGCTCGCCCCGCATCCCAGAGCAGCCCCTGCAAAAATCAATGTGTGAAACTCAATGCCACTGCACATTTCCAGCTAGAATAATCTCAGTTTAGCTCTCTGCAGTCCTCCTTGTTTTAATTAGTGGTCGTGGCCTTTTTATATGGTCTTGGGAAAGTGCCACGTGCTCTCATTTTGGTGCCCAGTGGCTGCTGCTTGGCTCGGTCTTGGCAAGGGGCAGCTGCGAGGACTTTCTGAGCCTGCAAAATGTTGAAGAGTATTCCTAGGGAAGTGGTGCTGCAAGACGTGTAAAAAAAAAAATCTTATTACTCTTATATAAGCCAAAGGAATTAATTAAATAATTGCATAAAAATAACCTCTCGGAAAAACAGAACAGCCAGTGTATAACTTAATTTCCTGCCATTCTCTGAAATCCTCTGCAGCACAAAGCTGGGTCTTTCTCATGCTTTTCACCTTGTGAGAAAAAAATACCTTTGGATAGAGAAGAAGAAAACTTAACCCCTAAGACTCTAGCCTCTTTCCTTCTTAGGGTGACGGCTTCATCCTCTGATTGTTTTTAAATACCTGTGAAATGTAAAGGGATGCAGATAAAAGCACAGAACAGGGAGCCACTGCCCTGGAGGATGCTGAGCCTGGTGCTGTACAGCGAGGGGCCCATTCTTCCCCCCTGCCAAGTGCTGCTTTACCAACCCTGATTTTTACACATGTAGCAACAAGCTTCGTGGGACCAACCCTGACTTCTTTACAGCCACTGCTGACCCAGAGCATGAAAGGACCAGAGCAGACTAAGAAGCAGCTCCAGGAAGGTGAAGAAGGCACTGCCAGTGTCACATAAGCTCCAGCCCAGCATCATTTGCACCACCTCAGGGTGTCAACTCCTGCTACATTAGCAAAGGAGGAGTCTAACCCAAAGGATTTCTCCCCAGGGAAGCTGGATCAGCAGGATGGATTCACCACCCAACTCTGCTTGCTCAGTGCAGGCTTAGCTCACTAGCAGAGGTCTTTCTGGGGCTGCTGCATGGTACCAAGCAGAAGCGATTTGAGCAGACCAACACAATTATCCAACTTGTCAGTCGGCCCCACTGCGGACAATACAGTTCAAAGAGCTCTCCCTCCTCTCTAGGCAAAAGGCAATTGCTTTCCTGGATATTGGACACTCCCTGGAGAAGCTGAACATCTCCAGCCGTGGAGCAGGTATCCTGTTGGCCTTGACATGGCTGAGATAATGACACTGCTCCTCAGACGCCACGGGAACAGAAACCACCTCTCTTGTCACTGGGGAACTCGTTCAAAACCTAGCTCAGCTAGATTGCAGGAGTGGCTGAGGGTTTAGGTCTTAATGAAGCAAATGCTTGTGGCCACAAACCCCACTGTGACAACAGGCTGCGTGCTGTAATCAGGAAAAACGCATGTTGTTAAAGACACAAGAGCATGGCAGATGAGTTTAGTGTTCCTAATAAAAAAATCTAATTCCCCTAATCTGTATCAAACACTAAAAGCTACATGCTACCAATTATTTCCCTCCAGTTTTAATTTACAACAATCAGTTATAATGGATGAAATTAATTCTTAGTTTAATTTTGTTGGCTGTGTGCTTAGAATCCCATTTTTTTCCATCTCCCCTTTTCCTGGTGCTGGAAATTAGCTGCATCCAGCTTCAGTGGCACTAGCTAAGATGGAACATTGGTCCTGATTGTTTAGTAATCATCACAACTTTTGGTGTAATTCACTATTTGCTGCAGCTTGTGTGGTTTTAGTCTCATTAGCTTTGCTTGCCCTTTCAAATCCAAGGTTTTAAAATTAAAATGATAAACAACACCATCTGTATCTTCCATCAATAAATACATCTCCATTTTCACCACTTGCTCCGGTTTCTCTTTTCCTTTAGAGAAGCCTACGGGGTTATCCTAATTTGCACTAGTTTAACTGCATCTTAAGACTCTGGAACTGGTCAGAAATCCTGCATGCTTAAACTTTGTCTCAGTGCAGATGGGGATGGGCACGGTGAAGATGGTGCCACGGTGCTGTTGCACGGAGCAGCGATGGAGCCTGCACAGGCACGGGGCATTTTGCACATCGGTGAGAGAGCTCAGAAGCTGTCTCAGAGGATGGTGTATCATGAATGGCAAAATTATCCTCTGGGTTATAAGCTCTTGTGCTATGCAAATCACTGACAGCCTCTCCTTCTTAACTACACTCTGCAATTTCCTGCGGCAGCGGTGGATGGGAACAGCTGTTGCGTCACAGAGACTCGACAGAAGCCTCCCAGCATCAAGAGAAGGGCCTTTTCCCTGCTGAGGGGAGCTGTGAAGGAGAGTTTTCCATCATACTCTGCATTATGCAGCGTGCTTATCCCAAAAGACTGAAGATTGAGTTCCCCTTTCGCTTGCAGGAGCGTAGTTCATGTTCAAGCCTTAACAACCTTTAAATAAAATAAACCCACTGCGCTGGCTCAGCGGAGCTCTGACAGATCATGTTCACCTAGCACTTGTTGAAATGAAAACGTTTCCTGGATTTATCCTGATTTCCCTAGAATTTTGTAATTGTGGAGAAGGGGAGCAAGTTCAGACCAAGTCAGAACGCTGGTATTTTTAAATACAACATCTCACTTTCTCCTTTCTACGTCGCTTTTCAGTTTGAGTGATTATTTTTGCCTGGCAAGTGCTAACATCTTACATCATCAAAAAGTCAGCTTGCAAACCTGATGTGCTGCAACCAGAATGTCAGCCAGTGTGAAAGTTGGGTCCTCTGGGCCAACACAACACCATCCCTCTGCTTCAACAGCAAAGGGGTTTAGGAAGAGCTTTTAGCCCACTCGCCTATTGCCATTGCTTACCATAGGTATTGTTACCATGATGTGCTGAGCAGGGACCAGGAATACTTGTGCACTTCCATACTCACAGGGTTAAACTGATCAAATACGTGCTGACTTTATTTGCTTTAAGTGACAGAGCTTCTTTTGCTTTGGTGATTGATTGTTGTTGAGCTCAGATCACTCCTGCAGACAGGGCATTCCTGGCTGTGCTCCCCATGCCCAGCACCAAGGCTGATCCACAGCATTGCCCAAGCTTTGGTGTCTGGGAGATCAGTCTTGCCTGCCAAGTGATGCCACGGACAGGGGGAATAGATGGGACCTTTGATTTCTTATTTCCAAGAATAAAAGACTGGACACCAGGCAGTTTTAGGTGTAGCATCACTATGCACTCAATACCCAGGAGATATGCAGGTCTGGAACCAGTTTCAAACCTCCTTCCTCCCCCTCTCATTTTTTCCATCCTTCCTAACCAAGATTTCAGTTTGTAGTATGGAAAAACCTTTGAAATCACCCTGTCACTGTGCAGAGCCTGGTATGCAGATGAATGGTTAATAGGTGCAATGCAGGCATAATTACAGAGTTATAAGAGCTTTATTTATGTTCTTCACGTTAAAGTGGGGTCCTGGGTGTAAGTGAGGCAATCACAGGAAAATTTTCTCATTAGTCTCTTAAGAACAGTGAAAGACACAAAGAAAGGTGGATTTGTCAGTGGTGGCTGGTGCTCAGGCAGGCAAAGGTCTGTTCTACACTTGGTTGTTGTTACTCTGGAGAAGTTTGCACACATTATTCCAGTGAGTGGAGCGTGGAGGTCACCATGTACCTTCCCCTCCTTGCTCAGGGTTTGCTGGGCTTTAGGCACTTGCCCGTGACTCCTCTGCTCATAAGGCAGTTCCCTCTCACCAAGGGAAAGGCACATCCGTGGGCAGTTGGCTTGCTCAGAGCAACAGGGGGGATATTTCAGCTGGAAAATTTTTAGGGGGAGAAAAGTGCAGATTTGGTGATACCGGAATATTTCTGCTTTCCCTGGTGTTGGTTTTGCCTGTGTGGTGCAAAGGAAAGCAGCCTCCCCCCACCCCGGGTGAGATGCTCCGTGGCAAAGGTTTCCAATCAGCTGGGATCACTTCTGAAATTTGAAATAATCCATGGATTTGAAATTATTTCCCTGCATGTTAAACCATATCAAAGCTGGGTAGGGGTGAGAAGGACCTATTTATTTATTTACTGCTACATCAGTGAAGTATTTTATTGAACTCAAAGCCGAAGCCTTTTGATTTTTCTATTGCCAAAAAGTTCTAAAACCCTTTTTTGGTTTAATTTTCCCCATTTTTTTCAGAACTATCAGCCAAGCACAAAGAGTATCAGACTCCATGTTCACCAGAGGCTATGTGGAAGGTTTGCATTCTGCTAAAGGACTCTAAAAATGTTCATCTGAAATTAATAGTAGAATATATTTTTATGATGTGGTGTGGAACAATAAACCCAGATGTTCACTGTGCAACAGAGAGCTTGCTGCAGCGATATAAATCTTTGAATTCATTTAGTTTTTCTCTTTTGTCAGATGTGTATGGACAGTTTTCTGTGCATGTTTTATCCAACTCAATTTTTACTGAGGAAACGGAAATTAAGCTGTTTTGATTCCAAATGCAAATGTTTTAACTGGATGCAAATGCTTGCAAACCCCAGAATCCAAAAGTTGGACTGAGCCAGACCGTGGAGGTGTCTGATCTGGGCTCTGGTTTAGGTGGGTTTAGGTTTCTATTACTTGTATCTTGGATTAATATGGTTGTGATACACATCAAAGCTTCACCCTCTTCCCCAAAAAGTAAATCCAAGGGGAACTGCTGTGGCTGAGGCCACTTGCCTACTCCTGGGGTTGTGCTGTTTGCTCACAGCCATCTCATGGTGTTTCAGTTCATTCCTTAGTGAGCCAGCTGCTCGGGAGTTGGGCTGGTGGCTGCTCTCTTGGGCAGGTCTGGTGGCCCCCCAAACCCTGGGTAGGGACATGCTGGTGCCAGGAGGAGCTGCAGCTTCCAGCAAACTGGGAACCGTAGCTCGGGGCAAGAGTAGTTTGCAGAGTTGTCTTGTGGCTGGTGCAAGTCCTGATGTGATCAAAGGCAATGGTAGTGTAGCCACTTGCTGGGTTTGTTTTTCCTTCCTCTCTGTTTGCTCCATGCTGCACGTTCAGAGGAGAGGGGTGTACACCCTGCACATCCCAACCACACACACGGGGGGTGACTGAGTTGTCTCTTGCCTGTGCAGCTGCTCCATGGAGCACAGACTGTGCTGCAGAGCAGCAGCACCACATTGGCTTTGCAGGTGGGGAAACTGAGGCACAGCCAACTGGCTTTTCATCACAGGCAGGGAGAAACCCCAGACCTGAACTTAAGTACTTTCTGCTCTGTCTCCCTTTCCCTTGCACAGAGCCATAAGATAATCTGAGTTTGTCAGAGGAGCTTTTGCAGCCACTGGGCTGTTCCCCAGTGTCGAGCTCAGCTCTGTGCATCCCACAGCCAGGGCTTGATTGTCACCTCCTTCCCTCCTCATCTCTGTACAAGAGGGAGGAACAGCAGGTTTGGGGCAAGCTGGGTCAGGAACAGTTCAGGAAGGGAAAAAATGGAAGAAAAGGCTTGCGAGTGCTTCCACTAAACAGAATCTCTGAGACAGAAGTAATGGGGGGATTATGCAGAATCAGCACATGGGTTCCTCCAAGTGACTTTCCTCGACAGAAGGACACTAATCGTGCTTTCAGAGATCAAAGCCTTTAATCAACGTTTAAGCATCTTAAGTTTGTTCCGCTTTATTAAATGAAAATAATGACACTGTGTTTTACATTACACTAAGGAGGAGGAAGATGCCCCAGAAAAGCTGCCTGTTTCCTCTCTCTGCAGAAGTCCTACCCTTAATAGCTGAGCACAAAATTACCTCCTGTCCCACAGGGCTCGGTGGCAGCTTACAGAGTGTAGCTGGGAAAGGCAAAGCTTGATCTCCAGCGCCCGTAAGTCGATCAGACACATCTCTTGACATGTGGTGGAGGTAGAGTCCTACACCATGGGCACATCTGCAGCAGCTGTGTGTGTTCAGGGAGATGACAGGTAGTTCTGCCATGATTTGATGGAGTAAAACCTTTTTTTTCACTGCAAAACACAGAGTGCCTGATTGAAATCTTTAGCAAACATATCCCTCTTCTGCTAAGTAGCTTGCGCTGGCTGTGCTTGGGAAGAGTTAGATGTGTCCCCTTGGAAAGTGCTAAAATGAAACTTTTACATTTCCCAGTTTGAAGCAGTCTTGCTTAGAATTGACCATTATTTTTATGATCACTTTTGAAAATGCTCGAGCTGGAAGTAAAACTTTCCCTTGGGTCTGCAATTACTTTGGTTTTGTTTTTTTTAACACCAATTTTCCAAAGAAAAAGTTAAAAAAAAAAGTTAAACAGAATCTTTTATTTCCTATTTTAAATTATGCAGCATTACCAAAGAGCCTTGAAACCAATTATTCAAACAGGTCTTTGCTTTTTCCCATGCTGAAGGACAAATCCTGCCCTTGCAGTGGAAGAACAGCTCCAGGAAGGGGAGGGAAGCTTTGCAAACCTTGTCTCTCCCCAGCAGTCCAGAAGACAGAGGAGAAAATGAGCCCCCCTGCAACACACTTATTACCATCTCATCTGCATCCAGCACCAGTGCTCTCTCTCGTGTTGCAGTGTCAGAGCAGGGAGGTCTGATCCAGCTTTCTATCACTCTCCTTGTCAATTAGGTCTTGCTTTAATAGGTTTACAGGGAACAACCAGTGTAAAGGAGATGTAATTCTTGTGCACTGCAATGTGTCAGGTACCCTGGGTCAGGGCAGCACTTGGGAGCCTCCACCCCAGGTTTGTGTGTGCAGCTGCTTGGCTGGGTCTGCTCTGCTCCCCATCCAGTCGGTGTGGCCTGGGGAACCATCACAGAATCACAGAATCACAGAATCTAAGGGGTTGGAAGGGACCTCGAAAGATCATCTAGTCCACCCCCCCTGCCAGAGCAGGGTCACCTAGAGTCCATCACACAGGAACGCATCCAGGCGGGGTTTGAATATCTCCAGTGAAGGAGACTCCACAACCTCTCTGGGCAATCTCTGGGAACCATCACTGACATCTTGCACTGTTACATTCCTGTTCTTGCAGGACATGTGGTGCTGGTGTGATGGATGCCTCTTTTCTATTGCTAGGAGAAAAAGGGGTTTATGGCAGATGGTTACAGCTCCCCACCCCAATCAGTAAACATCCAGTGATGGAGAGACAAGCAAGCAGGATTGCAGGAGTCAGCATCAGCCCAGGCTTCCAAAGCCGCTTTTCAGAGCGCTGTTAGCAGCTGCTCTCCTCCTCAACATTGCTGCAATGCTCAGCTCACTGGCAGAGAAAACTCATCCCATGGAGGGCAGGGAGCAGCAGGGACCCCAAGGCTCTGCCCTTCAAGTCCTGTGAGGCTCTGTATGCCTTTGGGGTATGTAATCTGTCAGAAAGGTTCTTCTCTCCTTGACTACTCCAGGTCCATCTCAACATCTCGCCCGTGTTTGAAAAGCCCCACTTGTTACTGGTTTAGGTGCAAGAGTCTGCCAGGATGGTGTCCGTCCAACTGGGTGATGGCCACTCTCCCCAGTTCTGTCATTGCAGAGGCTTTTGGCCACGTTTTGAATTCTTGACCTTAACATCACCACCTTGCCATCCAGATGGCTTTAGAGGAAGGGACTGGGCAGTCATTGTCAGAACTCAGGGTTTGTTAGTTAGCAAGCCAAACTGACACTCTTTGATTAAGCAAATTGCTCTCCAGGGCCTGCAGTTTGCAGCTTTGCTGCGTGTCAGATATCCACACTGAGAGGAAGGTGAGAGCTGAGCAATAAATCTGTCGATTCACCTTGAAATGATAACTTCTTCAATGTCTAAATTTGATTTCTTCAGTCAGTGCAACCTCTGCCTAGATACACCAGTACTGTTCTCTCTTCCTAAGCAGCCTATCCAACTTCTACATGTTGACAAGGGTGCAGGTTCACTCTGCCCATGCATTCCCAGCCAGAGTCACGTTTGTGCCCGGTGGCATTGGGTCCTCCTGAGGTTTGTTGTTCATCGTTACCGCTGCCTTTCCCACAATACTGAGCAGGCTGATCCTTGCATGTCACATGTCGTTAGGTTTAGAGTCATCTAGCACAGACATTAGTCTGGAACTGTCTGGTGTGTGCCACTTGACGGCAGCTTTCATGGTCTGACACTGCCTTCAGGCTTCAAGATCTTAATGTGATGAATCTGTGCCTCAGTTTACCTTTCTCACCTACCAATTTCATCCAAAAATGGACAAAATGTATTTTTCTTCTAAACTTTTCTGTTTCAGTTAACAATGCAGTAACTATTGGCAGCTCTTTGAGCCATGGAGATTTTTACAAGTGCACAAACAAGCACCCACCAGCTGCCCAGGGCAGTGGTGGAGTCCCCATCCCTGGAGGGATCTCAAAGATGTATAGACGTGGTGCTGAGGGACATGGGTTACTGGGGACTGGGCAGTGCTGGGTTAACAGTTGGGCTTGATGGTCTTAAAGTTGTCTTTTTCAAGATGAAAATCCTCCCCTCTTGGGGGAGAATGGGAGAAACCCATGGTGATGTGATTTCAGAAAGTGTGATGTAAGGGGAGGTACATAAAATGAGAGGGGATGGATGGATGGATGGATGGATGGATGGATGGATGGAGAGGCAGCAGATTAGGGTGGCAGGAACTCTGAAGGGCAAGGGCAGCCTTGAAGACACAAGATGGTCCAGACAACTCAACCCTGGTGCTGGCAGAAGGCTCAGCAGGCTCCTGTGGCTCTGATGCTTTTTCACACTGACTTTTTGCATTCTGTTCATGTTTCTCTCTATTTCTACACCTGGATCATGGCCAGAATGAAAAAGAAGACGGGGAGATAGAAAACTTAGTGCTTTTCAATTAAACAAGAAGCACTTTGCCATTGTAAGTGAGCTTATTTAGACATTAAATCAAAATCAAATGCTTGCACTATCAGTGCTACTTACAGTCTGATAATTAATGATGGCTTTCCCCAGTGAAAACCCCTCTGTGTTCTGTCAGCACCACTGTACATCTTTGATCAAAAGCTTTTTAAGTAGTTTCAGAAGCTGGATCTGTAAAATAAAAATAACACGTAGTGGTAATCCTCTGCCCAAGAAATAAATAATAAAGACTTGTAACATTTAAGTGTTGGATGTCAGCTAATCAACAATTTCAGCATCACTGCATCGTGGTGAGCTGAGAAATGGGAGAATGAAGGGTTTTCTCTGCAGTTATGTGGAAGCTCTTGTACATCCCTCTGACAGCGTGAAGGAGTTTTAAAGCAGATGTAAATTATTTTTGCCTTGTTTTCAGGACCTTTTCCATAACCTACATGGTGGAAAGGGATCTTAGTGCTAATGAAAGTCAAGCTCAGTTCTTCTTATGGAAATACAAACCATCCCAATTGTGTTTGTCCTTTCCCCTGCTGAGTGATGGAAGAGAATAAACAGCAAGAGAGTCTTTAGTCTTTGCCAAGCAGAAGTCCCCAAGGTCATATCCCTTCAGGGGCCTTCAGCAGCCAGAAGATAACCTGGACACCTCTGGAGCTGGAAGCATGAACCACTGGGAGGAGAAGCTGACTGCAGGTGTAAGGGCTCCAGGAAGGTCAGAAGCCTCAAAGTGGGATGTGGCCAGCAGGTCTTACCTCGCCACCAACTCCTCACCTTTCTTACAGGGTTTGGACTGGCCTCCATTCACAGATGTGCCTTTCTTTTCACATCTTTTTTTCTCTCCACTCCCTTTAGGAGCACCTGGAAGAGCCATCTCCTTTCCCACCTCTCCATTTGGAGGTAGAGTTAAGTCCCACCTGATGCTCTTGAGCAACACATGCCTCCCCTCTCTGTTCTCAGCTACCACACAGTGGGTGTTGAGGACAGCATCCCTCACCCTTCCCTCTCCCAACCTGTCTGCTGGAAGGAGCCTCCTCCCATCAACATGCTCAGCAGAGTAGACAGCTGCCAAGTGCAATAATTAGGCCTCACCTCACTCCGCCTAGCGCTGCCAGCTGCTGGTACAATTAAGCTGCATTATTACTTTCTAAATTGAGAAACGCTCCCCCTCCTCCCTTGCTCCCCTCCTCCTTCCTCCCTCTCCCCCACATGTGCAATTCACGGTGGTGCAGCTTCAGCACTTCCCAGCCTGGGTGGGATGCTCAGCGCCAGGCAGGGTTTAGAGCTCAGTGCAGGACCTGGCCCTCCATCTCGGTGAGAAGAAAAATGGGGTTCTGCCTGGTGTTGTAGAGAGGGGAGAGGAGATGGAGCAGTGAGTCTTCATTGCAACCTCTGTCTCCCATGATCACCTTCGGGAGGATCGACACCAACCAGCCAAAACTCTTCCCATACATCCTCTTCTGCCTCCCTCCATCTCTGCCCTGTTCCCAGCTACAGGGGTGTGGTCCCCATCAACACCCAGAGCAGGATGGTGGGGTCTGTTCAGTCTGCTGGCACAGCTCCTTGTGTCACCATTGGCTCACCCCATGAAGCCAACGTAGGCCAGAGACAGTAGATCATTGTGATTCTGGTTCATCTGGACTGAGATTTGAAGTTTGAGTTCCTGTAGCAAGTCTGTGTGCAGACAATGAGCACTTTCAAAGAGGTGGTGGAAGCTGGGGACATGCTGAGCCCCAGCAGCTGGAGGAGTGAATAACCTTAGTGACTAACCAGGGCTAGAAGTGGAAAGAAAAAATGTGGTCTTTCCCTTCATTCGGCTGCCAGCATGTGAGCAGCAGGAGAACACATTTTCTGGTTAGTGACCACGGAGTGTTTCAGTTTGTGGCCAGAAGCAGACCCATCGTGCAATAAGGATGGTTTAGTGTTGTTCAAGTGAGAGACATCTCATCTGCCATGGAGGACAGGCCGGAGCAGGTGGACTCCAGCATCTCCAAAAGAAACCACGTGGCATGGAGGTCTAGAGCTCTAGGAAGAGCCTGTTGGAACAACCTGAGCAGGATCGTGGCATGGGCAGCTTACTGTGTTTACTCAAACTGCATGAGAGGACAACTGGAGGAATCTAGAGCACTGGACTTTCTGGAAGTGACAGCCTGGATGTGACTCACTTCTTGTCCTTGGCTGCATCTGGTGTCTGGAGTACATGAATACCTTACAGTGGGGGTTGTGTGGAGGGACAATAGGTCTGAATTTGTCATCTAAGGGGACTGTAATCATGATAATTAACAGCATTTGTAGATTTTAGGCTGGCTGGCAATAAGATTTTACACAGTGCATCTTCTGCAGAATGATTTCTATTACTTTGAGCAGATAAAAACTGACATAGGATTAGAATGACTTGGAAAATCAATAAGCAATAAAACTTAGCATGAAAACAAATAAATTAACCCAAGCCAAAAAAACACCAAGAGACCATCAAACTAGTTAGACAGATGAAGTCAGATGTCACTCCAAGAGATGAGCAGTTAAGGCAGAGATGCCAGGCTCCTTTTCAAAATATTTTCTCAACCTCGTTGTCTCTTTAGGCTTGGGCTTGCTTCCATCTGCCAAACTCAGTCTGAATCAAGCGGAAAAAGATAGACAGCCTATAAAATAACTCATCTTCCTAGAAGATGTTTTCCTTTGTATTACTCTTCCATAGTGGATTTAACAGTAGCTAAAAATGCCCTTTGGGTGCTGGGCACGCTGCCGAGTCTCCTCACATCTCTGCTGCTCGTGGCTCAGTGCTGGGAACCGTGGGACTTGGGGCAGTTGCACTGGCCCGATTTGAGGCTTAGTGTTGAAGGGGAAGGTGAAGTTCATCACAGAGTAGGTTGCAGAGAGTGGGTTGGAGACTGTGATGGTACTGGGGGGTGAGGGAGCCGCCCGTAGGGTTGAGGGGTGACTCACCAGGAGAGCTCCATGCACAGCAGGACACTGGTGTGTGCCTGGACCGAGTCACCCTGCATGGGCATGGGAACCCAACTTGTGTGAGTGATGAACTGATTAAAATGCACTGGAACAATTACAATTGAGCGTCTGACTACAACCTTCAGCTCTAGCTTAATTAGTACATAAACCTCGCTTGGCGCCCTGTGCAAAGGAGTGAATTTAATGTGCTTGGACTTCTCTGTTCAACCTTCCAAGGAGGGTACCAGCAGCTCGCTCTGCTGCTGATGCCCCCCCCATGCAACAGCACTGTCATCATCCATTTTTATCTTAATGGGGCATTGAATAGTTTTAAGACTAATGATTTAAGTCAGTATGGACTGGGCTAGGAGAGCTGCTAGACCTAGATGCTGGCAGGTGTTGCTGTTATTCAGGGAAAGTCTCAACCGCTTTCCAGCAGCAATAGAAATAATTTTTTATTACTCATAATTATATGTTTTTAGCTAAATTAATCACTGGAGTGGATCTACTATTTGGTTCAACAGAATTGCACCATGCCACGCTTATTCTGAATGTGACTCTCTGGCTTGATGTGAGCTAAGTCTGGGGATGTTAATTAAGGTGGGAGGAAAGAATAATCCACTGGGAAAAGTCCAACTGGGGGCTCTGGAGCAGAGCTGGTGGGCTGCTGCGCTCGGTGGCTATTGCAAAATATCTGGGGGTTGACTTCATACAAATTGTGTTTTTTCCAGCTTTTTAGCAAAAAAGAACCTATGTAAGAAATTGTTCGAGCTTGAAGAAAACACTTGCTTCTTTTGGGGGAGATGGTGAAGTTTTTGTGGTTCAATTGTCTAGGAAGACGTTGAGTAATAAAATCCCATTTAACAATAAAACATCACGATGTTTTGATAAGGGAATCCAAGTGAGGGAAGGGGACCAGCAAGCAGAAGTGAATGAACTCAGCACCAGCTCATGACAGATTTACCAGAATCTGGGTGATTTCAGCATGAAACAGCTGAGCCCAGCTGTCTTTGGAGGAGGTAACCTCAAGTTCCTGCCTGTCACAGGCTCCTTGGTGGACCTTGGGCGTGAGCCACTTTGCCCTTTAGACCTCAATAGAGGACAATTTCAAGAGAAGTTTCAGGGAAAAAAGTAAAAATCAGTGTTTTTCACAAATGGGTAATCCATATGGTGTTTATGTCTAATCTGAAGGTCTTATTTAGCTCCATTCCTTTTGATTTTGACCTTTTAATGCTTAATTGTTTTCTCTCTTTGGTAGTTAATTTATATTTTGAATTGGAAGATCAGCCTAAACAGGAAACCAGAGCTTTTAATTAGGAAAATGTCAAAACAGGAAGTTTCAGACTCTGAAACTTTTTGAACGCTTAAAATTACAGATGGGTCAGAACAGACCTTTTGCTTGGAGAAGTTCTGGTTCCAGCACATCACCAGTTCTCCATGAGGGGAAAGATGAGGGAATTTCCTGAGAAATCTCGGAATATTTCTGGTACCTGCAGCAGGTTTTTAAAACCCTTTCACATACTTTCACCCTCCCACACGCACTGCTGAGAAATAAATCCTTTGGAAATGGAAATCAGGCTTGAAATAAACAGATTAGTAATGGTTATTTGGTAACACTTTATTAATTAAATGTCCTAAATACATTTAAGCCTAGGCATTTAATTTAGATTTATAAGGATAATTTAGATTTATAAGAATCGTTATTATACATTAAGTACAGTAAATGCCAATTGATTTTTATAGACAATAGTTACTGAGGTGTAACCACACTGCAAAATTTAATTATCTTCATACTTAGTTAAAAGGACAGTACAAAGGTTTCAGAACCAGGACCTTGTGTAAGGGCTGGCAGGGTTGGGAGCTGCTTCTGCTAATCTCACCTTGCAAAAGCCAACCTTTGCCCTGCCCCATATCTTATTTTCATGAAAGCCAAGTAAAAAGCTCAGCGTGCATTTTTCAATGGGAAAAATGATGGGAAATCTTTTGCCTCATGGTGCTCTGGCTGTTGACTGCAGCTGGGCAGGAGGCAGCAGGAGAGCAGTTGGCCAAGGACTGAGAGGCTGGATGTTGAAACCAGAGGCAGGCGCCTTTGAGTCCTTTTTGGTAGAGAGAAGTGTAATAGATCCCATCAAATATTTCCTGCCAATATCTTGCATCGTTAAGCCCCATTCTTAATATGAGAACTTAATACCTTGTAGCATCACACATCATAGAAAGACATGGAAAACAACACTGGGGGAGGCAGTGGAGTCAGTGGTTATGAGCAAAGAGGACATTTCTGACCTGTGCCGTGGAGAAACACTGATTTGTCATTGTGGGGCTGTGGTGAGAAAGGAGCAACATCAACACATCTCCATAGTGGGAGAAAAATGTTAACATTTTTTGAGTTCTTATCTGTGATTTCCAGACCACTGACAGAGCACTGGACCAGGCTGCCCAGAGAGGTTGTGGAGTCTCCTTGGCTGGAGACATTCAAACCCTGCCTGGATGCGTTCCTGTGTGATGGACTCTAGGTGACCCTGCTCTGGCAGGGGGGTTGGACTGGATGAGCTTTCGAGGTCCCTTCCAACCCCTAGGATTCTGTGGATTCTGTGATTCTGTGACCAGAAAGTGTTGATCCTTTTGTTCTAAAGGACTTTTTATTCCACCATTTTGCCATATAAACACATTTTTGTCATCTAAGCAGCTTTCCTTTTCTTGCTAGCCTGTGTAGGAACTCATTCATAAATCAGGTCTGATATATCTTCCCTTTCCTGGTCAGAAGCAACCCAGAAGTTGGTGCCTGTGTGGGTGCTGGCCAGAACTGGTCAGTGGGGCCACAGCAGCTGATGCTCCTAGGGAAGGAAAGCAAGGGAGCACAATTCCCCAAGCCCTGCCAATGCAACCACGTGCAGAACCAACATTTGCAGCAAGGTAAAACACAGCCTGAATAACCAAACCTGTGGTTTCCAGTCCTTCAGTGGTGGGAGCACGCAGCAAAATCAATTCCACTGCTGTCTTCTAGGATGGAAACATCATCAGTGCAGGGATCTCTCGCTGTTTCCTTTTGCAAAAATTTTTACAAACATTTGATTCATTGGCAGTTCAGGAAGGTTCATGTTCTGTAAGCTTTGCTTTGAGATTTGAGGAAGAACGAGCCCAGAATCTCAAGCAGGGGCCAATGAGTCTCACCTGTGTTCATGTCAGCCCCATAAATCAGCCCAGACACTCAAACAAGTTCATGAACCTTCAGGAAACTTTAAACGAACCTGGGCTGAATCTCCAGGCTACATGCACACTTCTCGTAGGAAATAATTCACAACATGCAGCTCTGAGGACACGATAATGATTTCTAAAGCGAAAATAACATAAAGCATAGATATTATAGGGGATAAACACATTTGTAATGCAGTTGTGCTGAAGACTTTGCCGTTGTAATCTTGAAATGTAAATTTGCCTGCCCTGGCCACTCTGACTTCGCCCACATTTTTCTCTCAAACACCACAAGTACCAAAAGCCGACAATTCTCAGTAAAATTAAGAGTAACCCCAAGTGCTTTAAAATCCAGCCCATGCTGTATATTCTGTGCTGCATCTGTTTAAGATGCAATATTGCCCATTTTCCAGATGAAAAGTGATCCACTGCTACACGGGGTAATTTCGCCGCTAAATTGCTCGGTGGTTTGAGGAGTAGCAGCAGCTGAGCTGGAAGGTGGTGCATGGGGCAGGGATGAGCATATGTCAGCAAGAGCGCTCGGAGGGGAAAGAGATTGTGAGTGGGGAATCCAGCAAGCAAATGAGATGATCCTGTTGAATCTGTAATTGAGATAATTACTTGGAATATGGATATTGAGTTTGCGGAGGAGGAGCTTGTGTGTGCGTGCTGGTGCATCTATCCATGTGTTTGTGTGGATACAGGGATATTGGAGCTGACTCACTGGCTGCAGTTCAGGACCAGTTGAACTCAGTGATGAAGCTTTTCAGGCCAGGCTTTTATTTCTGAAAATGTCAGTCTTGGTATGTTATATTGGAGAAAGAATAACAATTAGGGTGGACTTTAGGAAGGAGCAAGGAGAGGTGCCCACATCCCTATCAGTCGGTGGGAACAAGGCGCATGACCTGCTCTGGCTCCTTTGCAAATTCCTGGGATAATGGGGATGCCAGTGAGAATCATAGGCTAAAATTCATCCTCCTCGATGTGCTCTAGCCATGAAGTTGAAAACTTTTTCTGAAGTCTTTGGAAATCCAGAGGAATTCAGGTTTTACTCTTTGGCCGTGCTTTCCTGTGTTTGTGTAGCAAAGCCTTGGTGGGAGAAGCTAAATCTGGCTGTGCTCCAGAGAGGGTAAAAGTCCCAGCACCGTGTTTGTGCCATGCTGTGCCCACATGGGCCAACCAAGCCATTGAGAGGTGAAACACTTGCCTGAGCAGCACGAGGCTGTGTTAGCAGGGAGCCAGCTTCTCAGGTACCTGCTCTGTGAACACACTGGAACCCAACATGAGCTCCTTCGTGGCAGTTGACCAGAGGAAGGAGAACGGGAACCGATCTGTCACAAACACTTCTTCACCATCTGCCCTTCTGGTGCAATTCTGAACTAAAACTGCTTCACGTGGGCTCCTTTGACTTTACTTCTCAGGGTGTCCCAGAAATTCAAACCTTGGCTGAGGACACACGTGCACGGCAGTGGGAGGATTAGAGCTTCGTGGCTTGGCACGACAAGCACTGGTCCAACGTCTGGACCAGCCCTATGCTGATAGCAATTCACTGCTCCCCTTCTCCTCTGGGTATAAACAAACAAAACCGATACTTGGGCAGGGCAGCAGCCCCAGAAGTGAGGTTTTTCTTTTTGTTGGCCTTGCAGAGGATGACCAGACGGAAAAATAGAGATAAATCTACTCACGCACGCAAATATTGTGATGAAAATGAAGACAGTTCTGTTGTGTGAATGTTTCAAGGAGCACAGAGCACTGGGAACATGTTCCAAATGTCAAATGGATTATACTCCTGTGCCCTTATTGTTTCATATAATTCTCATCTAATGTCACCCCTGGCAACAATAATACAAGTCTCAATATTCGCTTTGATGTAGCCTCGCTGAATACTTTTAAGCAATGAGCAAATTGCCAGGGGGAATGAGAGAAGGAGGGGCAGGCGGGGCGGGGGCTGCTGTTGCACCCAACACACGGGTGTCAAAACAGATCCCCGAATTAAATCCATCAGAAAGATGGAGTTTGCAATTTCAGGGTCCCTGACACTTGTGCTGCTGAAGCCTGGAGAGGTTCGCGTTGGAGTTTTAATCGTGAGGTTTGTCTCCATTGGAATACAATTAGGGAGCCCTGAGCTTGAAGCAAACAGATTGGAGGAGCACAGTGAAAGCAAATGCAGGAACATGAAGGGGGACAAATCATCTTCATTTTGCCAGGCTGAACAGAGCTGTCACATTACAAGGTCAGGCCCAAGCGAGCTGATTTTATGGGAAGGAAGGATAAAATGACTAGAAAGGTGGAAAGTGCAAAAGGGCGGCATGGGCTTGTCCTCCATTATTTTATTACTCCTTTGACCCCGAAGGTTTTCATAAAGTTGATTAACAGATACAGCAGCCAACACCCAAAGCCCTAATGCAACCATTACTCCATCCTCCTTCCAGGCACTCTCTGGCTGCTGCCAGCCAGGGTGTTTGCACCGTTACCCTGCAGCACCATCACTGAGAGCTGGTCCACGTCCCCCTTGCACCTGTGGGAACAAGGGTGGCCCAGTGCAAGGAGGGAGCAGGGGAGAGCAGAGCTTGGGAGCACAGACCGACCCCCCTGGCTCCAACATCCTCTCAGGGGGTGCAGAGAGCAGAAGGTCTCCCCTCAGGCTCCTTCTCTCCAGGCTGAGCACCCCCAGCTCCCTCAGCCGCTCCCCATCACACTGGGGCTCCAGACCCTGCCCCAGCTCCGTCCCCTTCTCTGGACCCCTCCAGCCCCTCAATGTTCTTCTGAACCCAGTATGACTTTTCTATCCAAAATTTCACTGGCCAGGGAGCCACTCAGCACAGGGTTAGCAAGTCTTCTCAAGGGGCTATACCTACATTTTGGGTCCTTAATATTTATAATCTCAGTGTGTGGCCTCTCTTCTGCGTCCTGCTGTCTGAGTTGATTGTGCAGTGTTTGTCTTATTCCAAGGGCCATGAGATGTGACATGGACATAATGTTTCACTTCTTATTTCTCCCTTAAATTATAGGAGTTTCACTGAGCTCTATGATTTGTGTGGTCGGTATTACAGGTATCAATCACAGCTTGCCTTTCTCTCCCATCTCTAATGCCACAAGATTTCTTCACTGCTCGCCAACCTACACAGACTTGGTTTGAATTAAAGAGGTTGTTGCTTGTGGAGGAACTGGAAGGACAGAGCAACATAAAATGGTTAGAGGTCTGGTGTCACATGGGTGTGCAAAAGAGCACACAGCGTGTCAGCGTGTACGGTTATAATCCGAATTCCACCTCATGGTGATCTCCTCATGTTTCACTGGAGCAGCCACAGGACAGAGATTCAGGAGATGGGGTCAGTGCCTGATGGGCTCCTGCCCTTCTGGGAACTCCAGCCCATTGTACTCCCACTTGTCTCGTTACTCGCCCCACTCCCTTTATTCCCTCTCTTTGCTTACAATTCTTGGACCAAGTCTCTCCTTGATCATAGATGGTTGAAGGCATCTGTTTTGTGTAGGATCTCTCTGTAGTGAAAGGAGATGCAGACAGGACCTGCGTAACTATTCCAGGCTTGGATATGCTGTTACTAACATGTAGTGAGAGAAATCCCACCCGATGTTCCTTCTTCAGCCAATGACAACAGAAGGATGCCCTACAGAAGCCAGCGCTTGGGTCCTGAAAGTGTCTGACACTGTCTGAAGACACCTGCCTCTTGCTACAGACTGCAGGGTCTGACTGGACTGACTTGCTTCTTCATTTTGATGGTTGAGTGCTAAAGTTCCTCTTTAGAGTGCTAAAGCCCTTTACAACTACCTAAAAGGAGGTTGTCGTGAGGCTGGTGTTGGTCTCTTCTCCCCAATTGCTAATGACAGGACGAGAGGAAATGGCCTCAAGTTCCATCAGGGGAAGTTTAGGTTGGAGATTAGGAAGAAGTTCTTTCCTGAGAGGGTGGTTGGGCACTGGAATGGGCTGCCCAGGGAGGTGGTGGAGTCACCATCCCTGGGGGTGTTCAAAAAAGGAGTTGATGAGGCACTTGAGGCCATGGTCTGATGGTCAGGAATATGATGGGATAAAAGTTGGACTTGATGACCCTGGAGGTCCCTTCCAATCATAATGATTCTATGATTCCACCTCGAAGAGTGGGGTATGCTGCAGGCTGCAAAAATACTTCCAAAAGCGCCTTTGGTTGGAGTTGGGATCCCCAAACAGTCCCACAACATTGATTTTTGTCATTATAAACATGTATCAGATCAGACTAACAAAGAATTAGGATATAAGATATCTAATATTTTCTTTAGAGGGCAGTTTCTCTCTTATTTTCCTTGCTGAAATACAGCTGCTAGATTTGGCCCCAAATCTTCAGCCCACAAGAGCTGATCGGAGAGAGAACTGTTGGACTCTCTCTTGGAAAATTGTCCTAATTCTGGTGAGCAGCACAAGATGATTTAGCTTAGAGTAATCTAGTACCAGTACCAAAATGATGTCCTTTCTGTGCCCTTGGTCCTGCCGTGCCACTGAAATGCAGTCACAGCCACCTGCAACTTGTGATGCTGCTTATATTTCTTATTCTCTTCGCCGTTGCCTGAGGGTATGCACCAATCTCTTAATACATATATAAATATTATCCTTGTTAATCCCTCGGAGAAAAATAATATCAACAAAACTTATTACTGTTTCCTGTGTGGCTGACTGAGTAATGTGAACCAGATGCTGTTTATATTTAAAAAATGAAAATGCCAATAAAAAAGTAATTTCAATAAATTCACCTCTTGGTATTTTCCTATTGCAAATGGAGAAATAAGGGGAGAGGTGCTTCATCTGCATGTTAAACTCCAGCAAAGACAAATGGTCTTCATTACAGTGCTTATAGAATCATCGAGGTTAGAAGAGACCTTCAAGCTCATCCAGTCCAACCCTACTTCCATCCCCACTAACTCACATCACCCAGCACCACATCCAGATGCCTCTTGAACACCTCCAGGGACGGTGACACTGGAGGATTGGTACCATCCTCCTAGGACTAAACATCTCCAGATCAGGGTTTGTCTGTATGAGTCTGGACTGTGGACTGTGCTTACACACCTCCACCCCGCTCTTGCAGAGAGACAGCAGTGGTCTTCCTCCCCTTACTCCTCCTCCCCAGGCAGCTCCACCACCCAAGACAATAGCAGCAGGGTTAGAAAAGTTTCTTTCCATCACTGGAATAACAAAAACTTCCCTGGTAGGCACACATCTCCAGCGTGCCACGAATGGAACAATTAAAAATGATAAAGGGTCTATCTTGGTTCTGAACACTGGTTTAGTGAAGAGATAAGTTCCTCTTTCATTCAAAGTCATTAGCGGCTCAGCAATTTCAATGCCATTTCCCATCGAAATGGATGAATTTTTAATCCGTTAATTGCATGTTATCCTAAACACCACGTGTGCTTTCTTCTTATTTATCCACTTGCTTTTGTTGTTACAGGTAAATGCTTTTTTGAACTCGCTTTTATGGGGGAAAAACCTCATTGTTATCTCTCTCTCTGCAGGAAGACAATGGGGGCTGCCGGCCTCGGCGGGGAGTGGCGCAGGAGCGGTGTCTCCAGTGACTTCTCTATTTGGAAGCTGCCTTTGGATGAGACGGGCTGTGATCCTGGGATTGGCACACATGCCGGTGAGAAAAGCAGGATTTTTTTCTTCCTCGTCTCTGAAATGGCTTTCGTGATAACATAAAAATTAATTACTGAAAGAAATATTCCGCCGATCCGATAAGTGTGTTCATTGGAGACATCTGTTTGGTTTTATTTCCGAAGAAATTCCTGTGTTTTGCTCTTGGAGCTGTGAATGGTTGGTAATACAGCTATTGTTGCAATAAATATGCATTCATTTCCGACTTCAGGAACATTTATGCGGCTTTGTCTACCCTGAGTTGAATTTTTAGGAGCCTGAACACAAGGGTACACGCCAAGATTGAGATCAGATTTTTTCAAAGACTGAGGAGGCTGGAGCCAGGGATTAACTTTAGATCGTGGGCTTCGTAATTATAATAGGACCCATTTAATGGAAAGAATCAACAGAACAAACCATTCCTAAGACATCTGACATTTGCTGGGAGGAAAAATGAGTTTATTTTTCTTGTCATGAAGGATGTATCAGTGCCCCATGGTGACACACATCATATTTATTTTTGAACTGCCTTCAGTAACTTTCCTGTTGTGGATATATTTGTTTCTTGCCCATGAACTAAGAGTAAATAGTCTATGAAATTCCAGCCAAGTCACTGATTTCGTCTGAGATGCTGTTGCTCTGCCTTTTGCATTTTTACCTGTAGTTCTACAAATTTGGTATAAAAAGCTGTTAAATGAGAACCCTGATGGTCTGCACTTACCTTGCACTTTGCTGCAAATTGATGACATAAATTTCAGGCCAATGAATAACGTGGGCAGTGGAGTTGAAGGCCAGAAGATATCACAGGAATTATTTAGATTATTTCCTCCATAGCTCGGGTCACACATGGAGTAATTCTGAAGCTGGAGGACATTAGTCTTCCCATTAGGCAAGGCATACTGGTTCAAAAGGTCAACTGGTTGGCCAAATGCACCCGTCGCTCTTGTGTCCTGTGCCAGGAGGGAGGATGTATGGGGCTTTTGCAAGAATACTGCTGTGAGCTGAGTGCGTGGATCATAGATCTGAGAATCTTCCTCCATACTTCAGCTTATTCCTTTCTCTGAGCCAGCCTTCCGGGGTTTTTGGGAGAATATGAAATGTCCGCGGGAGATAGAGAGCTGAAGGAATGGTGGTGGTGATTTTCTTGCAAAATGGGAATGTGTACTGCAGCTCTCCCCACACCTTTTTGCTGGAATTGTGATGATTATTGGGAATAGGAGTGTTGCAATATCCTCAGGGTTGTCACCTTTTATTCTTTTTTTTCCTTTTGACCTGACTAGAAAGTACCAAAAAGCTCAGAACTGTGCATTCTAATCAAATTCTGCTGATTCAGCGAATCTATTGAGAACTGGGATAAGGGCTGGAGTGGAGGCTCACACTGATCTGAAAGCAAACATGACTGTGAGGGCAGTTACGCTTCTGGCTAAATACTCCAGTTGCTGAAATAAGCATCAAACCACCTGGTACTGTGTGCTCTGTCAGGATTTGCCATAGCTGAGGTCTGAATTCACTAACATTTACAGTTTGTCATTGCTTTTTTTTTTGGCCAAGAACAGGGATTAGTAGCTGAAGTTAAAGGCTATGCTTGCTTTTTTCCCAGCCTTAGTTGATCATGCAGAAACAGGCACAGCGTATAAAGCTTTTGGAAGGCTCTGCCCAACTTTTGGATGACAGTTTTGTTGGGAACTGGATCATTTCCCTTCTCTTACTGTAGCACCATTCCATGCAGTATCTGGAGAGGAGCTGTGGCAAGATGGGAGCTCTGGGTGTGGAACTTATGCAGATCCCCAGGAGCTCCATCACATGGACCAGAAGCCCTCCAGAAGTGGAGGGGCCTGGATCTAAAGGATATAGGAAGGCAAGAGAAAAAGAAATGTCTCTTGTGATTTCATGATTTGATGTCTCAAGTACAACAGTAAAGGGCAAGCAGAAGCATCCAGTGGTTACTGACAGTTCTGAACCTACCAGATGCATTTTGCAGCCCTGCCTTTAATTCAGTGTGACACGTACAGACCCAGTAATGTAGGGCCAAGCCAAATCAGGTCCTGAGATCTCCTTGCTAACATATATGGTAGTTTGCAAACCCCTTACGGACTCAAAATGTTAAATGCAATAAAGAGAATGTTTCCTTAAGCAAAGCTATTCGCAAGTCAAGACCAGATGTATGCTTCACCCTGGCTAATATCCAGCATGACATGGCTGTGCAGGTGTCTGGATATTAATGTTTGTGTATTAGGATGCACAGTAAATATGATTCCAGCAATATCACAGGGACCAATTAGCTATTAAGCTAGAGGCTAATTTTTATTTTTTTTTTATGTTGCAATAAATCTTACTTTTCTACAAAGCCTGGGCAAATATTAAATCAAATCCCTTTCTTCTCTCCCTCCTCTTTAGTTATTGATTGGGGGAATTATATATCAACTAACCACAAGGAGAGCATGCCATAACTCTGATTGATTGCCCCTATATTTCTGGCACTAATTCTGTGACAAGTGCATGCTTTGCTGCCCACCCTTGTCTGTGCTTTATGTCAGTGGCCTTCTCCCCTGGCCAATTCATAGATTAAAAGATGGGACCAGCACGATGTATGAGGTCTTTCTAGGTGACTTTCTGCTCCGTGAGCTGGGTACCCTACTGCATAGGACAGGCAAATACTCACCTCTCTCCCAAAATAATGTTCCTCTAGGTGAAAAAATTGCTTGTGAAAACAGAAGGAAAGAAAGGAGGTAGAGGGTAGAGCAAGACTGAGAGAGAGAGATAAATATAAACAAGAAAAGCTGCTAGGTCAGAATAGAATCATAAAATCATCAAATGGTTTGGGTTGGAAGGGACCCCAGAGATCATATAGTTCCAACTCCCCTGCCATGGGCAGGGACACCTCCCACCAGCCCAGGGTGCTCCAAGCCCCATCCAACCTGGCCTTCAACACTGCCAGGGAGGGGCAGCCACAGCTTCTCTGGGCACCTTGGGCCAGGCTCTCACCACCCTCACACCAAACAATTTCTCCCTCCCATCCCATCTCCATCTCCCCTCTGGCACTTGGAACCCGTTCCCCCTGGTCCCATCCCTCCCTGCCCTTGGCACCAGTCCCTCTCCAGCTTTCCTGGAGCCCCTTCAGGCACTGGAAGGTGCTCTAAGGTCTCCCTGGAGCCTTCTCCTCTCCAGGCTGAACACCCCCAACTCTCTCAGGCTGTGTTCATAGGAGAGGTGCTCCAGCCCTCGGAGAATCTTTGTGGCCCTAAAAGAAAAGGTAGAAGTCTTCAAACAAGACATGATGAGTCCATCTCTAGGTTCAAAGAAGCCTCTGTGCAAATGTGCTTGTTGCCATAATTACTGAGAATATCATTGGTTTGGGATCAGTAATACCTACCAATTTATACAGCCCTTTTCCTGTTGCCCATCCCTACAGCTCACATGAGTAAATGTCCAGGATCTCCTGGCTCTTTGGTTCTGAGTTTTGCTTCCCCATTTCCGCTGCTGGAAGGACCCAAAAATCTCCCTTTGAGTGTGTTTCAGGTCTTTGTTGAGGTAGGGAAAATAATTCTCTCACATGGTTATTTTTGCCATATTAAATAACCAAAGGAAATGCTGTTATGAATATAACATAATTCAGACTCATCCCTTAGCAGATCTCACTTTGGTGGGATAAATTTATCCCCGTCGGATTTCAAGAGCTGTCCACTGCTGGTTCCTAATGAATCAAACCAGCTCTGGATAACAGTAATTTCTACAAATCTGCTTATCTGGGCTAAATGTTTATCCCTTTAGCTGCAAACCTCTTGATCTGAAATCATTGTTATAAAACATAAGCAGGGAGTGTCTGCGACAAGCCTGTAATTGAAAGGCACTTATTTGCTCTGTTGTTAAAACGTTCAGCCAGGAACAGGAATTGAAGTGCCTGTTACCTACAGATTCTCCTGTTTGATTCATTTCTGCAAAACAACACATGGAAGGCTTTAAAATCACTCTTAAAAAAAAAAAAAACAAACCAAACCAACCTGAAGGTGCTGGATGAAAGCCATTTGGTGAGTGTGGGACACAAGCAGTTTGTGCAGTGTGAGAATGCGCCTGCTGGTGAGATGCTCAGACACTTTGAATCCAGACCTGAGAACAAATCAGAGATGGGAAGGACACGGGAGGAAGCAGGGACTCTAAAATAAAAGCTGTAGAAATGCTCGAGTGGAGCAGAAATACTTGGGCTGGATCGCTGTGTGATCTAAGAGCGATGAAGGAAAATGCTGACTAAGCTCTGTAATTAATCTGTTGGGGCTGGCTGAAAACACTTCTTGCTTATGGAGTGAAAGGATTGGTCAGGCTGATATAATGGGATCAGGCTCACACGGTAATATTTGGCCCACAAAATCATAGACATCTACTTCCAAGTAAATGCAGTGAAGGAAAATGAAAAGGGACATTCAAAGTAGTAGCTGTTAACAGGCTGGGAGTGAAAACCATTGTGGCAATGCTCAAAGTTTGTTGTATTATTTTTTTTCTGCAAAATGGGTGGGTTGTCTGTTAAATTAAGAGTCTCGTGCAGATCCTCAGCATGATACTTCTTTTTGTAAGCCTAGACAAAAGTATTGCAGTTTTCATGGAGTTCCACCAGAGAAGGTTGGTGTCTGGAGCAACCGGCTTAGTGCCTCGGTGGGGAGAGGGACGCTTCAAGAGTTCTCCAGGTGGGATGGGGATTCCAAAGTCACCCATCAGGCCGGGGATGTAACTAAAGATGTAACTAAAAATGCTAAGGAAAAGCATTTTTCTGACAAGGAGAAGCTGGGGGTGCTCAGCCTGGAGAGAAGGAGGCTGAGGGGAGACCTTCTGCTCTCTGCAGCTGCCTGAGAGGAGGTTGGAGCCAGGGGGGTCGGGCTCTGCTCCCAAGGAAGAAGCGACAGGGCAAGGGGAAATGGCCTCAAGGTGCCCGGGAGAGGTTTAGGTTGGATTTTGGGAACAATTCCTTCCCCAAAGGGATGTCAGGGCCTGGCCCAGGCTGCCCAGGGCAGGGGTGGAGTCCCCATCCCTGGAGGGATCTCCAAGCCGTGTAGATGTGGTGCTGAGGGCTGTGGGTTAGTGGAGACTGGGCAGTGCTGGGTTAATGGTTGAACTTGATGATCTTAAAGGTCTTTTCCAACCCAAATGATCTGTGATTCTATGATTGCACTGGAAAATGAGGCTCTTGGAGTGCTCAGAAAAGCCCTGGGCCAGTGCTGCTGCCTTTGCGTGTCTGCAGGAGGGGCCGCTTGGCCATTCCGAGCCTATTGGTCACTGAGAACATGCTGGGACGTGAAGTGGCAGGTGACCCCATTATTTACCATTATTTCAGGTAGACTGGACCTATGTTATTCACAGCACAACCTTGGCTTTCATTCATGTGTGTCACTTGGCAATTTGTCTGCATTCAACATTGCTTCAGTCGCATTCATATAAACAAATTAAGGGAGGAGAAAGCAACAAATGCAGCTTAAGACTAATTCCCCTCCACCCACCGAATCACTGAGGGCCTTTAAGAGTGTTCAAAGCCAAATTACACTTCAGTGCACAGGATTTAATTTGCATCTGCCAACTTCAGAAGGGGGATTTACTCGGATCGGGCATTTGCATTCCATAAAAGGAGTTGATCTCTAATTAAACTGATGTCGTGGTTGAGTTTTCCCAGTGCTAACTGGGAAGACAAAACACGCAGGTCCCGGCAGGAGGAAGGAGCAGGCTCAGGGTGAAGGGGGAGGATGGCTCTGCTTTCAAAATGCCAGATGCAAATGGGTGGTCAGTAGGTCGAGAGAGGTTCTCCTCCCCCTCTATTCTGCCCTAGTGAGGCCACATCTGGAGTCCTGTGTCCAGTTCTGGGCCCCACAGTTCAAGAAGGACAGGGAACTGCTTGAGAGAGTCCAGCACAGAGCCACAGAGATGATGAAGGGAGTGGAACATCTCCCTTGTGAGGAGAGGCTGAGGGAGCTGGGGCTCTTTAGCTTGGAGAAAAGGAGACTGAGGGGTGACCTCATCCATGGTTACAAATATGGAAAGGGTGAGGGGCAGGACGATGGAGCCAAGCTTTTTACAGTGACGTCCAATGATAGGACAGGGGGCAATGGTTGTAAACTGGAGCACAGGAGGTTCCATGTGAATCTCAGGAAGAACTTCTTTCCTGTGAGAGTGCCAGAGCACTGGACCAGGCTGCCCAGAGAGGCTGTGGAGTCTCCTTGGCTGGAGACATTCAAACCCCGCCTGGATGCGTTCCTGTGTGATGGACTCTGGGTGACCCTGCTCTGGCAGGGGGGTTGGACTGGATGAGCTTTCGAGGTCCCTTCCAACTCTAGAATTCTGGGATTCTGTGATACTGTGATTCTGTATTTCAGTGTAGCAGGAGGGGTCGTGTGTTCTGTGGAGAGAAACACTTTGTACCTACAGAGCCACGCAAGGTCTCTGCGCCACTTGTGGAGCACCTGAACTCAGAAGTCATTGTCTGACCTGGGTCGCTGTGTTCTGAGGGTCTTCTCCAACTTCAATAACTCCAACAGGGTTGAGAAGCTCAGCTCCTGATGAAGCCAAGTGCCTTGCAGGATCAGGACTCTTTCCTGGGAAAATGAAAACACCTCCTCTTCTGTCCTACGTGCTCTAGCCTTTCCGGGTGTGTCAAGTAAAAACAGCTTTCTATCTTCACACTCCAACCTTGATCAGGCCACAGCTTGGTGCACATCCATGATTTCCATCATGTCTGCTGATCAAGGGGCATGTGCTGATTTACAATTAAGTCAAATAAGTCAGGAAGTGCCTGTCTCTCTGCATACCAGCATTCCCAGACCCACCCACGGGATGATGCTGAGCAGTCCTGACAGCCCGATTCCATTGAGCACGCACAGAAACAAAAATATCCATTTAAAAATCATCTTTGCTTGCACTGAATCAATTTTATTTTTTCCTAATTTTATTTTTTCCTAATTTTATTTTTTCCTAATTTTTTCCTCAATGCAATGGGGAAACTCTTTCAGGGCAGCTCAGGCCACAAGAGACAGAAGTATTTCTTACCTACCATCAAACATTCAGGAAAATCAGTACACTGTGGCAATTATATTCACAGATCAATAGATTTTAAGGCCTGATAGGACCACAATTACAGCCATCAAGTCTGATTTCCCGCTGTACAATGTCGCGGAGCAATTCCTTTCCGGAGCCCAACACCAGGGCTTTAAACCATCATGTATCTTTTAGCAAGACATCCTATCTTGACTTAAAGACACCAGATGACAGAGAACAAACATCATCCCTCAGTAAGCCCTGTAATGATAAATTACCCACCTTGTTAAAGCAGGGCTATTTATTTACTCCTTTAATTCTGGCGATATTCATCTCTGAGCTGCTGAAAGTGCTCTGCTGGGTTAGGGAGCTCCCAGCATCAGATGTGCAGCTGATAGAGGCCGTTCTCCTCCCGCAGGTTATTTCAGACAGTGGTCACATCACAGTTTACTCTCAGTAGCAACATGCAAGTCCCTTCTGAAGTCATGGCTGAGGACCACGTCGCATACCCATGGAGCAGTGTCTGCTGATGTGGTGCAGAGGTGCTGGGGCAGCACCTAAAGCCTTTGGTCAGACACTGCGTGTCCATCTGTCCAGGCAGTGAGGAAGGGATGAAATACACTGTGATTTCACTTCACAGTGATTCAGGACGATGGAGCCAAGCTTTTTTCAGTGCTGACCAATGATAGGACAAGGGGCAATGGATGCAAACTGGAGCACAGGAGGTTCCATGTGAATCTCAGGAAGAACTTCTTTCCTGTGAGAGTGCCAGAGCACTGGACCAGGCTGCCCAGAGAGGTTGTGGAGTCTCCTTGGCTGGAGACATTCAAACCCCGCCTGGATGCGATCCTGTGTGATGGACTCTAGGTGACCCTGCTCTGGCAGAGGGGTTGGACTGGATGAGCTTTCAAGGTCCCTTCCAACCCCTAGGATTCTGGGATTCTGTGATTTTTGTGTGCCAGCCCAGAGTGCAAGCTACCCGCCCGTGGCTGGTTTTCCCCCAAACCACAGCCAATGGTATGATGAGTGGGTGAGCAGAGCAGCCCCACCAGGCACAGAGGGGAAATCCCACTCTCATTAAAAGCAAGGAGTTTTGTTTTTCTCTCTGATGGGACTGACATTTCATTTGGAAACTTTAGAGATGAGAATATTCATAATTTTCTTACACGTGCTAGATACCAAACCTCCAGTTTCTGATGAAAAGCCCAGCTCCAGACCCCTTTTACACAGTTAATTTTAATATCATTTTTTATTTATTTCACAGCAGAGTACATCTGGCTCACGATCCTTAGCCGAGTAAATATCCCATTTCACCTCTCTCCCAGGAAACAGATGTACATAGATCAAAACAAGAAAGACGACTGTTTATTTTTCCCCCCTGTGACTCAATCCTGTGCATATGCCAGAGTGTGTGGCATTTTCCACTCCTCAAAGAAAGCAAAATCACATATGACATTAAAGCTTGGTTTTCTAGAAGTCAGTGTTTTTTAAGATGAAAGAACCCAAGCAAAATATCCTTCGGATAGAAATAAAACCAGGTGACTTTTCAAGCTAATGAGATACTTGTGGTCAAGTTCTGATCTCCATTCCAGTGATAGGTATCCCAGCTAATTCCCTGCAGAAGATAAAAGCCTCTGCTCTATCTGGTGGGAAAACCAAATTCTCTCGTGATATAAGCCAGTTTTTAAAAACGTTCTTAGTAATCAAAGCCCCTGAAACTCTTGGGATTTGCGTTTCCTGAGTTGCTCAAAATAACAGAAAGGTGATGTGTCCCTGGAGCTCAGAGGTTGCTGCTCCCCAGGTGCCTTCACCTTCCATGGGGCCTCTTGGGAGAGGAGTTCCTGGGTCCCAGCTCCCAGCCTGCACATCCACAGCCATCCCTGTGAAGAAGGAGGGTTTCCCTTTGAATTTGCTCTAAGGAATAAAAAGAGAAGGACAAACAGAGCTTTTTATTGAAGAAGACAGACCTCCTTCCCCAGGAGCTAAAGCAAAGCTCCCCCTGACTCCCACGCCTTGAGCTTTCAACTCAGGCCCACACCACAGCCCAAATGCCAAGTGTTGCCCAGCACAGAGGCATGAGGAGCACAAACACCTTGCCTTGCTTCTTTTTCCTTGGAACACTGTATGGGATCCAGCAACAGAGGAGGGAAAACCATTCTGTCACCGTGCTGCAGGGCAGCCAACCTCATAAATGATGGTTTCTTGCTGAATAAATAAATGGGAATTGTAATCATGGCTCAGCAAGTCTTCAAAACTATCCAGATATGCAAACTTCCTCATGAGGAAGGGGAAAAAAAGAAAGGAAAAAATAAAAAGGCAAGTTGTCAACATGCTTTGCATGCTAAGGCTGCTGCTGTTCCAGCTGGCTGCAGGCTGCTCTAGGAGATCATAAAGCCAGCTTGATTTCACAGCAGGATGCAGGGGGACATGGAGGGGGAAAAAAACCTACCTGTGCACTTCCAATTAACATAAATTAGCAGAGTCTGCACTCCAGAAATAAACAAACAAACACATACAGCATTGGTGGGAACAAAGGGCCAGATTGCTTCTCGTTCACCATTGAAACCGAGAGGGTGCAAGTGCTGGTGGTGTCTGTGGGGAGGACAGGGGATGTGAATCCAGCCAGAGAAATGACTCCAAACCTCTTCAAGGGTTCAGTGGTTTGTAGGACTTGGTGAGTGGGGTGTTGGGTGTCAGATTTGAGCTCCCAGGGTCATCCTAGAGCAGGAGGAGAGTCAGCCGAGGTTGGATCCATCACACCTGGATCCAGCTGTTTGAAACCAGACCTCTGGGCACTCTCAGCTTCTTCAGTGATCACAAGAAAGAGCCTGGTGTCTCTGGGTGGTGCCATCTCACCAGTGCCCTGCCAGATGCCAAACAGATCTCAGCCTTAGGATCTGATTTCAAGGGCTCTTTGAGCACCTGTGGCTCCAGCTCTAGGCAAGAAAATGAACCAGACACATGGGACATCCTGGATATAATAACACCGGGCATCTGTTGAAATCTATAGGTTCATATTGAATTCCTAAAAAATCCTAAAATGTGTGGTCAGATGGCTTCACACCAGCCTTGGCTCCAAAGGAAGAGATTCCCATATATCTCATTTTCTGCAATATCCTATTCTAGCGCAGTTCTGACCCCAGCCCCAGCTTTACTCCACTCAAATCTGTGGTTTTCAGTAGCTTTATAGATAGAGACCAAAAAAATCAGGAGTAAGTCATACAGCGTGCTGGTTTTCAGCCCTGGGTTCTTATCCTCAGGTGGAGACCTCAGCAGCACTTTATTGATTTAGAACCAGCAGGATCAGGTCTCCTTTTCATGTGTAAAATATAAAAATTACTGCTTTTGCTACCAGTTGTATTATCTCCAATTAGCTGCACTGGCATGATTTGTTCTCCCATAGTCTTTGTTGCATAACTAATCACAGCCAATAAATATAAACACAGAAAATAATTAGCTTAAATCAGCTAGCTGTACACTCCAAGCACATCCATTCAATAACAGGCAGGACACGCAAATTTCCTGAGATTATCACATTTATTTCCTTTTGGGTTTTTCTTTTTTTTCTTTGCTTTGGGTAAAGTTAGGGGGTGGAGGTGCATCTGCAAGGGCTGTAGCTATAGTAACGTACACCCAAATAAACGATATTGGCTCTCTAGGTAATTCAGTGTTTAATTCCATGTCAGCTCTGTTTATCGCTTCATTCCAGAAGATCCGAACATTTTGACATTCCCAGAGCATATGTCTGGAGAATTAATGAATATTGAAAGAAGTCTCAAATAAAGGCTTTCACTTGCAAGGGGGGAAGATGAGCAGAGACCCTGGTGCTGCTTCATATTCTTAATAGCACTAAAGATGCCACCCTAAGGACCAGATTGCTGGCACTAACCTAATAGTGGCAATTGATGGGGACATAATATTGGTTCTGTGAGACGCTCGAAAACAAAACTGAGACAAGCTGAGCTCAAGAGGCTAGGGGAGGAAAGTAATAGCAGCTTTTATCAGATTCCCAAATGGTACCAGGTTGATGGCTCGGGAGAGGAATGGGGCAGAGGGGACGGTGCCCCTGGGACTGCCCAGCAGCTCCCTGAGGCTGGCTGGGGCCAGAGGCTGGATGCTGGATGTCAGAGGCAGAAGAGGTATCCGAGTCCTCAGGCCAGCTCTCAGTGATGATCCAAACCTTTGCATTTAGCAGATGTGTTAGCAGGATCAGCACATAAGTTCCAGACTGTCACAGCTTCTCTGATTCTGGAGGCACAGGCTGTTTCTTTGTTAACTCCACCGTTGTCCTTCTGGGCAGTTCCTGTCCTCACCAATTGATGGAAAAGTGTATTTATCACCTAAAAGTTTCTTAGCCTGCTATGCTCACCTGCTAGAGCACAAGCCCATCCAGCCACAAAACTTACGTGAAGCACTGCCAGGACTTACAATGCAGTCTTAGCTTTTATTTAGAAAGAAACTGGACCTTTCCAGCCTTCGTAAAGAAAAGCCTGAAAATGTGGGCAGCTCTGCAATGGGCTGAGTATCCGAGGCAGCAGATAAAGAGAGCTCCTCTCTGTTCATTATCTCTGCAGCTCTCCTGGTTCAGCTGCTCTGATGACTTGGAAGGTTGACACAAACTTTTTGAATGTGTGGGATTAGTGATGCTGACCATGAGATATTGTCTCGATGAGAGCTATCCTTTTACATTTAATGCTGGGTTTGTGGTTATTGCATCTTACATCACCGTCTTTATTTCATTAGGTTTATTTCCCTGGGGCTGAGCTTTGCTAGCAAAGTGTCCACCTGCAGGAAAAACACAGCAGAGCCAGGTGCAGGGAGTGACTCTACTGAGGATCTTTCTGTCAGACAGGTGAAGATCATTGGAACCCCCCCCATGTTTCTAAAACTGTGCTTAATTCATACTAGCATCCATAAATCTGGATGCTTCTCAGCCTCCCTGACTCTAAAAAATAGGAGTAGAAATCTCAGAGGGAAGAGCCTTTCTCACAAGAACCTCCACACTTTGTGTGCTCCTTGTCATCAAAACTGAGAGGTGAAAGAAAGTGTATTGAGCCTGGGCCATGAGCTGGTCACCAGGGATTGATCCAAGGCTTCTTCAGATTGAATTCAGCTGCTGATGAGTTCAAGGCTAAATTAGAAGTGGTTTAGATGGAAGGGCAATATGAGGATGGGGATATGGAGGTTGGCAGGGCTGTTACATGCTCTATTCTGCAAGATATTCTCAATGAGACTTCAGGGGAGCCTCAGCAATATCCAGCAATTAATGGGAGGTTTTCAGTGGATTTCAGGTACGTGCTTTGTGCTGGTTGGGTATCAGGGAAGGGTTTTTCATCTCAGAGCAGCAGGTGGGATCTCCCCAGACCTGCAGCACGTTGCTGTATTCAGGTGATTTCATTCTAGATGCAAAGCTGTAGGTTTGCAAGAAGTTCTGGGCATGTACTTTTGGCCCTGGTTATTTATGTTGTGCTTAAAATTTGGAGTTTTCTCGTGAAGAATAGAACCATTGTGCAAATATGCCAATTTACACATCATTTTCTATGGGAAGTTGAATTGTTTCATTTCAGTGGTCTCGTTTCATTTCAGTGGTGTCCTAAATCTGTTGTTTCAAGACAGTAAATCTGCATTTTTTCCCCCTATGTTATTGTTATGCTTCATTTCTTTTGATCAATTTTATTATATCATAATTCACATTGTCTCACACTTCAGATTTCATATCACAATGTTTAGGATCATCTAAACAGCATTTTTACTTCATCAGAATGATAAGTTTTGAAATTATTGAACTCAGATGATGAAGCTGTGTTGAAACAAGCCACCATGCAATGTCCAATATAGAAAATGTTCAGAATTTGTTCTTCACTGGGTTTTTATTATTATTATTATTATTATTATTCAGCTGTTTTCCTGAACCAGAATGAACTTGCAATGGGAAAGCAGCAACATTTCCAAAACAATGGAAATCCAATTTTCAAACCAGTAGCAATCTCATCCTGCTGGTTGTCTGAGTTTTTGCAGGGAAGAATTTCCATTTTGCTATCAGTAAGGTTTGTGAATGAATCCTTGGGATCTCCCAACACATCCCTCTTTCCCTGGATACCAGCCTAGTCACACGTGGGGGTGGGATGGTGCCAGTTCCGAGGTGAAGTCCTTCGTGGGTTTTGACAGCACTCCTTTTATTTTTCTTTTTGCTGTAGCAACTTCATTTTCCATAATTTTACCATCTGCCACTAAGAAATGTAAGTAAAGCATCCTTAGACACATGGAGAGCTCAGGGGGACTTTGGATCAGAGAGCTGGGATTTCAAAGGATCCACTCGTGGATCCTTCTAAAATCAAATCGACTGTTGATCCCAAAGCTGGGATTTCAAAGGATCCACTTGTGGATCCTTCTAAAATCAAATCCTTTGGGCAGTGTCCAGCACAGACAGGGAGCTCTGCTCCCTCCTGGACTGGTCCCTGCCTCTTTATCAGCACTGGGTGATGCTTGCAAGTGTAACCAAAATCATGCCATCAAATTCCCAGTCCTTTGGATTATGGGCAGACTTAAAAAATGTGAAGTTGTCAGAGCTTTTTGGATTTTTATATTAGCAACTTGCATACAAATACATGCAAATAGATGTAAATAGACAGACATTTTCTGCAGCCCAGGTTATTAAAGTAGCTGCTGCTCGTAAGAGGATTTTCATAATAAGGCTAAGGATCCCACAACATCTATTAAACACAGTCGCTGTAAATTACACTAAATACAGGCTTGTTATCCTTGACAGAGCTCTGCAAAGGGAAGGAGCAGGCAATGAAGCTGTTTTCTCCCACATAATCTCCTGTCTCTTCTCCATCTCTTGCAGTAGCTGGTAGGGCAAAAGAGAAAATGGTTCCTGTGGTTGCAATATCCCCTGGGACAGGTCCAGCCTGAGGGGAGGAAATTAAAAAGGGTCTGGTGACCTCTTGGGCAGGAGCCTCAGGAGAGCAGGTAGAGAGAGGTGGCATTGGCTCTGTCCAAGCAGCCGTGACCTTTGCAGCATAATTGCAGTCTCACCTGCTCTTTCTGCAGCCCCTTCCCTCCTCCTTGTTGGCCCTAAACAGGAACCAGCAGCCCCAACACATGCTCTATCCCCAAACACCTTCTCTCTCTTTCCCATCTCCCTCTGTCCTTTGCCTTCCCACCCTCCTGGCTGTGTGTTTGCAGGACTCAGCTTGCACAAACAGAGTGGTTGGGCTCTGACAAGGAAGCAAATCCCTCGACAAAACTGAACATAGCCCAGAAAACCTTCCCTTGCCCAGACTGCCACTGCTCATTGCTCTGCACTGGGACTGAAGAGACATCCTGGCTCCAGCCCAGGTTTTCCTGGCATTCACTGGAGTGAGGGAGTGGGGAACCAGGACCATCTTTCCCACTTCTTGTGTATTCATCCACTCAGAGTAGGTTTGCGTTGCCCTGGCAGGGCTCCAGGCTGACTTTCCCCACTGCTCCTCCTGGGAGCACTGGGTGGCAGTTGCACCCCCTGATGGTCCTTCAGCCTGGGGCTGAGCACACCCTGGCTTGTGCCTGCTGTTACTCAGAGCAAAGTCTGCAAAACAACAACTTGAGAACAAAGCACAACTTGCAATGAGCAGAGGAAGCAGAGACCCTTCCATCCTGAGCTTGGACAGACCCAGTTTGTTCCACCCCCCTAAACCACGAGGAGCAGCCTGTGCTCCACACAACATTGGCTTTTTCTCCCTTGGCTGATGTCTGCCTGCTCTGTCAGATCTCTCTGACCTACCATGGGCAGGTTCTGTCTCCAGCCTCCAACCCCCTCTTGCCTTTTTTTACTGGGGGCTGCACACTGCATGGGGGAGAAATATCCTTTGATGTGGGGTAGGGGTAGGACACCGTGGTCCAGGTGGAGCTGGCCTGAGATCCTCCCCTTCTCCCCAGCCCAGCCGTTGGTCTCGGTGCTCCTTTGAAGCTGTCTACTGGAGGCTGTTCTGTCTGTGTCTGCTTTATCTTTCTTGCTAATTCTCCAAAAAATGTTTTGCAGCTTCGTTGGATTTAACTCTGACCAGCCTGGCAGGAATTGATATGAAACCCAAGTAGGGAACCAGGGCTTTGGGGATAAAACTGAAGGTGTGTCCTGAGTCTGGGGCATGCAGAACACTCCAGGCATCTTGGGGTATTCACCACACCAGGCTGCTTCGGTGTCCAAGGGGAAGAAAGAGGTGTTTCCAAAGGGTTACTCAGAGCACTTGTTTTGACATCCTCCTCTGCCCTGTCCTCAGGAGAAGGGACTGAGCTGGGGTGGTAGGTGCTTACAGCTGGCTGTGCCACGGAGCTGTGGTGGCACTGGTCTTGTTTGGCAGGTCCTGGCCACTATCAGCATCAGCAGCTGCTGGCGTGGCCACGTGGCTTGAGGTTTATCCATGCCCACGAGCTCCACTGGCAAGAATGGCCCTTCTGTCCTTCAGTGCAATGGATTGGAGAGTGACAGGAAGGTTTCCAGGACCCCACACGCTCAAGGAGCAAAGTCAGAAGAATTTGCATGCTGGCTTTGTGCTTGCGAGGGAAGTCATCTCCTCCAGAGATGTTCCAGCATGTTTGGCAATAAGGTGACCTCCCACCTCAGCTTTCTCCTGAGGCACAATAGGAAGAGCCACTTGTCTTGCACCTTTCTCCTGTAGTTTAAAAAACAGCTGGTAATGAAAGGGAGCTTTAGCAGACTGTTGAAAGAGATCTGTAAATTGAAGGAGCATCTGCTTAGGAAATTGTTGGATCGCAGTCAGGCCCAGAAGCAGCCACAAAGCCAGAGGCTGAGTTTACTGGATGAACCAGAACCTGGGATTACAGGACAGCTGCCAAGGAGATTTACTTACCTGAACCCCTTCTGCACAGGATCAAGAAATAAGAGGTTTTCTCCTTGCCCTCAAAATATATTTATTTTTTTTTCCATAGAGGAAATTGAACGTTGAAAAATGATCAGTCAAAACTTGGGAATGTTTCTATATGGAAATTCCACTTCAGTGTCCTGAAGCACTTCCAGTATCTCAACCACCCTCTTCATGACCACGAGGCCATGGTCTAATGGTTAGGAATATGATGGGATAAAGGTTGGACTTGATGACCCTGGAGGTCCCTTCCAACCATAATGATTCGATGATTCTAACTACTGAGACTACCCACCAAAGTCCATCCTGGGCATCCTGGCATGTTCTTGAAGACTTAGAGTAGTGTTCATGTCATTTACCTTTAGCTACCTAAAGGTTAGGTGTTACAGTTGGTCCTTTCAAACTCCTCTCAGAGCTGAAGGTAACAAGGAGACAGCTCTGCAGGTTCATTCATCCTGCGTATGCTGGGCTTCTACCTGAGGATGGAGGAAATCACCCTTTGGAGATGCTTTCATATGATAGCCAACTTTTAGCTAGTTGACCCTGGTAAGATAAATCCAGGTAGATTCAACCTGGGCAGATAAATCTGACTGGGGAATTATACCCATGGAGTGGATAAAAGGGATGGGATACCCACATTCCCATTCCCATAAGGCTGCTGTGGTATTCAGAAGCAAACATGAATGTTCTAATGCCTCTGTCTAGGTCAGCACTGCAGATAGATGCCCACACCCTTGTATAAAAGTCCTTTCAGCCATCTCATGGACCACCTATTCAACGGGAAAGATGTAGCAGCAACTTTAAAAGTGTGTCAATTCATATACTTGTTGTATATTAGCAGTAGGCGATATAGCTGATATTAAAAGTGGCTAAATTCTGTTTATAAATTTTTGCCCTAGAGTCTTCTGCTAGGGACAGAGTCGTAAGCCTCAATACCTTTTTAAATGCTATAGGATTAAAAGACACACACTGGTTTAACATGATTACCCCGACTTCCATTCCTCTTCTTTAATCACTAGACCTCACTCCCAGGGGCTGTTTGTAATTCGCAGTTGGAGTTTATGCACTGCCTTTGAACAAGGAAATTTAATTTTTTTCAATAAGTTTCCTCAAATCCCGGAAGGTTTAAAAAAACCCCAACCAAACAAACCCCAAAAACCCATGAAAAACTCCCAATGCTTTCATGGGAAGCTGAAATTTCTCATGGAAAAGGAGATACTTCTGGCAAGCTGAACAGAATAATTATATGAAAGCTGAAGGGAAAATAAATCTTTGACCTGTTTTTGTAATTATTGTTAATTCACTGTTGTTGTTATCATCATTGTCCGAGCCAGTGCTCCATTGCAGCAGGCACTGAGCAAATACAGAACATCAGGGAAAGGAAAATAATTTCATGCAATGTACTGCATTCAGCAGCAAAATTAGAAAAACCTTTCCTTTTTTATTCAGGCACTTGAGCGCATACCAGAATTTCTATTTTCAGTGAAAAATGTTCAAACTATGAAAAAAAAATTGGAGAAGACGTCAGAAAAAAAAAAAAAAAAGCCATTCCTGTTCCTCCAAACCTGCAATTGAGTGTGCTCTTTTGAAGTTAACTAGTTCTGAAAGCGTTTACTGAACGATTCCTAACTTGGAATTAAAACTGTGCCACAAACCCAAATCACGGGGCTGGGTTTGCCAACCCGCTCACCTCCCTTCCCAAAGCACCGCTTCGGCTCTGGCCCAGTTCCAGGTGCAGCTGTGTGACATTTCCAAAAAGTTAAAATGTTGTTTTCAAAACAAGGCACATCTCTCAAACAGCATTCCTTGTTTATTCCAGCAGGTCAAGATTTGGATTTCGTTCCGCTTTGATTACACTGCTGATTTAAGGAGTTGGGAGGAAATTTCGGCTTTATTCCACCCAGAAGCATCGAGTGAACCATCTGGCCTACCTAAAATACCTGTCCTAGCAGGAGATGAATTGCTCTCCAAGCCTGTATGGATAGCTTAGCTCAACTTGAGTTTAGATAACCAAATTAGGACCGATAAATCTCCCCTTTAGTGACGCTAACTCAACCCTCTGGCTGATGATGCTTCTGCTCTACTCAACCTTGGTACCAGGTTGGTGGGTGCTCTTGGGCAAATTCATCACCTCTTCCTATCTCTTTTCCATTCTGCTGCTCATCTCTGCTGTTACAGCCTCCCTGGGGCTCTGTGGCTGGGGGCATGTGTTGGGTCCCTTCATACTGCAGCCATAGGTATTGCAAAAAGCTGGAAAAGCCACCCCAGCTTGTTCATAGAATCATAGAATCATTATGGTTGGAAGGGACCTCCAAGGTCACCAAGTCCAACCTTTATCCCATCATATTCCTAACCATTAGACCATCAGACCATGTTAGCTGAAATGTTTTTGTCCTCACCACTCGCTGGTAATTATTGCTCGGGAGTGCAGGGATATAGACCACAGTAGGACAGTGCTGGATAATCCACACACCACCTCCAAGATATCCATATGACTCCCAAGAGCACCCTAAAGGGTTGCTGTTGGTACCTACAGTGGAATATTTAGGCTGGCTTCTTTTCACATGGTGGATGTGGTATCTGCAGCGGGCTGTTGCAGAGAAGAGAACCACATATATGAAGTACTTAATGGTCTAATGGTTAGGAATATGATGGGATAAAGGTTGGACTTGGTGACCTTGGAGGTCCCTTCCAACCATAATGATTCTATGATTCTATACTCACAAGGTTGGTTGCAAGTCACAGGGGGGGCTGGTGGTGATTTACCAGTAAAATGGGGTCTCCAGAGTGGAGCACCAGTTACTGAGCAAACTGCATGGGGCACAGCATCACTGCAGCAGGTCCAAATCTGGTCTCAGGGTCTTTCTGGAGGTTAAGTTCTCTCCTCAAATGGGGAAAAACACTTTTAATTGTCTTGTTGGATGAGGCTGCTTGGCCTTTGGTGGTTTCTCTGAAAGATGAATCTCAGTGGCTGCAGCTCCAGCAATGAAAAAGATATCTAAATACAAATGATACATTTCAGTTTGTAATCGTGCATTAATTAAGGTAGCTAAGCAATGCCCACATTTTGTCAGCAACTAGAAAATATAACAAGTCTCTCAGGTAATGAGTTTCACTTGCACATACAGCAGTTCTCTGAAATAATGAGCTTTGGAAACAATCTGTAGGTGCTGACTAGGTATTGATGTTATGAACTCGGTGACCCTGTTCCAGGCGGATTGTGTTTTTCACACAGCATCTTCCCTTCAGGTGCAAGCTTCCTCTCATCAGGGCAGTAATTCAAACACTGCCGTACACGGACACGCACGGAGACATCCTGCTCTGCTGCCGTGCCATACAGCCAGGACCAGAACCTTCTCCCTGAGCCTTGAGCATTGCAGGTGTTTTGCAGGATAAAGCACAGTCTGGTTGTTAACTCCCCTCCCCTCCCACCCTGTGAGTTTTCACTGCTCAGATTAAACTCAGTCATTGAGCAAGGCCAGAATTTAGAGAGGTGCCTGTGGTGTTGCGAGGTGGGATCGTACTTCTGCACTTCTTTGGGTCACTTGGGAAATGATGCTTCAGATAAAAGTGCATCCAGCTCTCTGTGACTTCTCTTGTCTCAAGCTCACTTGTTATGGAGGGACTTTTGCTTTGCATGTTGGTCCCTCAGTACCATCAGCTCTTCAGGCTACATTGAACCGAAGGCTGGCTCTTCCCTGCCCATTTTGCTTAACAGCAACAGTCCGGCGGAAAGGCTGGAAAAGTCTCTTTTGCCTGTTTCCCACCACAGTTCAACAACTGCAACTCGTAAGAGCCGCTGTAAGAAACCTTTAGGAGGTGAAAACGTCCACTGGAATCACCAAGAGTGATTTGATATTTTCCCCCATGAGGAAATTCAAATCAAGATGCTTTAGAGGCGGACACATCCCCTGCCTCCCAGCTAAAATGCAGTCAGCTGAAGAGTTTAGTAACCTGTGCTATCTGCCTGATTTGCTTTGATTTACTGCAAGTAGCTACTGGCAGAAACACAGACTTTGCTGCCATCTTTCCCGGGGTGAACTGAGGCAGTTGTACATGTGGAAGAGAAAAAGAGCACTTCAGCTTTGGTTTGCTTGACCTTGGGAGGATGGATGGCTCTTTGATCATCTGTGAGCTGGGTTTTGCCCAGAGTATCCTTGCTTCTTCCATCAGGGAGCATTTGAATGTGCTCGGTGGGGATCAATGAGTGGATAGCAAAGGAAAAGGTTGGAAAGGGAGAGAGAGGCCTCCCAGGATGGTGCTGAGCCTTGGCAAGCAAGAGGGGGAAATGAAAAATGTCACTCACAGCAGCCAGCAGCAGAGCTTGAACCCAGGAATTCCTGTAATGGGATTACACGGGACAGGAGCAGATGGACTCTCCTGGAAAACAAAGCCATGCAACCAACACTGAGCATGTGCATGCTCCCACAGAGAGGAGATGCGAGCAGAAGACAGAGCAAGGGCTCTAATCTAATATATGGAGGCAGCTGGAACAAATTCAGGGCTCCTGACCCAGCACCCAGCAGTGAGCAAGCAATATTTTTAGAGAGGCCTCTCTAACTTGTTCCCACCATGTGTGTGTACCAGAGATAAGAGGGAGTGAGACTGGGATCCATTTATTTAACTATGTAAACAACTCAGCTGACAGCTAAAATTACAAGCTGCTAGTGAAAGCCCTGCCTTGCATGTTGATCCACCATATACCCATCCCTATCTGCTTTCCTCCCGTGCACATAACAAACTTAAATAAAGGAAGAGCTAGAGTCCAACGAGCCTTTGTTACAAAGGCCTACCTTCACTACAGAGACAGGACTTGATTACAAATACTCTCCAAAGATAACATATGCTTTAATTATATTTTTTTTCCCTTTCCTGCACCACTCTAATCCACAGAGACACTCTCGGCGTGGATAAGCTGCCTGTTGCTGTCTCCCCGTAGCACTCTCTCTCTCTTTTCCCCTCTTACCAGGCAAAATAAACCTTTTCCAGAAACATTGCAGAGGATTATGTTAATACAGAGGCTTAGGGTCTGTATTCCCAGCTGGTGTAAGCAGAAATAACTTTGCAGACCTCAGTGTGGTAGAGCCGGTGTCGACCACTTTCAGAGCCAGTTTATGGGGGTTCCCACCCATGCAGAACCAGTCTGATAGGACACCACTTCCTCCAGTAGATCCAAGAGCTGGTGCTGCCCTGTCCACCTTACTTGACACCAGGGTCAAAAGTTGTTGTAGAGCAATAACTGTTTTACTGTTTCATGGGAGAGAGATGGACAACACTCCATGCAATATTTCTTTTGATTTCCATCGGTTTTCAGTTGTTTTACCTAATTTTTTCAGTTTCTGATGGTCTTTGCCAACCTTGGTATTCTGTGAAAAGCTGATTAAGCCTTAATCCACACGTTATCCTAGATGAGTAACTGGTATATATATAGATATATAGATATATAGATATATAGATATCTCACTTGCAACAAAGGATTTCTTAGCATCCCTGTAAAGCCCATCGACAATGGAGATTTCACCTTCCCCAGACTGCTCCAGTGGTGTCTTACTGTCCCTGCTGTTAACAAGTTGTTCCTTCCCATCATGAATTTCAATCCTTTTGTTTGTTTTGTCAAAGATGAACAAAGAGATTAGATTGTTTCCTCCTTCCACAGAAGCCTATTTAGATGAAACAAATCAAATTCAACTGATTCTGAATTCACACTTTTTATAAGGGAGGGGTCCACCCTTCCTCCCTTGGATTCTTTAGGGGAAAAAAAGAGAAGAGATTATGTTTTTCACCAAAACAATGGACATTTTTGTCATAGTGAGCATTTCCAAAAGGAAAACAAGGCATTTTCTGACAATGCCTCTGTCTTCATTCATCAGAGTTGCCAATGCAAAAGCTCTCAAACAGCAAAACGCTTGCAGGAGAACAAAAGGCAAGAGCTGTTTTACACAACACCACACACAGATCCTGATTCTCAAGCAATGGGACTTTTGTTTGAAGAAAGGTGGGAAATGAATGCAAGGCTTGTGGCACGGCCTGTGGTCCAGGCTAGGAAACCTCCAGCACAAAGACCCATTCTCCTCCTCCTGTGAACGTAGCTAAATAGGTCATGTCTCCAGCAGCCAGAAGTTCATCATTGAACAATGGAAGGAGCAAGTTGAAAGAGGGAATTTAATGAGGAAAGAAGAAGGGTAGGAAGAATTCAGATGGGGGAAGAGAGGCAGGAGCAGCTGGTGTGTTACAGCTGTTTGAGAAAAAGTGTTTCCTATCTCAAAAAAAAAAAAAAAATCAAAAAGAATGGATATCTTTTGGACTGCTTGCTTTTTTTTCCCCCAAAAAAACTTCAAATAAGCAAAAAACTTCCCAGCCACCCAAGCAAAACACCCTGCCTTCTTTTCCTGCTTGGCCTAAGGCCAAGCAAGAAGGGGGAAGAAAATGAGAAGGATATGCAAAGAATCAAAATGTTCAGTGATCAAATTTGGAGATATTTTAACCCAAACAACAGCTTTCTGCTGAAATTCTCACTTTGGTTAAAAAGCTGTTCTGTGCTTAAATATACACAGAGTAGGAGAGAGAGGGATTTTAACTAAAATTATTTTAATCAGTTCAGTATTTTTTCCCCTGCTGGTATCTTCCATACTTCAAGAATTTGGAGAAAGATTCGGAAAAGTGCAACTCCAAAGAAATGTGAAGCTCAGATGAACTGGTTGTGTTTGTCGTTATTTGCCTTTCTTGTGAAAGATCAAGAAACAATCCTGGCTGAAAACCACCTGCAACATATAATGGTGCAAAGAACTGGCAGGGTATAGAAAGTCCTGTGTATGCCTCTGTAATCCAGTGAAAATCATTAGTGAGCGCTTTAAGTTGCTTTGCCACAGCTTTAAGTCTTCTAATCACATCAACTCCTGAGCTTTGCTAGCCGTTTGGGAAACATGATTTATCTTGGGATTAAACTCTAGTCATCCTCCTTCTACTCTAATTTTTAAAAAGCACCTCCTATGCACTAATAACAAGAAGCCATTCTTATAGTTCAATTTCCCAGCCATTATTATATTAAGAAATATCATCTCGGTTCAAATGGCTTCAATTTTCTAATCCTGAATAACCTAAACGATGAGGAGTGACCTTGCTTTATATCAAATCAAATGTGATGCCGAGGCAGAGTTTAAATCCCAGACAGTTCATCAGTAAACTCCAGCATCACCACATTTATTAGTGAAATGAATGTCTAAAATTGTCCAGAATTTGTTAGTGGGTGGTGAAGTGGGTGTTACACTTTGGTCAGCAGAGGCCTGGCAGTGGTGCAGATGTGCCTGTTAGACATAGCAATGTGTGGAACCCATAATGAGCTTCTGTCTGGTGCTCCAGGGTATGGGGCAGGATCCTTTGGCTGCTGTCAGACCCTGATGTGGCACTGGAAGAAATGTAAGAAGACCATTGTTGCACCAAGGTGTCACAGCTGACCTGTCAGTGTGGGCTAACATGAGCCACCAGCACCCTGCGCTGGCTCTGTCACTCCTGACAAGAGCTCCTCTCATCAGTGCAGTGCCCATGTGAGCAAGGAGGAGGATACACTGGCTTATGAAACCCATGAACCTCCTCAGGCCTATAGTTACCCTTTATGAGATGTAACACACTGGCAGACAGAGGTATCCCACTCTTGGATTGAGTACAACAGCCATGAATCAAACCAGCAATCAGTCCATGAGACCTGGACATCAAGTCCCTAAGGATGAGTGTACATGTACGGGACACCAACAGCCCATATGCAGATCTGTGATGAAGGGAAGAAGACCAAATCTTCAGGGAGTCATGGAATAAAGATGAAGCATGCCACCAAGAGAGTCTTCAAGTCCACCGAAGTAGCTGGAAGGACCATCAAAAAGCAGAGGGTTTGGATGGACATGGCCTGGAGTGAGAAAGTAGTCCAACAAGACCCCAAGAAAAATTCCTGTTTAATTTTCCCTAGGATGTGCTCAGACCAGTATGGATTTGCATCAGTTGGGCTGCATTTCTCTCTGTCAAATCCAAACAGACCCCACTTCAGGAGAGCAGGAGGTTCAGTAGCTCCATGGCAGACTGATCAGCAGAGGCCTGATTTATAATCCAGTCTCTCTCCATAATGTGCTGTGTTGTCATTTGTATTTTCCTTGGGCTCTTCCTCCTGCTCCACAACTTCTGCCCAACATATTTGCATTGCAAATTGTTTGGTCTGGGCTCTGGCTTTAAGGATGCAATTGTCCAGCACCTAATCCAGCAGCAACCTCAGTATCTTATCATCCATGTGCATCTCTAAAGTGAGGCCCCAATCTTTAATTTATAGATCTGTGGAGAGGCCCTCATGTAAGCTCCTAGGCAGTAATGGCTGTATAAATCACAGCAACAATAAGCTTATTGCCAACAAGATTTTCCTGATATTCAGCCTGAATTTTCCCTTTCTTAATTTAATCCCATAACTCTTCCAAATGCTCCGATGACCTGCCCGAGTTAATTCTAACCTGTTTTTGGGCTTGTGGAATACAATTTAGGGTTGTCCAGAAAGCACATGTTCCGTTCAACAATATAATTGCAGCTTCAAAATGCATTTTCATTGTATGTTTGAGCAGAATGGGAACCACTTAAACTTGGTATCAAGGAACTGAGGCAGGGAGGGTTATGATGCAGGGATCTGCTCTGGGCCCTAAACAGTCAAGACTTGGGCTTCTCCCACCTGCTTTCAAACTGAAAGAGGGGAGATTGGATGTGAGGAAGAAATTCTTTGGTGTGAAGGGGGTGAGAGCCTGGCCCAGGGTGCCCAGAGAAGCTGTGGCTGCCCCTCCCTGGCAGTGTTGAAGGCCAGGTTGGATGGGGCTTGGAGCACCCTGGTGTGGTGGGAGGTGTCCCTGCCCGTGGCAGGGGGTGGGACTGAGTGATCTCTAAGGTCCCTTCCAACCCAGATCAGTCTGGGATTTGATGGTTCTGTGATTTTCTCCCAGAGTATCCATCCAAGACTCCTGGCCAGAGCCAGCCTTACAGGTTCCCTTTGTCCAGAAGACCTGATGATTCAAAACCCACTTTTTTGGGGTAAAAGTGCTTTTTGCAAAAAGACCTATGCATTTCCCGTAACGTTTCCATTTTAAAAACTTCTCTTTCTGCCATAGAAACAAATGTTTCCCCGACAATTCCCCACAAGTGCCACCTCACTTCTTCCTTACACTCTTCCTGCCCTACCCCCAAGAAAGCTGTGGCACTGCATTACATTTTTATCTTACGTAGGCACTGTCTTACATTTTCCCTTTCAATTCCCATACGAATTATTTGAGCCTAAAAAGAAAAAGAAATCCCCAAAGCATTTCCATCAGCAATAGTGTGTTTTGTTCTGGGCATTGCATTAGGCAGAAAAGGAGCAGAAATGGCAAAATGCTATTACCAGCCTCCAAAGAGTGATGAATTACCTATATTTTCTAGATGCTTATTCAAAGTACGCCTGAGTTCTCAAGCATTTGCTGGATGTTTGCTCTCTCCCTATGCATTTCAAGCATCGTGCGATGTTGTACATGTGCAATGAGAGGCAAGGGCAGGACCTGAATGTTTTACTGTAAAAATCACTTAGCCAGGAATTTGATTTCCTTCAATTTTCTGATTTTTTTCCCACTAGGGAGCAACAACCATATTGTAACTGAACTGACAATCAGAGTGTCTTACTTAAAATGAAATTGTCAAAATATTGTGTCAGGATTCCTGCATAAAGTGATTTCTTTGGCTGTCACTCATACTTGCCATCCTAAAGAGTCTGGTTACTCTTAACAAAGATACTCAATACGTAAATAATCTGAAAAAATAGATACAGCTGAAGTCAAGAACACCCAGAAATATTAATAGCAGCAATAATCTATCCTTTGAGAAGATGGTTGGGGAAAAATAAAGAAAAAAGATGAAAGCAAGAAAATAAAACTGAAGAATAATGTAAGAACTAAATCTTTTGAAACATATGAAATTTAATATTAACAGTTAGTGGATGCCATTAACTCTGTCCTCATATGCCATCAAATTATATGTTTGTGCTGTGCAAGTAATGATAACAATGCAGCACGCTCCAGTTTATGCCCATTTTTATGGTGTATAATATCATTACAAGAGCTGTAGCATTTTAGCAAAATGAGATCTTCCATGTCTGTGTTACAAGCTGAAGAGCTGGTACAATGCCCATAATGAAAAATTGCAGTTAAAGAGATACTTGCTTTTTCATGGACCTAACCTCAAGTTCTCCTGAACCTCTCTCTCAAAGCATCGATCTGAGCAATAGTGAGGTTATGAGAAAGGGTTGCATGGAAAAAGGACCAAACCCAGCAGCCCCAGAGCTTTGTACTCCAAATTGTTTTCTCAAGGTCCTCCCTTGTGTACGAAAGGCTTTGTTACAAAGCACCACTGGCAGATGCAGCTCTCAGCTCCATGCTGGGTGGTGTTATATGCTGAATTGACTTGTGTCACTGCTTATCTGCGTGGTCTAAGGATGAAATTGCTGAATGGAGAGAAGTTTAGGCAACACTTGGACATGTGCAACCCACTGCAACTGCTCTGTGCCGTGTGTTTGAGGTGTGAGAGAGAAGTTTTCTAGATCCAGGTGTAACAGCGATGGTTCCATGAGCTCCAGCCCAAGGGCAGTGCCCACTGTAGCTGCCAGAATGAGCCTTTCTCCCACACAAAGCAATGACAAAAGATGTCAAAATGCAGGGAGGGCATAGCCTCTTCCTTCCTCCACATCAGACCTTCTGTGTTACTACACCTACAGTGGTGTCCTGTAAAGCCAACAAGATTTTCCCATCAGCTGCCAAGCTGATCTTGTCTCGGTCACCTTTCACCTTGGCAGCCAGTGCAATTTTGCTGCCTTCCAGCCAAAGCAGTGTAATACTTGTGCAATGTGATTTAAGTAATAAAGAAATTGCTGTACATGCTGTTTGGTTTCTGGAGAGCTGGGAATAGCAAAGGCTCAAGTTGCAGACAAGTGCATTAATCTTTTCAGCTTTCCTGGAATGAAACATCAGAGGCTTTAACCTATTCTTTATTGCTATTCCAATGCCCTGGATGGTACTTTTAAAAATAAACTCCTGAAAGTAGGCAGGAGGGGAAAGAGGAAGGCTCTTGAAAGCTGTTCATTAACATACTGTACAATCTTCAACCGCTGAAAAAATAGAGAGAATTAAAAAAAATCCTGATTATTCAATTAAGAGGCTGACAATACTCAGTGTTCTGGAAGCTCCGCCTCCCAGAATCAGGGTTAAAAGAGATTTCAGCTTCTTATTTGAAAGAAAAGGTAATAGTTTGGACTTTTAGGACTGAAGAGTGAGACCAAGCGACACATGAAGGCCAAAGAACCCACTGGAAAGACAAAACTGAACCTCACTGTTGATTTGCATTTATGAAATCTTATTATTTTTAAAGCTCGTTACCTTTATGATTTGGGGGGTTGAGGTATCCAAACTGGCGTTTCCCAGAAACATCTCTAGCAGGACAGAAACCTAACATACAATTTTCTCATTTTAGCTGTGTTTACGACTATTGCCCTCCCTTTTAGTACCAATGGGTATCAGATACAATGAATGCATTTGTAGGTTCATGAAGGAGAAAAGGATTTATCTGTACAATTTAACCAACTTTGTGAGCTTGTGTAATTTTATGGTTGCTAGTGGGATTAAAATTTCAAACTTTCTGTTATAAAATCCCTGGCTTGAGCCACCAGTGCTCGAGGAGGGCTGCCAGCAGCCCAAGTGATGTTAGTTCTGTATGATCTGGTACGTTTGAGCTGGTAAAAGTGGCAGTTCCATTCCCTGGAGCAGGACAAGGTCCATTCTGGATATTTCTGGAGAGCATAGGTAAAATCGCAGTGTCTGAAAAGAAAAGGCTCACTCCACTGTGGAGGTGGGGACACACAGAAGCTGAAAGTAGAAAGCTCTTCTACTTGTGCTCACAGGCTGCCACCAGCAGACCTGCAGACCCTGGGGGTCGTGGCCAGGCAGGAGGGTTGGCAGAGGAGGAGACTCCACGTTGCAGGAGTTGCAACATTTCCATTTTAAGGGCAAATGAAAACGTGTGCTTTGGAGGGCGGTGAGGATGAATATTCCCGAGCTTGTTAAAATTCCAGTCGTCATCTTTCAAAGGCCTCGGTTACGGATTCAGACATCCATCAATGGCTCAGAATTGGGAGCTGTCGTGGCTGGCTGTAATTGCGGAGATGTGTGTTACGGCAATTATAGCACCTGGTGCACCCATATCCAAGCAGGTGGAAGAATTGATGATAAGTGGGGTTTTTTTGGTTTTCCAGCATCCTGGATAGGTTTCATAAAAGTTTGCTTCCACCAGGTCTCAGGGGCTGTGTTCTGCTGGGCCATGCTGGTATCTGAGAAGATCCCGAGTGGGATTATCTGCTCAGATCTGACTGAAATGCTGCCTGGCATTCCCTTGTTACCAGCTCTGTGGTTGTCTCAGCACATTAAGGACTGGAAAGGGAGTTGGCAACAGAACTGGAGAGTAAAGCCCAAGTTTTAGCCTGCTTTCATCAGAAGAAGAAGCCAAGAGCACAGAAGCAGAATCATAGAATCATTGTGGTTGGAAGGGACCTCCAGGGTCACCAAGTCCAACCTTTATCCCATCATATTCCTAAGGGAAGGGCTGGGACAAGCCATGAAATTTATATTCCTAAAGAAGTCTCCAACTCCCTGCTGGAAGTCATTTCCCCATGGTTGAGATGGGGCAGCTGTCTTTGGGTTTGCTCCTAATCCATACAAATGCAAAGTAATCTGGAGTCTCAGTGTCCCACCCTCGGTGGTCACTTGAAGCCCCTGGGCTGCTTCTTTCAGCTGGACTTTCCTCTACTTAGAGTCTCACACACACAAATGACTCTGCTCAGGTCCAGTCTGAACAAGTCACATCCCTGGCAGGGGGGTTGGACTGGATGATCTTTCGAGGTCCCTTCCAACCCCTAGGATTCTGTGATTCTGTGATTCTTAGTCAACATGGATGGTACCTTCAGAGGGCAACTTACACTATCCTAAACATAGCATTGGAGTTAAGTAGGATGAATTAGCAACCTTCTGGAACCTCTCTTTCTTACATAGACATTAGGAAAGTTCAGACAGCAAAACCAGAGATACTTCAATTTTAGGACAGATTAATACCATCCCTGTAGCTCTAAGTCACAAGATTAGCAAGCCCATGCGTGCAGCTCCTCCAGGTGTCCTACCACAAAGCACATACCTAAGTCTTTCTAAACTGGGCTGAAAAGAGTTAAACGAGTTAAATCTTTGCTTTCACCATCTCCCAGGTGAAGCGAAAGGTACCTTGGATGCTTGTTGTGATGGAGAGTGATTATGGGAAGTGAAATTTGCAATGGAATTATGGTAATTGTATCTTCTGTTCCAACAGGTATTTTGAGGAAGCTAGCGTTTATGATAATTAGTGTTATTTTGTGCAAATAGCTGAGAGGATACAGGAGGAAGCAAGGTGATTCTCCAACAGGCATGTGTTAGCTAACATTATGGGTTTGACTGAACCTACTGAAAAGTTCCCCTTCAGAAGGAGTGAACTGGCACACGACAGCCTCTCCGCTGGGTGCGGAAAGGGGAGGGTGCACCCAGCAATTCAGGTGTTTGATGTAACCAACATCTACACTCGTGTGCTTTTTTCTCCCCCAATTCAAAGCTTCTCAGTCTGACATTTTAGCTGCCTCGGGCCTTCTCCATCTCAGGCTCTTCTTCACATGTTCAACTGCAACAATTAAATACAATAGGAGTGGCAATTTTAGTGGTATTTCTGCCCTTCCACTGTTGAGAATAAAAGAGACAGGCTGAAAATGAAGGCAAAATAAAAGTAAAGGATTATTTTCATCTCTGAATCTCTAGTGAGGTTTGAATTGTGTTTTCAATAAGATTCCAGTCTGAACAGATCTTGCTATTCTTGCTTGATGCTGCCTTTCGCTGTAATATCATTTCACACTTCAGTTCTGTAACCTTGACTCCACAGAGGGTAAAAGTGCCCATGTGAACCACATGGCTTGGATAAGCCAATGGAAGAAAGATGCAGCTTGTCCAAGATATTTTGTATTCACAAAAGGTGAAATTGAGCTTCATACAGAGAACAAATGAACTTTAGATAGACTCAGGCTGACACATCCCTGAAAGCTGTTGAGCCACAACAGGTCAAGGTATAACCTGTAATCAGCTGAGCTGCACAGGAGCTCTAAGCCACCCCAAGAACTGCTGGCTTAACTACATTTGAGCAAGGTAGCACATCTTCCTTGCAAAGGGATGAATAGAGAACATCGAAACAGCTCATTATCACGTCTCTCTGGGTAGTCAGTAACCCATTAGGCCATGGTAACTTAAGGATTTTGATTCAGAGCCAGCATTCCTTCTGCAGGGAAAGAGCAGGGAATTTCAGCCAATCCCTTCCCACGCAAAATGGTGGAAAAAAAAAGTCCAGAAGTCATACTCCGATTACTGTTTGAACTTCCCATCTGGCATCATCAAGGTTTCTACAAACAGGAAAAGTGACTCAGTCACTTGTCTTTATTGCAGGTAGAAGATAAATAAATGAGCAGGAAGCAGATGTGGGAGCGTGAACCAGGCAACATTTGGCATCAGAAACGGTCTTGCTTGGTTGAGGTATTGTCACATTTATATTCTGAATCTCTTTCACACACACCTAGAGAAGCAAACAAAAAAATCTCTCCCCCCAAGCCTTTCAAGGTTTTGGAAAGATTGTTTCCAATCACCTCTTTGATCTGGTGCAGAGAACCTGACCCTCCTGTGTAAGTACCAGAGAGCCCTTGGAGTTGCAGGAGTTTATTTCAGGTGGGAACCCGCCTCCTCTGTGCTCATTCATAGTGTCCAGGCAACTGGCATCAATGGTGGGTCTCCTACAGACTTCAGTTGTTATGGACACTCCTTTCAATGGGAGTTTGTTCAAGTGGAATCAGAGGGTCTGAGTCAGGGGGCAGCCCAGGAACCACCATCTCAAGAGCTGTGCGAATCTGGCAATTGCTGTCCCAAGTGAAATTTTCACTTTAAGTGTCTTCCCGAGCTTTCGCAGCAGTTTGGTCATTCAGGTCCTTCGGGATGTCCATTTCCAAGAGCTCTGTTGTGCTTAGAAGAGCCTACACCTTGACTCTTTCTATAGTCCATGGAGCTGGACCGACAGCTCACAAAGCACTGCACCTCGTGGGTGGGCTTATGTCTTCTGATGGGACACTTCTCTCCTTGTGATCATGGTGAGAAAGAGACTGGACATGGAGACTGGACACCTCATTTAGATCCTGCAGCTGAATCTATGATGTTACATGACATGAATGTGGACAGTAGTGCAGAACCTCAGCCCCTGAGAAAGGAGGTCCAGTGGATTGAAGAGAATTTCTGCATCTTGTCTCAGGCAAAAATCCTGACAACACGTGGTGTCCCTGCACTCTTCCTTCATGGGTGTAGACAGATGCAATGGGGGTTGAGCAGAAAGGAACCACATCTATCTTAAAAATGAAGTGAAGACCCTGATATCCCAGGACAGCCTTTGATTCCCTGGGATGTGCCACTGCAGTTAACAACATGCCAGTTGGCTGGAGCTCAGCAGAAGAGAGAGACATCTTTTAAGTCAAATATTTGTCGTGCCTGTGAGAAATTAATTGCTGGTTTTACATAATGAGCTTCCTAGAAGTCTACATCTCTAAAAACAAAATGACCTGAGGGACAGGAGCAAATTCTGAAATTGTAACTAAATAAGTGATTTCAGTTAAAGAGATCAATGAGATTAAATGATTCATTACAGAGCTATTTTGCAGATTTTTGAGGAGCACTTGCTGGAAAAAACCTGAGCAATTAGGGGTTTTTTTCCTAATTTGGGGATGAATGGTAGTGAATGCCTAAAGCTCTGCAGAAACCCCCTCCACATCCACACCTGGGTCCTACAGAGCACCCATGCTGTCTCTCTTATGTATGGGACATGAGGAAGAGACTGGGGAGTAGAAGAGACAACCTGGGAGTAGAAGAGACAACCTGTAGGGGAGGGCAAACTGCAAAGGGGGAAAAAAGGACAAATAATGGCAATAACAGAGTTCTCCAACTGGCGTGTGAGCTTCAGTCTCACAGTGTGCATGTTTTAATTGTCTGTGCCAGACCATCAGCAGAGGTTGGGATTTATTATTTTAGACCAAGGGAGTTAGAGGAGCAAGTCCATTACCTGGCAGCAGCAGAAATGCCCGTGGGAATCAGGCACAGCACAGTGCAGGACACAGGCCTGTGTTCTGCAGCAATAAGATAAACACGAATAATAAAGGGATTTTCATTTGATGTGCTAAAATGTATTTGCAGAAGTATAAACAGTTTGTATGGAGCCACTTTTTACAATCGTGGAGCCAGTTTTGGTAGGCAGGAAAACTTTAGGTGTATACACAGAGTTTTTCATGCTTGTAAGTGTAATTAATACTTTTACTATTCCCAGCAAATCTTCCCTGTCTTTATATTTAAATCACATCGGCTTTTAGCCCTACAGAGCTGAACCTGGCAGAGAGCTACTGAGATGATGTCCAACTGTGCTCTTGCCTAAATTTTATGTATCCCAGGATTTTCCGAGGTGTCTAAGTGACTTAGGAACTAGACTTTTTAAATTTTTTTGGAAGGCTCATTTACAGGACTCTGTTTACTGGCAATGAAGCACAGGGCTTAAAGAACAAAGTTTGGATTTTTTTTTAGATCTCCTAAAGGAGAATTTGTGGTCCTAGAAATTACGGGAAAAAAGCATTCTGACCTTAAAAAGCAGTGCATGGCTCCAAAATGATAGAGGGAAAATTAATAGAGAGCCCTAGGCTGATGAATTTATGGACACTTGTCTTGGCTGTGTGCCTAAATCTGAAAAAGATACGTTCCAAGAATATCCTTTAATTAACTGCCTAAAGAGCTCAAAGCTAACAAACAAAGGAAAAAAATCATTTTCTCAGAGCTTTATAGCAGTTGCTTTTATGTGTCCTGTTAAACATTAACATCTGTTTGTAGAGCTACAAGACTTCGTCCCTCTCCTCAGGCACAGTCCCTTCTCTGTTCACAGAGGAGCTCCCCCCTCTTTTCTCAGTCAGTCCCCATTCCAATGAAGCTCCACCTTTCCACCTACACTGCATCTTCAATTTCCTGGGATCAGCTGGTAGATGTCTGCTCCCAGCTTCGGGCTGGCCTTCCTCCAGCGAGCAAGTGGATTAACAGCTGAAATGGAGATGTATCTCTTCTGCTTATGTAGTGAAGAATAAAACAAAAACTAATGGTTATTTTCAGATAGCCTGACAATGATCAATTGCTGTTCCAGCAGACTCCCCAAATAAAATATGCTTTAGCATCCCTGATTTATACTGGCCGCAGAGAGAGTAAGAGGAAACACATTGCAAGGGCTGGGATGGGGACAGCACCTACCTCCAGCTGGGGCATAGGGCCAACATGCCAGAAGGATAAAACCACCCATATCAAAAAGAATAGGTGACTGACAGTTTTATCAGCCCTCTGGAGAGTGGACAGTGGGGTGGCAAGGGGCTGCAGGAGAGGCAGAAGCTCTCAGTTCGGTTGAGGGCAATGGAAAAAGGAGAGCAGGGGAGAGGAAGGCAGGGAGGACATGCAGAGTGTTTTACGATGGCATCAGTCATGTAATAACACTATGGTTTTTTATGTTTGCAGATGGGAAGAGATAACGATCTGGTTTATGAACGGGGAGAATCAGTCAGACATTGCCACTGTCGTATTAAGAATGTGGACTGTTTGCCTGATATAGTGCATGATGAAGCGACAAGACAGGGATAATCTAGAAACCATCATCTAGGCAGCTAACCATCCATCTTTCTGACTTGTGTGAGAAGCAAATTAAAAAGCCCAAGTTTTTTCTTTTTATGTGTGTGTGTGGCTTTGCAACAGCTATCATGCTGGGTGCATGAGGCTCTGAGGTTTGATTTGAAAAGGTGAAGGGGAGACCAACCCTTTGGGAAACGGCTGCTGGAGCAGGAGAATATTCCTGGCCAATGAGTGCACCAGAGCCTTGGGTACGGGCATGTCAGCATGGCATCCCTGCAGGGGCTTGTCTCTACTGGCCAAAGCTGACGTCTGGAAGTGCTCATGCAGTAGCTCATCATGTTTAGATTGATCACAAAAAGGCTTTAGGTCCCAGTGCATCTACCCACTGCATTAAACAAGGGAAGTTTCTCTATCCTGAAGCTGAAATGCACATGTGTGCCCTAGGGCTTAGCATGGTTCCTGCCACACATGGGCCTGAGCCAACGCCCAGTGATGCCAAGAAGACATTTTCCATGGGCCTTAGACAACTCTGCAGAGATTCCTACAAGAACACATATCAAATTTCCTCCTTGCTCCAAGGCAGCTTTGCTTTTCTAACAATCTATTTTATAAAGAAGTTATCCAGATTCTCCTGTGCCTCTCCTACAGGCTTCTCATGAATGTAGGAGATAAACTATGGGGAACAAAATCCCTATTTGATCATTAGAGCATTCCTAGGCTCTTCCATGCACGTTTGGAAAGTCTTTTTTAAAAAATCTTTCTACCTTTGGAGCTATTCTCTAAGACCTGAAGGGCAAAACACCATAAACCAACAACTTTACAAATGTCTCACGAGCATGCTCAAGGCTCCTGGTAACTTTTCCACTTCCCCTGCAGTAATTGTTTCTGTCTATTTTAATTTCACCTTGGCTGAGGGGAGTTCAGATGTTGCTGCAGAGCAAGGCAGGGAGTTGCTGTAGCTCAGTTTTGGCCCCAACCCATGGAAGTGCTGGGGATATCACCCTGATATCTTGTTTTGTAAGTTTATTTTGAAGGCTGGCACAACCTGGCTCAAAATCCAGGTGCCAAGATTTTGGCTCTGTTGTGACTTTATTGTGTTTGGGGCAATTCCTTTTAGTGGTTCCATGCCAGGCTCCATGTACACAGAGATTCTGAGAACCCAACCCTCTATCCATCTAAAGTGTAGGGCACAGACCACCTCTTGCAGAGTGTACTGAGAGCTCCCTGTGCAGCGGGATGCTGGTCCCAGCTGGACCACGTAATCCACAACACAAATAATGTGGAACATCTCCCTGTGAGGAGAGGCTGAGGGAGCTGGGGCTCTTTAGCTTGGAGAAGAGGAGACTGAGGGGTGATCTCATTAATGTTTATCAGTATGTGAAGGGTGAGGGTCAGGAGGACGGAGCCAGGCTCTGCTCAGGGATGGCCAGTGATGGGACAAGGGGGAATGGGTGCAAGGTGGAACACAGGAGGTTCTGGGTGAACATAAGGAAGAACTTTGTCACTGTAAGATGACAGAGCCCTGGGCCAGGCTGCCCAGAGAGGCTGTGGAGTCTCCTCCTCTGGAGACATTCAGACCCAGACTGGATGCATCCCTGTGTGACCTGCTCTGGGTGCTCCTGCTCTGGTAGGGGGTTGGACTGGGGGAGCTTTCGAGGTCCCTTCCAACCCCTGACACTCTGTGATTCCGTGATTCTTTTGGAGGTGGCAAAGCAAAACCTGCCAAGTGCTGATGTTCTGTAGAACTGAAATCTGCACTAGTGCTGAGGGAGCATTGATATAATGAGATGGATGGATGGATGGATGGATGGATTTCCTCTGAACATTGGCAGAATGGGACATTGCAGCCTTGTATATCCTTGCCTCCAAAGCCTGCTCAAGGATGGGTGTGCTGGATACACAGGAGCTGCCACAGGGGAGAGTATTCACCATTCCCTCACCTTCCCACACTCCAGCAGCCAGCAAGCAAGGCTGGAGCACGAAGCTCCCCTGTTGCCCCAGGGCTCTGGCTCTGAACTTCATGCTAACAAAGCCAGGGTTTGTCCATCTCCTCCAGCCCATCTATTCTGTAGGTAGGATCAGAAATCAACCTGCAGGAGCGAGCACTAAACCCCCCTTTATTCCTGGGGCACTCTGTGGGCAGGACAGTGTTGTTCAGGGGATGGATCCAAGCTTGGAAAGGGGGAGCTGGGGCTGCAGCTTGGCAGTTGCTGTGCATGAAGCAAACTCAGGGCTTCCCTTGGCCTCACTGCCAGCTGGGATGCCTTGTGTTCCTGGGACATGTGGTGGGATTGCTCATCCCTAAGCCCTCTTTTAAGATCCTGGCAGTCCTCTCCTGTGTTACCAAAGCAAAGAGATCCAGAAAAGGCAATAAAACAAGATCCATCAGCCAGCACAGGTTAACTTGCTGATACCATCATGAAGGAGCTTTTATAACTATGATTTTCTGACAGATTGCTAAGGAAGACGTTTTTCCTCCATTGTGAAAAATTGTGTCAATGTTTTCCCCATATTTGACCAGGCGTAGCAACCCAAAGCAGAATTAGAGGTTTGAATGCTTTTTAGTCTCGGTTTCCATCCACAGACAAAAGAGCCAAATGCTGATTGCCTGGTGCAGAAAAAATGAAACTCAGTCAGGCTTTGATTTTTCCAGCAACCCTTTCTTTTTCCCTCTGAAACAGGCAGAAAGGAAAACTTCCATTTTATTAAGATGCCATTTGCTGTTGTGAAAAGATACTAGGAAGGAAAATAAGGGAGCAGAGCCCACTTCATGACCTTGTTGTCCATGTGAAGATGAATGACCCAAACCTGTTCAAACCCTGATTACACCCTGGAGAAATGTGTTTGTTTGCTTTCACTGGGTGGACACGGGAAAGGTAGATGGTGAGACAGGCCAGCAGAGAGAGAGTGAGATGAAAAAGCAGGAGCAGCTGGCTTCCAGTAAATGCTCTCAGACTCACATTTTCATTAGTCCTAAATTCAATCACAGTTTAAAGGAAGCAAAAGATAAAGAGCGAGGGAACGTTTAAAGGATTCTTCAGGGGGAGAGAGGCTCGCTTTGCCATTAAAAACCTGACTCAAAGTTATTGTTATTATTCACATTACTGCTGTGCCCAGGGGCCTCGGTCCGGATGAGGTTCCCATCGTGCGGCGTGTGAGTATGCTCAGCCCCGTGATGGGTGAAGGGGGGTGCTTGCATCTGCTCTTGTGTTGTACAGCTGGAAATGCTGGAGGAGAGAGGCTGCGTCCTCCCCGGAGCTCGCCAGGCAGCGCGGGGCTCTGTGACACAGGGGGTTAAGTCATTATAGTAATAATGATAGTAATAATATGAGAATTATTGTTATTATCAGCACTGTCTCTCCAAGAGAATGATGCTGAGCAGATGATGAGGCTTAGGAGACTCAGGCATCCAGATTCCCACCACCACTCTGGTCGTGGGGATGGGGATGGGGATGGGGCAGGTCACTGTCTCTCTGGGAGCAGGTCACTGTCTCTCGTTGCCCTCACTTGCTTTCTCTACATTCAAGCTAAAAGCCTCTGAGATGGGTACTCTCCATGCAGCAGGTCCCAGCTTTGGCTGAGATTCTGAGCACAGTGGCTCTCTTCAAAGCGTGGTCACCTTCATGTTCCAGGGAGGTTGTGTGGAGTCAGACTGTCCAAATTGCTGATGGGTTAGAAACTTAGCCTGTCCCAAGAGCCCTGCAGGTCACTAAATCAGCTCCTAAGTGCTTTTTAGTGTAGCCCCCAGGATTAAAACTGCAGCCCCTGAAACCTTTGCTATGATCAGGTGGGGAATCAGTGACAGAAAAGAAACCCAAAGCTCCTCGTGCCAGGCTGGATTCTCAGCACAGGAGCCTCCCGCTCCAGAGGGCATTTGGAACCCTTCTGAGCCTTGATGTACAGCAGCCCACCCCAGCACCCAGACACATTTAGCCCAGCATTGCAGCAGCTCAGCCACATGAGTCTCATTCGAATTGCTTGGGAGCTGGTCTTGCAGTCCTGGTAGAAGAGAGATGTCCAAAAGCTCTTGGCATACCCTGACACCCCTACAAGCCAACATGACCCTTGAGGTTGCAGTGCAGTCATCCGATGGGTCTGACTGGCCACCAGAAGCTCTGGGATGATCAAAAATGAGCCTGATATGAGTCCTGCTGCTTGTTGGCATTTCTGTAGTTTCCAAGGAAACCTGGTGCTTCTGAGAGCCGGACAGTTGGGTGGTGTTTGACAAAGGAGTTCTGTGATGCTTCTTTTTTTAACGACAGTTGTTTTTCCCTCCTTGGCCTTTGCCTCTTCAAACGTGAAACGTTGCTGCTTAGCACAGATGGGGCTTTCATGAGAAAGAGTGGGAAAATCCCAATGCTGTCATGTGCCCAGGCTGCCCTTCCTTTCCTGCTCTCCACAGATGAAACAAACAAAACAAACAAAGAAACCGTGGCGGTTGGGGCTGCTTCTAATTTAAACGAGGTTTCACCTTCAAAGGAGCATCCGTGGCCGAGCGGCGAGGAGCAGCGTGCGCTGTTCAGAAGCACTTTCGCAGGGACGCACAAAGGATCCTGCCTCTGAACCTCTGACAGCTTTTACTGCTCACAGCAGAGACCAGCCAAAAAGATTTATTAGCCAGCTTCAAAGCCCGAATTGCTCAGGAAGCTTTTGCTCTTGCCTTATTACTGGAGAACTCTCCAGGTCAGAAACCTTGATGGGGAGAGAAGGGGTTTTTTTTTTGGTTGTTTTGTTCTACTGGTTCTGGATGTGTTAATCTAATGACATGACTAATGTCTTCCAGCCTGACAGACGTCAGTGAAAATAGATGGGGGAGGATTCAGGGATGTCTAGACTGACATTTGTCTTGAAAATGGAGGCTGGACCTGGTCCCTAGATAGGAGAGTGAAGACCATGCTACGCTAGGCGCAGAGTGCATCCTCTTCTCATTTCCTGCATGGAGAAGCATAGGTCAGTCCCAGTCACTGCCCGGGAGGTGAATGCTGGCAAGGGACTAGTTGACATATTTCCATGCAAGTTGTCAAGATAGAGGAGGTGTCTGCAGTGACACCAGCAAAAACAGTACCTGGAGTAGCATGGAAGCGGCAGAGAGATCTCAAACACTTCCCAGCTTCTGTTGCAGAACTCGGGTCTGTCTGAGGCTGGCAGTGGTCTGGGGAGGCTGGTGGTCAGTGGGAGACCATGCCAGCATGTCCTTGTTTTCCACAGAAGGGAAATGACATGAATGTAAGTCACACTTTAGGTTCTAATTTTCTGTTTTTCCTCTGTTCCTATTTTTCCTTAAAAAGACATTTTCCAGAGTGACTTAGAGGACCCTCTTCTACCCTTTTTCAGATGGCTTAGGAACATCAGTGACAAAAGGTGGCGAATGCCACCACATGGCAGCTTCTGTGGTCATTGAGACAGCTGTGACATCAAGACCATGGGAATCCAGCCCTTGGATTCCTTTGAACAGGGGACCTTAGCTCATCAGTCATTGGGGGCTTTGGAAGCCCTAAATCTGCAATGAGAAATAAGCTGTTGGAGAATAACCCAGCATCACTAGAATTTGATTTTGTGTTTGGCGCCTGTTACTGGACCCCAGCAGCATTTCTCAGTCCCTCTTGGCATCCTCACTCAAATGGACAATATTAAATGGAAATTTATTCTGTAAACACAACACTATTGGTCCTGAAGCCTCAGGGATCACAGTGGGCTGTAATTACAGAGGGATACCTTTAGGTGTGAGTTATCATGTGCTGAATTAGCGGATAAAAGCCCTTAGCAGGATAGGTGAGCCCATGCCCAGCCCCTAATGTCATGGATCTGAGGAAGACTGAGTCCTCTTATCACAGCAGCCCATTTAGGAGACAGGCGTTGCATATCTGTTCCTTATCAAAGACAGCCCATTCGAGGCTGGGGAGGATTAGAGTTCTGCTCTTATATTTTAGCTGCTTGAAATCCTTGCCCCATAAAATGGGATAAAAAGGAAAGAAATAAGTGTGATCTGAAATTTAAAAACCTGAGGTGAGCAGGGTTAAGTTTCAGAATTGACAGAGTTAAGTTCCAGAAGCCAGAGTTCAGCTGATCACAATCCACCACCAAATGATCATTGTTTTCCAAGGGTACCTCTTAGGAACTTCACTGATTTTTCTTCTCTCACAGCAGTGAAACCAACTCAGAGTGCCTTGACCCTCAAACCCACCCTTAGTCCCCTGAACACTTTATGGACACTGCGCGTGTCAGTGGTATCACTATAGCAAATTGATCAACACTTCCTTCTCCAAGGATGACTGTGATCCTTTGATGTTCTCTGCAGGGTGCAGAGGTAGCAACTTCCCACGCACCTGCTCTTAGCTCCAGGAGGAGAGATGTCCTTCCAGTCTGCTTTTCATCTTCCAGCACATTAGAACCGACACTTTTTATGTCACTGTGATTTATGCATCAACCTCCACAGGCCTCCTTGCACTTCCTCCATCTTCTCACCATTGTTCAACCCAGGGCTTGGATGGTGCATCTCACCTAGCATGAGATATCACACTTCAGGCTGTCTTCACAGCAGGTCAACAATCACATCAGTCTGGAGGAATGGAGGCTCAGGGGGGACCTCATTGCTCTCTAAAACTCCCTGAGAGGAGGTTGGGGTGAGGGGGGGTCAGTCTCTTCTGCCATGCCCACAGTGAAAGGACGAGAGGGAACGGCCTGAAATTGCAGCAGGGGAGATTCAGGTTGGACATCAGGGAAAATTCCTTCCCTGGGAGGGTGATTGGGTGTTGGAATAGGTTGTCCAGGTCAGTGGTGGGGTCACCGTCCCTGGAGGTGTTCAAGAGGTATCTGGATGTGGAGCTGAGTGATGTGGTTTAGCAGTGATGTAGGTTGGACTGGCTGATCTTGAAGGTCTCTTCCAACCTTGATGGTTCTATGATTCTATGATTCAATCCCCATGATAGACAATATCAAGATGAGACATTTGACTCCAGAAACCTCCTGGTGATGTATGATACACCTCAACTGTGTCAGCCAGCAGCTGCTGTGAATTTTTACAGCCAACATAAATGAATTTTGTCTCTTGACCTCAAGCCCTATGGGATGTTGTAGCTCGGTGTCCCCAGAGCTAGCTGACCTTGCCACAACTGCCCCAGTAACCGGCTTTCACTGGAACTGAACATTTTGACTCGGTGTCATGAAGTGTGTGCATCTCCTGGGGAAAAGAGGCAAGCACACACACCATGTCCTGACTTTAAATGCACGAGTAACTTATCAGAGGCGATAAGTGGGGATTTGAATTCAGAGATGCAACTTATCTCTAAATACACATCTTCCTATTTAGCTGCGTTCACATCCGCCCGTATCTCACTGACTGCAATGTGCCTTATTATAGAGCAGTGCTTACCTTTGATGTGCTGAAAGGCTGTTTGTGCTGGTGATGAGAAAAGCAAGGTAGAAGCAGGCTTTCCAGCGCTGGAGTTTTCTGTTGCATTCTCCTTTTGACTGTCTTTCATTTAACGTGTCTAATAAATGGTAGTTCACTGGAATCAAAGAATTCAAAGCTTCTGTTCTTGGTGATGAATACAAGGAATAAGAGGCTTTTATATGCTGTGAAATCTACAGAAAGACTGAGATATGGGGACAGCTTTCCTATCATGTCTCGTAAGTGAGTGCTTATCCTGAGATAGATGCAGTGATCTCTGTAAGAAAAATCAACATTTCCAAGCGAGCACGGTGCTGTCGCTAAAGCTGAGTGAAAATGGAAGTGCTGCAGGATCTCAGAGCCCATTGTGTGCTGGCCTGAAAAGCTTTTCAGTGCAGTTAGGATGGGGCTTTTCAAGGGTGCCTGAGTCTAGCACAGATCTGACTGTTATGTTTTATTGATTACAGTTGAGTGTTTAATTTAATGGGGCCTTGACAGTCCAGCCCCACCTACCCCCCTCTTGGACCTTATCCTATTGCAGTGAGATGAGCAGGGAAGGGGCATCAGAGCCACCCTGGGGACAGTGGTGGTCTGGAGTCAGTCCTAGTGATGGGAGCTACTTAGGGTGACCAAAGACTGGAAAATTGTATTTGCTTAGTGCAGCTTCAGCCTGAGCTCAGTTGCATAATTACAGCCAGTTTGGGGACATATCAGACCAAAAAGTGATTGTTCCTTCCTCTCATTTGAGATCAGAGGTCCTCATACAACTAAACAACGGAGAAGAAAGTTGGAAAAACAGAAGTACCATCCTTCTCATTGGCCAGGGAGATGCAGAGGCTCAGGGGTGTTGTCCTGATGGGACCAGGGTGGTGTTGCAGTCATGCCCTCAGAAGCACCTGACCTCCAACACTGCTTTTCTGGTTCATGTGCTAGCTGGGCTGTTGGGCTCTACCACAACAAGAGCTGTCCTAAGAAACAACTACTAATATTAGTGCAGGAATTCAGGGATTGGTATGTACCTCGACATAGGTGGGGGAGAGAAGTTGATTTAGTCACCTCGTTTAGTTGATTTATTCTCGAGTTGGAGAGCTAGACTTTGGCACATCGATGCCAGGACATCCCCTACTCTGTAAGAAACCCGTCTGCAGTCAGGACAGACGTGGGGCCAGCAATATTCAATTCAAATCTGATCCGTCTTGCTGTAACAGAGACTGTCTGGCCAAATGCCTGTAAAACAAACTAAAACATCGCTGATGGGGAAGGAGTTTGTGGCATTCCGGTATTCCTCATTCTGTACAAAATTAACTTTGGTTCATTTATCGTAAATTTAATTTTACAATAGTAAAATAGTTGGGTTTCTCAGTAGATGAATGGCTAGATGGTATTTTTTATGAACCTCCTCAGTGAAACATGCTTTATAAATTATCTCCTGGAGAAGCAGAATTGGTACATTTAAAACAAAAGGAAGGAGCGAAAGAATTAGTGTTGGCTCCTTTGCAGCTCTTGTTTGTGTTCCTGCACTGAGAGCTTCGTCTATCTGTTGTGCTTCCCAGTGACTCCAGATTACTGCCTCAAAGCACAAAAGCATTAACACGGCAAGGCTCCTTCTTAATAACTCTGCAGAATTGTTCTGCAAATGAACAAAGATAATGTTGGCCTGACAGGTTGAGATTGGGTGCTTGATGAAGGCTGGGGCGGAGAAGAGAGATTCCTCCCATAAGTCCCGACATCAATCTGAGAGAGCAGCTGGAAAAAGAGTAATAAATGTATTTTCTCCTTTTACATTTCACAAGTTATAAATAGGAAGCTTCAGACTCTTTGCATTACATGGATTGAGTCACTTATCCTGAAGCTATCTTGTTCTAAGCTTCCTCCTGCTGTAGTTATTCAGTTGTGGAGCATCACGCTGCATCACAAGTGTCATCCAGAGCCATCTTTTACGGCTCCCCTCATTTCTAGGGTAAACTTTCTTTCTAGACACCACTCTGCTGAACCACTCGTTTAGTTTAGTGCTGGTTTTTGTGGCCAGGATTCAAAGGGAGTTTTGACTTGGGCAGGCTGTGTCACAAACGAAATGATCAAAACGGAAGGAAAGGGAAAAGAAAACTCAGTGCTTGCAGAGTAACTGTAGCTGCGATCTGTTTTCTCAAGCTTAAAGCTTTGCTTTACATTGGCAAAAAGTCAGGGGAAACATTTGCTTGGAGTTAGAGCAAAATGGGCCAAACTGCTGCCTCCTCCGGCAGCAGAGATGCAAGAGCTGGCTGAAGTCCTCATCTGCAAGGAGCATCGGGAATGGGAGCAGTCGGCAGCAAATGCTCTTCTCGTGCTCAGGACTGGATAAGAAAGGAAAGGTTGTGGAAAGGATAGTGCTAAACAGGCTGAGGAAGAAGAGGTGAGGACATAGCCACCTGAAACTTGCATGAGATTCTTAAAAAGAATGGAAAGGAAAGGAAAGGAAAGGAAAGGAAAGGAAAGGAAAGGAAAGGAAAGGAAAGGAAAGGAAAAGAAAGGAAAAGAAAAGAAAAGAAAAGAAAAGAAAAGAAAAGAAAAGAAAAGAAAAGAAAAGAAAAGAAAAGAAAAGAAAAGAAAAGAAAAGAAAAGAAAAGAAATCTTTGTGGTATGTAGAGAGCAAATATTCACCAAGAATTGGATGTATCAGAGGCTGGCTTGTCTACTAAATACCTCCATTTTTTGACAGCTTCCCTTTTTTCCCAGCTCACCTGTGTCTATAGGCATCTGCTGACCTGAAGCAAGGCGAGGTGAAAGGCATCTGCAGGGGCTGTGTGGGCTGGGGAATCTGGCCAGGACCATGCAAACATGCCCAGTATTGCCTTTTAGTCCCCTCACAGCAGGTAAATAGAGAAGGACCCTGGGAATATGCCTGCCAAAATGAATTTTTCAAACAAATGGTGGAGTTCTGGGGATGTGAAGATCAATGGAGAAAGAGCCCGTTTTCTTTTTCTTTAAAAATAGAGAGGAAAAAAAAAATTTAGTCAAAGTTGAAGATGAATTTTCTGCCAGGAAAGAAGAACTCTGCCAAAATAGTGACAGATGTATTTTTTTATTTTATCAAATATTTGGCCTGGAATCAGAAGTGCTGAGGATCTGTAATTGCCTGCACATTTTCAGGAGGCTGGGTGAAAAGCTCTTCATAAGTTCTTGGCTTGAGCACATGAGGGGAGTGCAGTATATTTTGCATTAGTGTGATGTTCACAGCGCTTGCCTCAGTTTCCCCAGCTGTTCAGTGTGCTGCCTGGGGTGGAGCAACGCATTAATATTTTGTATTAGGTGAAGATAGAAGTCATCATTTGCAAGAAAAACAAACTCTTTTGGAAGAGCATAGGGGAAACAAAGAAAGCAAACAATGGTTCAGCCAGTTTCTGAAGGCACTGATGATGCTCTTTGCTCTGGAACTGGGATTTTAGCCTGGAGAAAACCAAGTGCAGAACATTAACTGGTTCTGGTGATGGTCCATGCCACCTCTTTGGAAGAGATGTATGTGAAACTCCAAGCTGCAAGGCTTGGAGAAACCAGCTGCTGGCTGTGTTATTCTGCTAAATATCACGATTGTTTTTCAAGTCTCATATCATAAAGCTCTTGCTCCTGAAGGCATGCGATTACAGGAGAATTTCTTCTCTCATTAAAAGGAAAAAAGCCCAGCAAATGTGAAGCTTTCTTGTATGGATGTAGAAAAAAGCCTGAACACTCCATTCAAGTGGACTTACAAAGGTTTAGAAACCAAAAGAAACACCGAGAGCAGACAATATTTACTGTTTCAAATACTTTGATTCTGTGAAGTCCAATTCTTTCTTTTGTGCAAGTCTCTGCTCTGTGAAACTGAACCCATTTTATTTGATTTCAGCCAATTAACCCCAACTTGCCTCAAGCATTTGGCCTGGCTCCCCAGCACAGGTTTATCCCTGGAGACTCAAGGCAAAGTGGTTTTGTTGCTTGTACCTTTTCTGTGTAAAACAGAAGGTTTGAGTAACAGTAAAGACCAAGTAATTACAGACAGATATATAGCATTACAATTCAAACCTGCACCGTAATGGCTCCATAAAGTCACCTAGGTTTAAATATACATCAAACCATTTTTCACATTGCAAATGAATACTTTTTTAAGAGCTATAACTTTCGGGGAGTTCATGAATTTCCTGGATTCATAGCTCTTTTCTAGGTGGAGGAAGGCACAAGAGATACTGCTGTACAGAAAGAAAAAGGAGGGAGCATGGCAAAGGGAGCTGAGGCAGAGGAAAAAAATAAATCTTTAGAGCTGAGATTCCTAAAAGCTGCTTGGAAAAAAAGAAAAGCTGGGATAAATGTATGACCCAGTCAATAAATATCACTTTGCTTTATCACCCCTCCTCTCTTTCCCAGCCTTGCCCAGGGATTGTGGGAGCCTGATCTGAAACACAAGACCTTTAATGGCCAAGAGCCTTTCATTCTGCCTTCCTCCAGTGCCAGAATCTTTCATCAGGGTGTGAGTAGTGGCTGGGCTTGTAGCTCCCCAGCTGTGCCCACACCTATGTGGTGGCCACGCTCTGCCTTCACCCTGAAACAAAGCAGCTGACAGGAGCCACCATGACATCGGTGACAATTCCAGGTGGGCACCAAAGAGCCATAACCATGCTGACCTCCCTGTGGTGCCCAAGGGAAGATCTTTGTAAGAGGAATAGATGTAGCACCTGATTCTTGTCCCAGAGGTACAGAGATGACGAACCTCCTTGTCCACTGGTTCACTCATCTGGACCACTTTGTGGACCCTCTGTCCATAGAGACCACCAATGGGTTGAGCCTAAGGCTGCAGTCCTTAAAAACATTATTTATTTATTTATTGATACTCTGGGGGTCCATGGCAGTGATAGCTAAATTAAAGCATAGGTGTCCTTGCATCCTGGTGGCAGCAGGACATGGTGCTGCTGAGCAGTGGGGCTTCTTCTCAATGCTTTTTCCGAAGCTTGCTGTGTTCAGATCAGACAGATGATGAAAGCAGGCTATTATTTCTGCATTTTTCAAGCTAAAGGGCAGAGATATGTGTTGTTTGTGCTGTAATTTCTTATCCCGAAGAGCACTTTCAGTCTGGGCAATTTTGGCATTAAGGGAAGCCTCAGAGAGGCACAAAACAGACATCCCCATGCATGAGGAAGCACAGGGCATGTGGCTCGTGGTGTGACATCCCTCTGGGGTTGGGTCATTGTGCTGACCATACTGCACAACAGCAGCAAAGTGGCTTAAAACTGCCCTGCAGTAGCCCAACTTCCACTACAGGGCACACAGCCAGGCTTCCAGGTCAGGACGCCATGGGTAATGTTCCAACGTGCCTTGTTGATCCTTCCTATGTAGCAATGAAAGTGCTTTTACTCAGTTTCTAAAATCCTCTGAAATTCTTTTCCACCCCATTGGTTAGACCAGCAAATCCATCTTTGTCATGCAGTTAAATCAAGATTAAGGGGGCTTGATAAGTAATTCATTTTAATAATAATAAGCTTTTTTCTTTGTGAGTTGCAGATACTGGCTTGCTATTCTCTTACAGAGTTGGGAACCAATTTCCCACTGATCTCAGTGAGAAGTACAAGCTTTTGTATCCGTAAGGAGCAGGATCACCTTCTCTTTACAGATACAAAACAAACCATACCTGCTTTAGGAAGCCAGGACCTGCTGAAAACTCATGCCTGGGAACCCTTACGGGTGCTCCAGGGAGCCAGCAAGGACTTTCATCTACTGCTGAGAATTTTGATTTTTCTAAGTTTTAATTTGCTTAACTGAGAAGAAAATCTTCCACCATCTTCTAGGGACATAATTTGCTTCCTGGGGTTTGTAGTACTTTCTCTTTTTTTCACATAATTTGGGCTATTTTCTTTTGTCAATTGACAAATGAAGGAGAAAGAATCCCACAGAGGCATAAAACTGAGATAAACAGGTGTGAACAGGTAAAGTCTGCTGATATGGTGAATGCACTTGAATCTGTGCATTAAACTGACCATGACAATAGGCATCTATCTTTCCTCCTACAGCTTCTTCTAAACGTGCCCCAGTGTCCCTGGAAGAACATTGCCTTTCAGGGGAGGGTGTGTAATGAAATGCCCTCGTCCTGTTTTAATCAGTTTTGAATGTGGAAAAGACAATCATGATCTGAGAAAGGCAGTGTTTCCCTTGCATGTGAATTATGTGATACTGTAGCTTCATTAACATGCTTTACAGTCTTATCTTTATTCATCCTGGCAAATTAAATTAGCACTGTCTTTCAAATCTCTGCCGATTTTTCCCCCTAGGCAACCACCAGCAGCACAAAATAAATGACAGGAACGGGAGTGGATTGCCGTGCTCTTGATGCCAGTCCTTGGATTTTTTAAGCAACTATGGATTTTAAGCAACCATCCCTCCAAGAAGTCATATTTGTTCTTGTTCCCAGAGCTGAGTTGCATTACAGTGTGCTCGTTGTAATTACAGAGCTCCACATGCTGGCACAGAGCATGGGGCACCGGACTGGCAACCTGGAGCCCTGATGGTCCTTTCCTCTTTAGTCTTCCCAATCATAGACTCTATTTTGATATTTAGGCAGGTCTTCCCTTCCTCCCTTCCTGGGCCTTTCCCTCTGTCAACTTCCTTGAGGTCTGGATGGGAGAAGCACAAAACAGGGTTGTGGTAGGGTTGGGAAGTCAGAAGCAGAGATTTTTCTTCAGCTGATGCTGAAGCACATGTGAGAAAATGTTCATGGGAAGGTGTAGGGAGTCTATTACTAATAAAACCCCAACTGTTTTATGTGCTGTTTAGAGGAAAGATCTTGGTGGAAAGGTATAAAAGGTGAGATGAGGTGGAAAAGTCTTTCCCCACTTACATCTTTGCCATGCAGCTACCTGGGCTGAGCACTAGTGTGGATTTGTCAATGCCGCAGTCGTGCAGAAATGGAGCTTCATAACCTTGCAAGTGCAAAGCATTAGGAGCAAGTGATTTTACATTAAACAGTAAATATTACAGCTATTAAAGGACATTCATCATCCACACAAGGTGCCTGAACAGAAGTGAGCTGTAGCATCTCCTGCAACATTAACTGTAAACACATTAAAACCATCACTGTGCTGACAGTCATTTCCATCTTAGAGGGGAGACCTGGTGCTCAGATGAACATCAGCCCATCCTTTGTAGAATGTCGTGGGGTGACCTCCATTTAAGCTTAGAGCCACAGGCCCTGGTACCTCCAAACCAGTATTTCCTCTGGTATTCTGCTCTTTAGCTCTGTCTTTGGTTGCAGTGTCCCAAAACGGAGCACCCTGTGACACTGTTGTCCCCACTGGAATAAGAGCTGGTAAAAGAGGAGGCTACAGATACTACCTGGTGATATGACCAACATTAAATGACCATTTCACAGTTGCTCATGGGCAGGTTGTACCAAAAAGACACAAACCCATGGGCAACACTGAGCAATTAGTTGTGATGGTGATTACAGGGACATTACAGCTTTTTTCCCAAAGCCTCGGTGTTATTAAATCAAGGAGACTTGGTTTCCTTTTCCTGAGCAATTCCTCTGCACTGTACATCGTGTTCACTGATCCCAAGAGATGGCCCAAGCCTCCGACCTAACGAAGTTTTCATTTCCTTCTGCTTTTCTATGACCAGGCCAGCCAAGACCAGTCCAAGATTGTGCTGAAGATAAGGGTTGGGATGATTATGATTAATACGACTGCTTTATTTGTCTGACAGGTGGACTGATAAATAGATATTGTTGCTAGGCCTCCGTTCCTTCCTGATATGACAAACAGTACAGCCAGCCTGAAATGCTGATGTTTCTTGGAGATCTCCAACCAGAGGTTGGGGCAGTCCGTGCCTTGTCCTTTGTTTGTACATGGATAAAGGACTCGAGTCCTACAAGTGAATAGTGATGATTTCATCAAGACCTGACATGTCCTTATTTGCCAGTAAGAAAAACAAACAGACCCTCACAGTTTTGAGGATACCATCCAAACATTGCTGAATGCTCATGAAAGGTCAGGGAGGCCACAGATCCAATGGGAAATGTAGCTTCAAATGTCACCAGAAACTGTTAAAATCTTTGGTGAGGTTTCTTCCCCCCTTTATCTGATCTCCATTTATCATTCTTTCTCTCTTTACCTGACATGGAATGGTCAGGTAATGGTGGATGGAATTGGGGATGGAATTTGAGAATTTCTCAGCAAGCAGGAACCCTGCCAGCACCAGCCTGGCTGCTGCACCCCCTTGCCCCCAGCCAGCCCCAGCCCCAGCCCCAGCTCCAGTGTTTCCAGAAGACTGTCTTGGGTCCCTCCTGTTGTCAAAAATGCCTGAGCCTGGGTGGGATGGGGTCTGTGGTTGCACAGTGATGTGCCTGGGGTCAGATCCTTGGCTGGCATCCTTCAGTCCATGCGTGCTCAGACTCTCAGGTGCTGGTGATGGCCCCAAAAGCAAGTGACCATGCTTGGGGATTAGATGGAGCTTGCTGGGGTCTGTCCTTTCTAGCCTGCCCATGACACCAGGGAGGCTCCCTGGAAGGGGTTGAGTGATGGGGAGCAGGGAGCAGGTTAACATCCTAGTGCAGACCTTGCTGCCATCAGGTCTGGCATCAGCTTAGTTGCCCTCTGCTCTTTGAACAGCTGAATCTCTCCCCTCAATCTGGCTTTAAGGGAAGATTAGTTCAAAAGGACTATTTACATTTCAAAAACGAACCAGGGCCCGGGGTGAGATCAAAGTGAAAGTGGGGTTTAGGTGTATTGATCAGATGCCCGTGATGCTGGGCCTCTCTGCTTTCCTGTGTCTTGTAAAGGATCAAACAAGAGTTTGGAAATGTAAGAACTGTCAGCATGGTGGTTTTTTGCTGGGTAAAAAGAGCTTGTATTCCCAGGTGTTTCGATGCTTCCCTCAAAGAGAAATGAGTCCTTTGCAGTATTCCCTGGTTTAATTAGTGACTGCACATTACATACATGGCACTTGTCCCTCCCTGCCCCAACATCCTTGCAGAAATGCTGATCATCTACCAGATGTGGCCAACAGTTCCAGTCCTCGTGTGGGATCCTGTTGCTCAGAGCTCAGATGTGCTCTGTCTCTGCTCCTGGATGTGTGGCTGGAGCTCAGCTCAGTGTCCTGGCTCTCATCACCCCAGGGAGGTGACACAGCCCCATGCTTCAAAACTTGGGTGTATGTGAGGCTGGAGCTGCACTAACACTGAGCCTCTCAGAATGGCTTTCAAAAGCATGAGGTGCCCAGTAGAGCCTGAGCAACCAGTTTGAAAAAGTGGGATTGGATAGATTGGCAAGATACCTGCCTGACATCTATATGATTTAGTTGCCAGGCAGTGATCAATGTTATCATAGTTAGATAACTCCAGCTTTGGCATCCATATAAAATCTTATTTACATGCCACAGTCTGATTAAAATAGTGAACTGCATGGATGAAATATCTGACCCATGCAGTGTCCTAATGCTGTCATGCTGCTCCTGTCATATTTCATTAGAAATAATGCAAGGTCTAATGGTCTAATGGTTAGGAATATGATGGGATAAAGGTTGGACTTGATGACCCTGGAGGTCCCTTCCAACCATAATGATTGATTCTATGATACCATCATCACCCCATGCTTCATGCAAGAGGGGTGCAGGAGAAGTGAGACAAAGCATTTAAGTCCTATTTACAGAGATTTTGGCCAAGCAAGAAACTGTTTCAGTTAAGCAGTGTGACTGTTCTCCTCCCGGAGCAAACTTTCAAAGTCTTTTTCCTTTGTGCCAAGCTCTTTGCAGATGTAAGTGAATTCCTTCAGGCAATGGTGTGTGGCAGGAACAAAGCACCACTGTAGGCACAGCCCCTTGCCCAGCGGCAGGAGATTTGTGGTGAAACTGCATTATCAGAGTCACTTGGAACACATTTGTGGAGAGGGTTGCAGAGGTAATTATTTAAAATGCTGCAAAATGCTTGAACCTGAAAAGATGCTGCCTTCTCCCTTGGTTGGCACTGAGTGGTGAGGCTTTGTCTGCTCTTTGGTGTGCAGGGAGACACCTTTTTGATGTAAGGCAGTAAATGCAACTGCAGGGACACTGTTGTGACTCTGGGTGGGTGGCACATGGTGCCAGTGGTGTAGAGAGGAGGAGATGGAGGATTTGACATGACTTTGGAACAACAGCCACCAGATGATGTTCTGGGAAAGGAACCTTAGAGCACCTTGCAGTGCGTGAAGGGGCTCCAGGAAAGCTGGAGAGGGACTGGTGCCAAGGGCAGGCAGTGATGGGACGAGGGGGAACGGGTTCCAAGTGCCAGAGGGGAGATGGAGATGGGATGGGAGGGAGAAATTGTTTGGTGTGAGGGTGGTGAGAGCCTGGCCCAGGGTGCCCAGAGAAGCTGTGGCTGCCCCTGCCTGGCAGTGTTGAAGGCCAGGTTGGATGGGGCTTGGGGCAACCTGGTGTGGTGGGAGATGTCCCTGTCTACGCTGGGGGGTTGGAACTGGATAGGATTTAAGGTCCGTTCCAACCCAAACCAGTCTGTGGTTCCATGAATACCCCTGACTGGTTCCCAAAGCCATGCAGAAGTAAAGCTGGTCAAAGAAGCATCCCTGTGACTTGGCTGCAGTGCACACAGCATCTCTGTAAGTCCCAGAGCTGCTACTTTCCAATGTACTTTCTCAGGAAGGTGCAAGAAAGGGAAGCGCAAGGAATGCCAAGTATAATACTCCTAAAAAGTGGGAAGCTGTGCCTGGTGTGAGGTTGCCGTTGTGTATTGATCTGTTCTGGAAATGCCAGCAGAGTGGCTCCTAGAGCCGCTCCCTGGAGGTTGAAACTCCCCAGATCAGAGTTTCAGCTTGGAAGCAGTGGTCCAGTCTGCTCCGCCTCTAAGGAGATGTTGCTGCTCTCTCAGATAAACTTGGCACTGCTGTGCCTGGAAAAAAAATATTTCCTTGCGAATGGCAGCAGCACAGTGTTTACCTCCTGCAGACTTTTCATTGTGGGAGTCTCTCCAGGGGATCTGAAATCAAATTACTCCCTCCATCTCTGCCTGGGTGGGTGTTGCCGGTGATGCAGGGAGGACATCAGCCGTGCAGGGCAGTGCCCTGCTCCCATCTCCCTGCTGCAGGGTTGGATTCTACCAAGCTCCTGCTCCGTGAGCTCACACAAGCTCCTGCTCCACGAGCTGCAGTGCCATGGCTGTGCTGGGCACAGGGACATGGGGGTGGTGGCTGGGGCACAGCCCGTTCATCTCAGGATCCTTTCTGCTGTTGGAGCCATTCATTAGAGCATAGACTGAGCAATTCACACACCCCCTCTCCAGTAGTGACTTATAAATTTTCCCCTTATCAATAAAGACCGTCATCCCCTTCTGTAAAACTGTGGCATGACTTTTCTCCTGACAGGCTCCCCTGCTGGAGGACAGGGCTCTCCCATTGAGTCCCCAGAGCTCCTGTGCTGTGGGGTTAAGCAAACACCAAGCCCCTGCCTGCCTCCTGCAACCATCCTGCCTGAGCCTGAGGTTCAGGAGTGGCTGCCCTTTGAGCTCATGTCTATTCCCAGAGGATGTGAAGGATTCCCAGTACTCAGCCTTCTCCTACAGAGCTGCTGAGTAATGCTCAGGCTCATGAACTGGTCTCCTGGTGTGACTGCTCATGGAAAGGCATGGCACGGTGCCTTCCCTGGCTGGCTGATTGCTGAAAAGCTGTTCAGAACAACAGGCGCCCACGCTGCTTAATCTTGAACCCTTGGAGACTGGGGGATTTGCAAAAATAAATCTTTAGCTGTTGGAATGGTTTCTGTAACAATCTCAGTGCTGCAAAACCTGAAACCAGCCTGGCCCTTTGGTCTCCTCTAACTGCCCAGATTTTCTCCTTGCCGTAACATCCCATAAGAGAGGACTCACTGGTCCCAGAGGCTCACAGACATGTGTGCTCTCACGTGGAGTTCCTCACTAAACCTTGCCACAGCCAGAAAGCAAAGTTTGTGGTGGCTGAGCTCACTGTCCCTGCACCAATGCTGTTGGCTTGGTCCACTCCTGCCCTGCTCGCCCAGCCCACTGCCTTCCCTTGCAAGCCACTTTGTTTTCTATGCAGATTAACAGGGACTTTGGGCTGCGGCTGAATAATTGATCAAATCCATCCAGGCTTCACAGGCTCGAGCATAACTTTTTGCTAAGTTTCTTTCCCACACAACACTTAAAAATCAAGGAAGATCTGAGCCACACTGCACCCGGGTGTTTGGTATCTGATCTCGCTGGAGCGCTTAAACTATGCATCATCTTTTCAGATTTCCCTGTTATGTTTTGTGTATCACAGGGATCTGAATGCATTCAACAAGAGCTTTCCTCGTATTAAAAAAAAGGGCTTTACATTTTAGACCCTTTCCAGTGGATTCTTTCGGATGAATCAGAGGATGTTGACTTCTCTGAACATGAGCATTTAAAAAAAGCCTCCAGCAGCCTTGGAAGATGAAGGTCTGTAGATGAAGGTCTGTAGTTCCAGCAGTAGCTCCAGAGGACACGATTTCAGGTCCATTTTGTGTGGCAGGCTTTATGAACATCACACTGAGGGTTTTAGTCATCCCTGGTAGGATTTTATCCTCATCTTCCCAGCTCCCCAGCTGTGCTGTGTGAGGAAAGAAGTAAATACACTGGTGCATACAGAGTCATGTGTGTGTGTGTGCTCATATATGTGTATGTGGCCATGTGTCACCCCTGGCACAGGAGATGGGGAGGGTGCCTAGGGGTGTCCTAAGTGACTGGTAGGATTCACTTTACCACGGCAGAGCTTTTAGGCAGGTGAACACAACTTGCCCATCACCTTCCCAGGACTGGGCAATGAGCAGCAATGTGGGCACTGGTGTGTAAAGCAGCCCAGAGATCTGACCTGAAACCATTCACCAGGGGTCCCTACTTTGAAAGTCACTGTGGCAAAGTGGTTCCTTACGCAGTCTGGACTGTGAGGTACAGACAGGTCGCATATGTAGATGTTCTTGTTGAGGTCAAGCCTCTATAAATAAGATCTGATGTGGACAAAAGAAACACATGGGTGTGAGAAATCAGTGTATTCTGTGTGTGTCATACTCTACACCTGCATATTCAAGAGCCATGGATGTGCACAGTTAGTGGGTTTTATTCCTGCCATGTAATTCAGGGAGGCTTCAGCAGCACTGGGAGTTTCAGCCAGGCTTTGTGATGGAAGAGCCAAGGCAAAGCTCCCTGTGTGAGACGAGGGATGGTGTCCGACGTGTCCCTCACAGCACCACCGCTGGCTCTGCCGTGCTCAGCTGTGCTGCAGTGGCTCTGAATAATGGGAACCATCATGAAAGCTCCCTTTATCCCCTGCTTAATCCCGATGCTGCCTTGTGGGAGACAAAAAGTGGGGGCCATTGTAGAAAGGCTTGTTGTCCTTTATGCCTCGTTGCAGATACAGGCATAAAATGACCACGTGGCCTGTGAAGGACAGGAATTGTTCCCCCGGCTGCTGCTTGGGAAATGCACTACAAAGCAGAACACAAACCCCAGTTTTTGTCTTTTTTACCTCCCAGCGATCTGTTTTGCTTTTCCCCACCTACAGGCACTAGTTAAGCACTAGAAAGAAGCTTGGATCAGTGGTGACTTGTTGTTGCTCTTTAATTCATGCAAATGTTCTTTTTAACTAGCTTGGAGTCTCAAACAGCTCTCTGGGGAACCTTTTGTGTTCATGACTATTGAAACAAAAGTTTATTTCTTTTAAGCACAAAACAATTGGGGAATAGAGGGAAAGAATCTGTTTTCTTTTCTCACAAATACAGTAAATTTAAAGGTCAGGTACAAGTTGACATAGCAGTGGGCAAGTCAACACTTGGAAGAATTCCCCAGAATAGCAATAAAAAGTGTCAGCTCTGCAGTCTCACAACACCACAAGGTTTTTTTTTTGGTCTGTGTCTGGAGTCACAAAGACCTTGCAGGGTCTGACACAGGCTTTGCTTTGGACTGAGGTTTCTCTGCTTTGGTCTGTGCCGATCCCCCACATCAGGTACAACAAGAGGTCTGCTCCCATTTCACATCTGGCCTACCAAGTTTTACTAAAGGCTTGGGTACAAGCACTCAGATGGCCACAAAACCTAGCCAGGGGCCAAGCTTGTGCTGCAACCCATAGCATCTTCCCATAAGAGACGTGACTTCAGATCCACCCCCTCCTGATTTCATACATAGTCTGATTCCCACTACAGCTCTGTCATTCGTCTTCAGAGTGGTGAGACAGCACCAAGACACATCCCTGTGCTAGATGAGTCGTGAACAGAAAGGCTAACTGGTTTCCCCAGATAGACACATCTCTGAACCCTCAGCCTGCTGTGATTGCAAGGCACACGCTGGCTCTTTGGAGGGACCCCCGCAGCTGTTTTATCCTCGGGCAGACATAACCCCTGCTCTGCGACACTCAACCCAGCTCCAGCTCCCTGCCAGAGTGCTAATAGCTCCCTCCCAGCTACATGGTGGTGCAGCAACTGGAAATGCTTGCCCTGAAGGTACTAATGCTGAAAGGCCACATAAATATACCACGAAGGGGTCGTTCATCTTGGGGAATGGATTTGAATCCTTTAAACCCGAGGTCTTGGTTGATATAAAGCCAACCTTCTCCCTCTTGCACAGTGGAGTGAATGTCTTTGGGGGCTGAGCACTCAATCTGTGCTCCCTTGCTGGGTTTGGGTAAGGCTGAGGGTTTTGTGGTCGCTGGCGTGGTGAGAGGTTCTGCTGGGTCAACTGCCTCAGGTGCCCAAGTTAACCTGCTTCCCAGCTTCTTCTGTGATTTTTAACTTTAACTCAGTTAAGGTCAGTTTGGAGCAGCTCTCCTGGCTCAGGCTTTTCTCCATCTGACAGTGGCCACCAGCAGCTGCCAAGAACAGGGCATGAGAGTATGGAAGGTGCATAGTGCTGATCCCCCCGAATGCTCCCACAGTGACCCATGGGGTTCCCTAAACCAGAGCTGCTGTATACTTGGGATCTCTTCAAGGGCTGTCTTCTCCCATTAGCTTCTCTGGTTCTGAAATCATGCAAATCCCTAGCTCTTACAGCAACCTGTGGCAGAGCTCCACATCACTGAGGTAGCTTCCTCTTGTTTTCAAGCCTGCTGCCTGCTAATTTCAATTAGCATCCCATAATTCTCTTATTATGGGCAGCAAACACCTTTTTGTCTTGACAATCCATGCCTCTTGTGTTTTAACAGCTGACTTCTGTTTCCACCTCCCCAGTTGTCTCCTCTCTAACACTCAACCAACACCAGGAGAAACTGCATAGAGCCAATGTCCTAAACTCCCCAAACAGCCACTGACAAGGATGACAATCTTATTTTGGACCACATGAACTGGGCTCAGTGTCTTTCCCTGTCTTCTCAGTATGCCAAAGTCAAAGACAGAGGCCCTTTGCTTGTGGACCATCTGTGTAATAGATCACTCTGACACCATTTCACTTGTTCTTTGTGTAATACGTTATCATCCAGCCATTCAGAGAGACATGTAAAAAAGAAAACTAACATGGCCTCTAAAATCAATGAGCCAGTAAATAGAGGGCTATAAATAATCAAGAGAAAGGATTTAATTAGCAACAAAACTCACTTGCATTACACTGGGTACGTACGGCAGCCTCCAGTCTGAAACCACCGCACGTGCTCTGACTTATTCTGGCAGCCCCTGCCGTGAGCTCTTTGCATGCCCAGAAAGACATAAAAACACTTAAGTTGCATTTTGGGAGCTTTTTTTGCTCCCCCACACCGTGCTGTGTGATGGCTGTTCTGTAGGTCTGTACCCCCTGAGAGCCCAAGGTCAGTAAGACAGCAAAGCTCCTCCAGCTTGGTGCCCACTGCTGGAGGCGATGCTGTGCCCCCCGCTGGGAGCAGTGGCTGGGCAGGTCCTGAGATGCCCACCGACTGCCTGGGCAAAGTGTGGGCAGGATGACAGAGCTGGTGCCTGCCCTCATTTGTGTAGGCTGGGAGTTTGCTGGCCAAGTCCCAGGCACGTGCCCCACGCTTTTAGGAGCTGATGTGGAGAAGTTGAAAGTTCTCCTCAATGTGCCTATGGTCTGTGCTGCTGCTAGGGGAGAGTTTTGCATTGCCAAATCTGTGATTCCACCCTGTGCTTTGCTGTAAACCCCATAACAGATCCGCTGGTTGTGGGCAAGGAGAGGGTACAGGCAAGGAGAGGACTTCTCTCTGCAGAGCATCAAAGCACTGGTGGCCAGAACTGCTGGCTTGGATCTCTGGCCTCATCATCCCCTGTGTGCGGGTGTGGGCTGTGGACCTGTCACTGGAGGGAAGTGTCTGGATTTCTGAACATGGTCAGTTAAGGAGCTTTTTCACTGCTTTGCCTGCTGGTATCACAGCTTATTGATAACACAGTAGGTGAGGATAGATCAGCAGAGAACCCAGCAGAGAGTGTGGTTAAATTGTACCCAGAGTCTGTGGTTTGATAGGAAAGGTGTAAGGAAAGGTTTGATAGATCCTCGATGCATTCCGGCAGGTCTGCATCTCAGGCAGAGGTGCTGACTGAAAAGAGATCATTTAATAAGGGCAGCTTTCTGCAAAGCCCTGACTTTCCTTTATTTTCCACCTGTTTGCTTCCTTAGCCATAGTTTGGTTTTCTCCTCATCAGCCCCTGCTTGTGAATTCACGTAGGATTTTCAAATGACAACGTGCCATTGAGCAGCATCAACTCCTGAATTTTCTGGGAATTACTTCACTGATCCGAGGTGTGCTATATCATGTTTCAGTAAAGAGTAATTTTATTATTGAAAGAATGATTCCATTAGGTCAAAGCAGATTGTAAAGATCCCTCTCCTGTGTTTTACTGCCGTTATTGAGTACCCAGCCATATGCCTCTTTAGTATCCACGTGCTATTTGGTTTTATTAATGCTTGCATCTGCTGGTGATTTGAGCAAGGGCCAAAGGTTCAAAATTGAAACTCAAGGACCCTCTACTACTAAAAGATTTTATTAGCCATAAATCTATTATAAAGTGCCTGTGTTGACAATAGGGAATAATATAATCAAACCTCTCTCCCCACCAGTGACAGCCCTACTCTGCTGCAAGGATCCACATGAATTAATCTGTCTTGTTAACCGTCCCAGAGTAAGTGCCTTTCAGGAGAAGAAAATACTTGAGCAAAATACAAAGAAACATCTGTGCTCTCACAAATACACCCTGCTTTCCACGGGGGCACTTACAGAAATAGATGATGCTCCGTTCCAGTGTGAATCTCCTGGGCCGTGTACTTTGTGTCGTTGCTGTCTCTGGTGCAAAGCAAACTGCAAAATGCTTCAGCAGAAGAATAGAGGCTGTGTGCTTGCTTTGTGCTGGTTAAAGGAGAATATGCAGGGCAAGTGAGATCCCTCTTGTAGTCGTGTCTTGCTATTGCTTGGTTGGGTTTGAGGGTTTCTTTGTACCTTTGGAGAAGTTTGATTAACTTCAGTCACAGCTTGCTTGAGGAAAGTTCAAAAGTTAAAGTTAAAAAACCATAAAACCTTGATCATGAGGACTTCTGTGCTTGTGACCCTCCACACTGTGCATGAAGTTACTGCTCCCAGAGGTGTTTGCAGGACTTCAGGGCTGGGAGGAGATGAATTTCATGCTGTTTTCCAAGACTTGCCAGGCCCTTTTGCACCTCAGCCACAAGCTCTTTGGGTGACTTTTGCTCTGCTTGTGACTCACGTGTGTTTGTTACTGGTAAAAGGACTGATGTCTACTACAAAAGGAGGCTAAACTGGCTAACATTTGTGGTGCTTTGAGATCTCCAAGGGACTTAGCCTAACTGATATTTGCACCTGAAGGCTGCTAATTCCTTTTCTTAAAAGACTGTGGTGTTATTCCTACGATGGAGGCTATTCCAGTTTGGATGGTTCCTCCTCTGCCCTGTAAATGTCAAGGGAAAATGCTACATTGCAGCCTACCTGACAGCCCTGCAGTTACCATTCAGCATTAGCAAACCCTCATTTGTCTCCCCTTTCCCTTCTTTTTTCAGTCTCTATAATCATAATCCCAAACCGGTGCTCACAGCTGAGTGGTATTTTAGGTGCACACTGAAATAAAAATCAGAACTGGGGGAAGGGGGGTCTTTCCCTGGTAACAGAAGGAGAAATTACGAGAGGGCTAAACACCATTCTCAGTTACTGCTCTAAACACAGAGAACCTGGACATTTTAACAGCACTGTTTTAGATGGATACCAGCACTGCATTTTAAAAGCTTCCTTTAGGAATTAAATGAAAATGATTCTGAGATATCAGAGTACAATGAGTTGCCCCTCTCTCCCTGCGTGGGGCTGGTTGTCCTATGGCCACCGTAGGACCAGTTTGCAGGGAACAAGAATTGTGATTTCAAACCTTTCCAGTCCTTTTATTCAGGTTTATGTTTCCAGAGTAGGTCTGGAAACGATGTCTACAAAAGCGAATGGCAAAAGCATGCAATACTTTTGTAACTCAGAAACACAGCCATGGGTGACCTCCTGCTGGTGGTACAGCTGGTCACTCCAATGGAGCATATGGAAGCAGTAAGTTCATATCCTTGCTCCTTCTACCTTTCATGCTGTGATTGTGCTCAAGAGAAAAATATTTCATTGTCCAGTAGTAAAAGCTGACATTATTGTCCTGCCTCCATCTGTCCATTAGCTCCCTAAAAATTATGCAAGACGGGAAACAAAATTGTGAGTCTGTGGCAAATGATGGGTGGAAAGCACACAGGTAGCTCCCGGAAAATTTTCAGCAGAGACAGAAGTCCTGGCACCCTGCCTCCATCTGTTTGTGAGTGTGCACAATTAAATTTAAAAGTTTGTCACGTCCCTGACCACTACTGCTCTTATAAAACCCAGAAGCTCTGTGTTTCTGGCACGAAACTGAGATACCTGGTCTTGAAATATCACGAGCAATGTACCAAGACCCTGTTTCTTCCTGCCTGCTGGCACTGCCAGCATCTGGCTAGCTCATCAGTTCTTATTCTTCATTCTGGAAGACAAAATAGCAATAAAAAACCCCCATATTTGAGTTCTGTTTCCTATACGCCTCATCAGTGTTTCTCCTGTAGTAAATTTTGTTGGGACCATTTCACGCATAAACTTTATTTTCCTTTTGTGCTGGAGGAAAAGTGAGAAATGGCTTAATGCAGCTGCATTTGGGACTCTGGTTGTGGCAGCAGCTTCTGCATGGACACTGCGAGTGGGAGAGTGGAGTGTGAGATATGCCAGGCAAAGAGGAGAGAGGGGCTCGAGCTTTTTAATGTTTGACTGAGCTTCAGAAGGTTCGTGGGCTTTGTGATTTCGAGGCAGACAATCTGCTTGCATTCACACAAAGTACTTGCTCCCCTTTAGACAGGAGATTTGGTGACTTCTGCCATTCACCTTCCACTCCTGGGCGTGCAGAGTGGAAATAAAAGCCTGAAAGCACCCACGGAGGTGGCCGTGCAAAATTCAAAGCAAGACTCCTGGGAGTTGCATCCCTGCGAGGGCTTCTGGGGACAAGGGGAGATGTGGACAGGGTTGGGTTGGGGCAGGATGTTGGCATCGTGCTCTGTGCTGGATGCAGAGGTTGAGGATGAAGATGTGCTTTACGTTTCAATTCTTTTCCAAGCTTTCAGCCACCCAGAAGTTCATGCCTTAAGTGCCCTTCTGAGAAGGCTGGAGTGAAACAAGCCCGCTGTGTGTTAGAGTCACTTACTGCTGGGTTTCTCATGCCAGTGTTGTGGTTGGAAAATAAATGGTTTCTCTTTCTCCTTTAGCAGAAACTTTTAAGGACTTCTGGCAATCTTAAATGGAAGAATAGTTTTCAGACTCACGGTAACTTCTCTTTCTAAGCCCTACTTTCCCAGAATTACACTCGACATGCATCTGAAAGGATAACTAAAAATAAAATATTGACAGTTTGGTCAATATTCTAAAGGTGCTCAGAAACCAATGAGCTGAGCTTAAAAGTGAGATTGTTACTGCTATTGTCAGTGGACAGCAATTCAGTGCACTTCTCAGCAAGACCTAAAAGCTAATGCTCCTCGTGTGTGACTCCCATATAATGCTGTGTGCTGTAGCTGGGGGTTAAGCACTTCAGCTTATTTAACAAAGGCTCACTTCAGCCACTGACTCAGACTAGGGGAGGAAGGGAGAAATATCTCACTTTCTGCTCCAGAAACTCTTGAAGCTTTGGTTTATTTCTTTGCCAAAGGTTATAGACTGGAAGAGCTGGAGCTGGAGCAGAGCTGGGAAGTTGGGAACAGCAGGAGTATGAAATAAATGGGTGGATTTATTAGTCCTGCTCCTGCCATTCAAAGTATTTTAATCTCACTGCTTCTATCATTAGTGATTTCCTAGATATTCCAGAGCAGCCTCTGCTTCTTAAGGGAATATCACGGTTTAAAAATTGCTTATGCACAAAAAAAAAGAGAAAAAAACACCTTAATTTTAACTTCCCACTAAACAACGTAAAAATCACACAGCATCTAGCAAGTTCTGCTTTTAGAAATGCTTCCATTTTAACTCCTAGTATAAATTATGTTATGATTCTGTAGAAGAAAAATATCATGTTGGGACAGGTGCTGTCAGCACTCTGTTTTGCCAACACTAACATGGACACTGTAGGGTTTTCTCCTCAAAATCCTACAGTTCCCATCAAAACCTTTGCTTTCTTTATTTTACATGGGGAAAAAACCCTTTTAACTAATAAATCAGCTATCTATCTGGGAAAAGATTCCTGATTCTAAGTTGCAGAATAAAGGGATGATCCTGTCTTTGAGGAGCTGTAAATACCCATTTACTTTTACTCCTAGGCAATCATCTTGTTGCAATTAGTTTTTGGAAGTTTGCAAAACCCAAATCCTTGCTAAATGAAGCATCCATGGCACGTGTCCAGTGGTTCCCTCCCAAAGGCTGCCATAGTCATAGCCAAACCCCACCACAGCTCTGGTCAGCTCTGCATGAAGCCCTGGGGAGGACAGGGTGACCCTGCTCTGGCAGGGGGGTTGGACTAGATGATCCTTCGAGGTCCCTTCCAACCCCTAGAATTCTGTGATTCTGTGACAGCTCAGTGCATGAGGCCATTTATTTATTTTATTTGAAGAGCTCTCCAGACAGATCTACCCAATTTGGGTTCTTCAGACAAGGCGACATCGGTTTCACATTGCCTGCTTCTTTGCTACTCTGTTATTGTGATACTTAGCACCATAACATTTTGCTGTGCCTGAAGTCAGCCTTTGCTTTTGGTACTTTGCTGAATCTTGGTCTTACACCACTCGAGTGCTCCTTGTCTATGGGAAGCCTGTGCTTCTCCTCTGAGCCATCGGATGACTCCACCACACATAGCCACACCTTCCATGTACAGCAGACCAGCATCTCTCACCCATCTCTTCTTGGAAAAAATGCCCCAAGATCTCTGGATGAAAAATGCTTTATAAAATTGTTGTTCTCTGGAGAGCAATAGAATTGAGTGAGAGCCTTTCTGTGGAATTTGTAAAGCCAACTACAGCATTTAATGGCAAATTAAGTCTTTATTGCAGGACTCCATAGGCTGGTGTATTACCATTCCCAAAATGCTTGGAATAATCCATTTCTCTAAAAGCCTTAGGACACTAAGTGAGCTGCACGAAACCACTGCAAATACAAAAATAGTCTAGACTGTTCTCCTTTCATTTATTTTCCAGTAACACAGGGCTTATTTTCTCTTCTGTGTTGGCCCCTCAGACTAGGAATCTACTCTTGCTTTATGACAGTTGCCAAATTCATTACTTCTCTGCAATGTGCAGAGTCCCTCGTCACTGTGGCCACTACGTTGAATCCTGACAGCTGGTTTGAGCTGTTGGGCTCAGCTCCAAGAATAAACATTTTCTAAGGCATTAATCTTTATAGTGATTACCTACAGCAACTACTTCATCTGGCTCTTGGAAATCAATCTGGGGTGGGGCTTTTTTGTGTCTTTTGGGGAACATAATTTGGTATAAAATTCATGGCTTCTCTTTGGTCAGGCATCAGCACAGGCTGCCCAGGGAAGTGGTGGAGTCACCATCCCTGGAGGTATTCAAAGAACATTTGGATGTGGCCCTTGGGGGTATGGTTTAGTGGTGGACTTGGCAGTCCAGGGTTGATGGTTGGACTTGATGATCTTGAAGGTCTTTTCCAGCCAGAGTGATTCTATATGTTTAGAGGGTTCAGTCCTGCTCTGTGCACAGACGTGAGTGGCAATCACTTGACCTGAAGATATTCAGAGGCTGTTTGAGGCCAGTTTTCATGATAAATAGGGGTTGCATCTGGGTTTGTGGACATGAGGGTACAGGGATAAACCCTCTCCTCTTAGGAGGTGCAGCGCAGGTACTGCCTGCAGGATACAGGGAGATCTTCTAAGAGGAAAGTTTTTACTCTCATGGTCCTCTTGTTGCAGCAGGTCTGTCCCATAACACCTCTTCCCAGTTAACCTCAAGGGCTCACTGAGCTGAATTAAAGCAGTAGCCTAACCCACAAACTTGAATTCTTGTTGAGCTTACAGCCCATCTCTCTTTTGTGCACAAAGATCTTCTAGCAAGTGTTCCCATCTGAGATACCAAACAACACGTGGTAGTTCTTCATGGTAGAAAATGTAATTTATGCAGGATTGCAACTCAAAGGGTGGTGCTTGGCAGAATGCATCACCTTTGTCTTCATGGCAGCAGGATCATCTTCACATCTCTCACCCCAGCAGCTGTGCAATGTGGGGGTTCCCTGTTGTGACCCAGCCCATCAGGTCCCTCCATCTCTGCGCAGGAGCTGGGAGGCAAAGGGTGGATTTTCAACAACTACAATATTGAATCAGGCACTTTCAGCACTTTTTGTGTCCTCACTCCGGCATAGGAAAGGGAGAGGATCAGAGAAGAAGTGGGAGGAGGATCACCATTTAAGTGCAAACATTAAAGCTGCATTTAGCACCTGTCTAATTTTTAATATGTGCTTGGCTGCGACGGGATATTAGATACTGAGGTAAGTGACAATGTATGCAGCATTTCTAGATTAGCTGTAGCATGGAGAGTAACTGACTTTCTTGGCTCGACAACCGCAATCGAAAAGAAAATCGTTTCAATCCAAGCCAAAAAAAAGGTGTATGGCTGAGGGAGGGGAAGGAGAAGGTCTCAGGTGGTTTTTTTACAAGGGGGTGACCCAAAGCTGCATTTTGTCAATTAACAGATGACATCAAAAAATAAAATTCCTATCTTACACCCAATCCCAGGGCAGCTTCTTCCTGACACAGCACCCACATGGCCAGCCCCTGGTGTGATTTTCACGCCTTCATTTAAAACACATCTTACCAACACAGCCTGGCAGCCTTTCTCCCAGGGCAGCGGACAGATCCATTCCCAGCACAAGGCACTAAATTAGACAGAAAGCTGCTGAGCAGAAGAGCAAGGGCATGGTTAGAGTCTAAGAGGTCCAAACCCCTGCCCAGTCTCATCCCGGTGCCAGGCTCAGCCTCACCTTCCTCAGCTCCTGGGGCACTACTGGATCTGGCTTCTCCCCTGGGGTCAGTGTTTCTCTGTTACTTCAATAACCTCTCCCCTGAGGCTGAGCCCATCAGCACGTGTCTGTCTGTACTTCCAGTTGGTGCACAGAGCAGGTCCGTCTGGCTCCTGGAGCCTCAGGGACCGATTCTCTGTTATCTTCACTCCTGCACATTTGCTGACACACACAGCACAGTGGGGTTTCACTGCCCAGTCTGAATGGGAGCAGTGGGAGACATGGGGCTGGGTCCCAGCAGCTGCCTCTAGAAAGTCGTCATTTCTCTGAGTCCAGCTTAGATCACAGGGAGGAGAAAATCATTGATCTCCTGTGCATGGCAGCTTATCTCAGTGCACCACGGGTGAGATTTCTTCCTTATCTGAAAGGCCATTGAAAGACCCAAGCACTTGCTTGTTTCCTACAGAACTTCATGGCAGGTTTTGCTCTGTGCACAGGGCAGTTTGCTTCATTTTTATTTTTTTTTTCTATATAGCATAGAGAAAACAAGCCCCAGCCCAGGAGCAGAAAATAAGCAACAGAATGCCCTTGCACCTTCCAACCTGTATAGCTTAGGTTTCAACTGAGTGACCCGAGACCAAGGTGAATATAGATCCAAACTGAAAGCAGTGCTGCCCAGTTAATAACGTCGATACACTATTATCTGGCTGGCTGTTAACAGGAGAAAGGTGTTTTTCAACTAATAGTGATTTTTTTTTCATGTGAGTGTAAGATGCCAAAAAGCAGCTCCTTCGCCGTGATGCTCAGGGAGTGTTTTGTCTGGCACAGAAGGCTCAGTGATGATGAAATGCCATTTCCTGCCCTCCTCAGTGCCCTGCTGAAATGTGTGTTTGATTAATGCCTACACCTCATCAGACAGAGGCACCACGGGTTTGGGAGCAGAGCAAAGTGCCACCTCAGCAGGTGGACACCAGGTTGGAAGCACCAGTACTTGCTCTTGCCATGGTGGAGCAGGTGAAAACTGTCCCTCTGCCTCAGGAAATAAGTTTCAGGTCAGCATTGGAACAAGCTCCTGTAGCCAAACCATGAGCAGGTCTGCTGGTGAGCCACAGAGATGATGAAGGGAGCGGAACATCTCCCTTCTGAGGAGAGGCTGAGGGAGCTGGGGCTCTTCAGCTTGGAGACAGGAGACTGAGGGGTGACCTCACGGATGTTTATCAGTATGTAAAGGGTGAGGGTCAGGAGGATGGAGCCAGGCTCTGCTCAGGAATGGCCAGTGACAGGACAAGGGGGCACGGGTGCAAGGTGGAACACAGGAGATTCTGGGTGAACATAAGGAAGAACTTTGTCACTGTAAGGTGACAGAGCCCTGGGCCAGGCTGCCCAGAGAGGCTGTGGAGTCTCCTTCTCTGGTGACATTCAAACCCAGACTGGATGCGATCCTGTGTGCCCTGCTCTGGGTCATCACCTCTAACCCACATCACCCAGCACCACATCCAGACCCATCTCGAAACACCTCCAGGGACGGTGACTCCACCACCTCCCTGGACAACCTACTCCAATACCCAATCACCTTTAGAGTGAAATTTTTTTCCCTAATGTCCGATCTGAATCTCCCCTGCTGCAATTCAAGGCTGTTGCTTTTTGTACTCATCCCAGTCACGATCAGTTGTGAGGTTGGAGTGGGAAGCTCTGCTGTTATTTTGGGTCACTTTGCCCTGTAATCACTGCAGCCCAGCATGGCAGCAGGACAGTGAAAGATCCCCCCCTGATCTCCTGCCACCTCACTTATGTAGGCTCAATCATGTTCTCACTAGAGGCGGTCGAGCCACATTCATTGCACAGTTTGTTTGTGAGCCTGGCATTTTTCATCATTTAATAATATGCAGCAAAGGGTTTTTCACACTCTTAGAGCAGCCCCATAAAGCACCGCAACGAGCTTTGGCAGTGATTTTACTCAGCACATTTATTGCATCAGTTGTTGAACAGAACTGTTTGTGCATCTTAATCAGAAAGCTGCCCCCTGTTTTGTTTCTTCTAATGGGGTAGAGAGCAGAGGGGGATAAAAAAGGACTCTTGGGGGAGAACCCAGTTGCTCCAAGTTGCAAATTCACAGCTTTGTTGAAGTTGCTGAATCTCTACTGGAGATCTAAGCCCTGTGTTTTAGAGTAGAGGGAACCCTGGTGTTAATTAGGGGCAATTTTAGTCCTGTTTTAGGCAAGTGACCTCATGTTGTACCCTAGCAGTGTGTTCAGACAGGGCCTCCAGGCAGGCTCTGCCCAGCAGTTCTGGCACCATTTTCTGCTCTCAGCATCCCAAACCACTTAGTAGTGCTGGTGTCTCAGGACACAAGGCTGGCGAGGAGCAGGCACAGATCTCCAGGGTCAGGCAGTTCCTAGTTCCTGAGTCCTCCAATGGTCACTTTTCCCTTTCAAGAAGCAGCCCAGAAACTGAGACAGCCAACATAGTCACTGGAGTGCTGTGATCACAGGGGGTGGGGGAGAGGAGGACCCAGCTGGCTTCAGTGCCTTGGGAGCTCGATGGCTTTGGAGAGGGACACTTTCAAAAGCTGAGGTGCTCTTGCTAGGTTGGGGCTGCCTCAGTTTCCCAATGTTTCCAGCTGTCTCTGGAGTGAGTGTTGGATGGGACTTGGTAAAATACAAGTTGTGTCCAGTTGGCCAAGAGTTGGACACGCAGCTGGGACCTTCTGGGGTGAGTGGTGGGAGTTGCTATCACCAGGGAGAGGGATGTCTTCTGCTGGGTGTTGTAGGTAGCTCTTACCCTTTCTATATAGCTCTAACCACTAGATGGAGGCACAGATTGATGCTCAGGGAGTGCAAGTTCCATTCTCAGCAACTTTTCCTCCTGGGGTCTCTCATTTTACCTATGGGGTGTACGAAGGTCAGCAGGCTGGAAGGATATAGGGACTGATTCGCCCACTGGTGGGAGAGATTTGTGCTGCAAGAAAGCAAACAGCAAATGCCAAAATGGCAGTGCTGGGATGGGATACTGCTGTGGGAACCCCTGCTCCAGCACAGCACCTGCAGTCAGGCTGAAAGGACATTGCTGAGGACTGCAGTAGCATGGTCCCTACCCCTGCTCTTGCCTTCTCACCCTCCCCTGCAGAGGCAGCCTCTCTGCCTGCTCCTCATAGCTGTTTCAGCCTACGGTTGGGGCAGCAGTAGTAGCATCTCCATCATTTATGCCATGGCTTAGTGTTGCCCTAACTCCAGACGAGAGCAGCCCAAAGGGCTTTGATAGAGACATCCATACAGCTGAGCATGGGCTTGTCAAACTCTTTCCCCTCCTCCCATCTATGCGAGGAGCATGGTCTGAGCTTCTTGCATGGGGTTTGCTGCACCAGCAGGTCCATCTGCTTTATTTGAACATCATATCCTCCCACTGCCTCTGCCACCTACTTACCCCCCCTCCAGTGTGACCAGCTGTGGGGTCCCCCCAGCTTCCTGGATCAGAGCTGCTCAGAGCCCAAGCTGAGCTGCTGCCCAACTTGATCCTTTCCTGCCCTCCACAAGTTCCAACAGTTTGATGCACATCATGAACCTACAGCAGCACATACTGGTAGGGGAGCCACAAAAATGATGAAAAGGTTTTGAGAATTGGGCCTGTGAGGGATGGGCAGGCTCAGGCTGGAGGAAAGATGAGTGTACCAAGGCTGGAATGCTGTTTGCAATTGGAGAAGAGGCTGTTAAGGGGCAAGTGGGGAGAAATTATCCTCATTAGTCACTGACAACAACATGAGAACTAACGGGCTGGGGCTGCAGCACGGAAACTGCCATTGAAGTGCTAGAAGAAACATTATAACTCCAAGCAAAACTGGTGCATTTCAAGTGGGTAAAGAGAATTCCTGGCATCCCTGCTCCTGGAGATGCTCAGCGCTGGGCAGACCTTTGTCCTCTCTTAGGGAGAAGGAAACACCAAGCAGAGCTCCTCTCCCAGACATAGAAGACACTAATGGAGCAGGACTGTCCTCCTCCCCTGCCCTCACTGACCACTGATGCTGGTACCAACACACCCCCTGCCCTGCTGCAGGATGGCACAGCACACGTGAGGGGGAACCATGGCTGGTCCAGCCTGTGTACCCCAAGGCAAGGGATCTCCTCCCTCCGACTTTGCAGCATTCTTTGCCACATTTCACCCATGCAGCTTCGGTGCCTGCTATTTTCACTACAGAGCAAACCTCATTTAGAAGAAACTCCTGTTGCTGAAGTGCTGGCACAAGATGCTGGAAGCAGTGAGCACCATGGGTGGTCAGCTCAACCCCCTCCCTGGTCAAGAACACTTTTCTTTGCACGTGCACAAGCCTTCTGGCAACACTGGAATAACTGGGACTGATATCTGGGAGCTCAGCATGTCCACCCCAACAGAGCTGCATTTGCCACATCATTCACAGATATATATAATATACATATTATATATTATTATATATTATATATTATATATTAATAATAAATTTTTTTATAGGAGTTTGGAACTGGGAGCTGAAAAAGCTGCAATGCAAGTGCCAGCCAGCCAGCCAGCAACTCCTGTGATCCAACTGAACAAAGCTGACAAACTTCATTTTTAGCTCCCATCTCAAGACTGCACGCTGCAAAGCACAGGGAAATTAGTGTCATTAGCCAGGAAACACAACAGGAGCACTCGGGCCAGTTGGGATATAAACTCTTGGCTCTGAGGTTCAGCTCTCTGGTAGCAGGGCCTCATCCAGCCTCTGTCCCAAAGGGACAGTTTATGCCTGTCTCCAAATCAGAGCTACACCTGCACTGATAAAAAAGCAGTGCAGTCCTGCAGAGGGTCTGTGTTTCCCTTGGAATAAAGAATTACACCAGTATAAAGTATTTCTGTAAGGGAATGTGCTACTTGCATAGTTATTAATTCATTACTGGTCATGGCCAAACTCACTCCTCTACTAAGTCATCTATTAAATGAGCCAAATGAAATTTATTAACACAGCACTGATCATTTAAGTCTTTTAGCATAAAGCATAATGGAATAGAAGCAGAAGTAATAACTTCTTGCCTGGTTTCTGGTTCCTGTCTTGTGCACAGAGCCCTGTGTTATGGCTTTGATTGTTCCTGGAGCTTCTTCCCAAAGAGGAATGTCAGAGCAGCCAGGGGGCACTTTCTGGATTTTTGCCTAAAGACAAAGTGAGTTTCCCTTGGGACTTGGCCCAGAATGACTCTGAAAACTGAGTTGGAAAAATAGAAGCAAGCCTTTAAATAGCTCTGAGGACTGGTGAGCCAGGAGGAAGGAAATCTGATTTGGACAATAGGATGTTCCATATCTGCACCCAGAGGCTGGTTGCCCATCAGCACCCACGCTCTGTTCTTGTAGGACCTCACCTCTTTTTTGCATTTATTAAAAAGAGAGGAGTGGAGGCTTCAGGGGGAGCTGGGGCAGGGTCCAGCACGCAGCAGCCAGCCAAGTCTCCCCTGGGCTGGGCTCGGGCTCTGCCAGCACGAGGCTCCACTAGAGGTTGCCCCAGTGTCACTTTTTGGGAAGGAAATTGTCTAATCACCACTTTGTACAATTAGACTCAGTCTTTAAGAAGCTCTGATCATTTCTGTTCGCAAAGCTAAGTTTGTTTCTACTGCAGCTAATTTAGCATCTAGGCAGATGGGGATTTTCGTGGGGTTTCTAATTGTGGATCTGATGGGGAAGTACTGCTCTGTTTCCCTCCTGCTGCCCCCCAAATTAAGAAGGAATTGTAAATCTGTCCCTGAGGTGAGGCAGGTCTGGGGCAGTATCACCATAGACCAAAGGCTCTCACCTTTGAGAGCCCTGCAGACTTGGAGATGGCAGCTAAGTGATGGTTGTGAGGATCTCAGTAGCATCTAAAACTTAGGCATTTTACTACACAAAATGACAGACGGGTCCCTAAATGTTAGGCCATGTCGAAGATGCTCAAAGCTCTCAGCTCCTAATGAAGTTAAATAAGAGTTAAGCTTCATGGGTCTAAATTGCATTAAATGGGACTTAGAAGATTAAGTCGCGGAGATGCGGGGGAGCACAGCCCTTCCTTTCTTCCCATCTTTGTTTCAGCGTGGGGACAGACAACAGAGACCAGAGTTTGCACAGCGGGGGCTCCGCTGTGTCTCTGGGAAATAAATGTTCAGCATCAGCATCAGTCATCCGGTGACTCACCCCGGCGGTGAGCCGAAAAGAGCAGCGGCATCGCCCAGCCAGGTGGGGAGGGCGGCAGAGACTCGGTGTAATAGAGCTATCACGGCCAGAAATCTCCATCAGGTACATCCAGTGAAATGTCATATTAAATCTTAAGTGGGAGAGGGAGAGAGGAGGGACAAAATCGTGAGCACCTCAAGAATAAACACATCGATTAATCCCCTGTTCTCACTCGTGCGTCAGTGCGATGCCCAGGGGAGCCTCCTCCGCCCCTCGCCCGCAATCAGCCTGTATCAAAGCATCATTAACCATTGTCAAGTCAAAGACATCTCGATTGTAAACGAGTCCTAACCCAGAATAAGATGCACGTTGCCATTCACGCTGTGTAGTCCTGACGTGAAATGAAGCTGCTCATGAATTTCTATCCCAGAGACTGAGCAAAGTGTGGGATTTACCCCTTAACCCCAATTCCTTTGCTGCTACCTGCAATCAAATATTTATTTACTGGTGTTTAACAGATCATAAAATGCTAGGAGAATAAGTCTGGGAACACCCTTAAAAAGTAATCTACTCCATCACTCTATCCACAGCAGGATCAATGCTACTTACATTGTCCATGGCAGATAGTTTTCCTAAACTATTCTTCAGTGATGGAGGCAGTGCATTCTCCATGGGTATCTTTTCTTCTCTCTCCTGACTGTTATCAGTTACATGCTGTTGCTATCAGAATGGGTGTCAATGCAATTCAAATAAGGTCCAGCTGATGAAGGGTTTTGCATTTACCGAACAAGAGGGGTTGTCACAATTCCCCATTGGCGTGCGCAGGTTTACATTTCACTTCAGTGGAGCTCATGAAAGTCTGCAGCCTGAAACGAGCATTGATTTTTCATACTGTGTCTGGGTTTGCTTTTTCTTATTGCCAAAGTTGAACTAGAATGAATCTCATTCCTCATATTTATTATATTTATAAATACGACAACAGTTTGCTGTTGCTATTGCTGCTGGACTTACTGATGACTTTGGTTTTCAGAAATAAGATATTTAAACAGAAATTGACTTCTTCCATCCAAATTTTAATCATGACACAGGTTTTCTGTTTTTTACTCAAAAGGATTTTTTTTTTCAGTCAAAAGGATTTTAGATTAAAACTTTTGACTAAGAAATCAAAAAGGTCCACGAGAGTGGCTGGGTGTGGAGTATCACAAGTTTTCCCTATAACTTTCAGAAGTTCAGGGGGAAAGGAGGTCTCTAGATCCACATTTAGCCACCAAGATAAATAACCTGGTTTCAGAAGCACCAGCCATGCACGGCCTCTCTTCGGGTGCCTCCTGTGGGTAAGCTCAAGAAGATAAATGGAAGTTTCCCAGCCAGCAGCTTTCCTGACTTCAGAGAAGCCATGCACATGAATTAGCTCCAAACTGGGCTTTTCATTACCTTTGAGTGGCACTTTTTAAAATAGGGCTGTAAAAATAAAATCCCCTCACCCCTTTTTCCCACGCTCAGTGCAGCCCCTTCTGGAGGTGAGGGCAGAGGTTTAGCAGCCTTCTCCCCATCCTTGGTTGAACGGTTGGGACAGAGGGATAGCTTATGCACATCAGGGTGTTCTGTGGAGGAAATATGTGCCTCTGTCATGAGACATTGCCTGCATGAAAACTGGCATGAGAGAAGCCAAGATATTGAGCTATCCCCCAGACAGCTTCTTCTGTCCCACCAGACCAATCTGAGCTTTCCCAAACTCAAAAGCCAAGGAGAAGCATCTTCTACCTCTGTCTTTCAGCTGTTACCACCAAATCCTCTTCCCTTGTAACCGTGCCTGTGACAGGAGGATTGCAGGGAAATATTTTCTTGAAAATATTACCAAAACCACAAAAACAAGCAGAAAATCAGTGTTTTGAAATGGCTGGATTCTGGAGCGTGCAAGGTTGTTTGGTATTTATTTGGGTGAAATAAAAGCACATTGACATTGTTTCTTTGCAGTAGCGAAGTGACAGAAAGGGTCCAACATATGAAAAATGTATGTTTTCCCATCCAGCTGTTGGAAACAGCTCCTGTATTTTTATTCCAAGGTCAGGCATCTACTAGTGTGCACAGAGAAGCTCGTGTTCATTGTCAGTGAGAAATGACTGGATGTGAACAATTTCAGGAGCATCTCCTGACTCTTATATAGGCAGATTTCCCCAAAGAACAGCTTCTCTGAGCCACGGCACACCAGGCATCTTCTGAAAGGAAACCACATGCACGTGATCGTGTGCCTTCCTAGATGTATTCCTCAAACTCCTATTTCAAAGCTTGGTGTGCACAACAGCCAGAGCTGGGGTAGCATGGGAGGAATGGCAGTTGGTGCTCAGACCATCACAACTGAGATCATTTGGGGATGTAATTGCCAGGGCTGGAAAAAGGGCTGGGAAACATCTGGCCTCTCTTCTGCTGACTTCCAAGAGGTTCAAGCCATGTCCATGTGGGCGGTTCACGCTCAACCTCTCCCTTCCCAGGCTCTGCTCATACCAGGATGAAGTTGGTTTTGGTTGGGTTGCTTCCAGCCAAGAGTCTGAGGAAGTGGGTAGAGAGGGTCCATCACAGTCTCCACGACTCATGTCAGACCTTGGGGTACTTCATGTTTCTTCGCAGCAGATGCTGACCCTACAGAAGGTTTAATATGCCTCAGCAGTGTTCACTACAGAATAGAAGGGGGTTATTCCTCTCTTCTGCAAGGAAGGAAGAAACGTGTCCCTTCCCCTACCTAGCTGCTGGAATTCTGAATCCAACAGGTTTCATAAGAGGAGGCCCAGGGAGGACCATGACCATTTACCACTGTCAGCAGCCCATGAGTTGAGTTCACGGGAGGTTACAGTTGTGCAAGCTTGGGCATTTTCGGACATGAGCTATCTCCTTTTGTCTGGTCAGATCCCAGAGAGCAGCTCCCTGCAAGGGAAAGCTTACAGGAGACCCAGGAGCACACAAAAGGTTGGACTTGATGACCCTGGAGGTCCCTTCCAACCATAATGATTCTATGAAAACTGCCAAATTCAAGTTAAAGTCAACTCTAGGCCTGGGATGCTGCAGTGTGCAGGGAAGAACCAGACTGTCAGGCACTGCAAACTACAGCATTGGACATGCAGGAGAAGTTTCTTCTTTCTGACTTCAAGTGTCTATCTTGGTGTTAAATTCAGCAGTTAAACTGTCACAGTTTGCTTTTCTCCACAATTAGGCATGCGGTTAGAACAATTTCCATCACATAGCTGGGTAAGTGCTTGTATCTTTTTTTCCCTCTTTATGAAAGTCTTCTGCTTGATCTTTTCTTTCCATTTCAAGAATGGATTAAAAGGGTCATTTTAAGAAGCTGGAACATGTTTCCTAGGCTAATGCAGCCCGAGCCAAGTTGTGCTTTCATCAAGGCAGTTCAGTCTTCACCGCAACATCTCTTCGGCTTATTAAATCAGCTGAGTCTCCTGAGGGATATTTTAAATGGGGGTAAAACACCATATGAAGCAGTCTAGGAACTCATTTGGTTTCATTTCATTTGTATTTAGTTTCTTTCTTTGTCTCCTCTTCAAGAAAGAAGAAAGCAAGCTTTGGAGGTGTTCTGAAGTTGCTCCTTTTTTAACCTTTTAGTGAATATAATAATTCAATGAAGCCTTAATTATCTGTCTCTCTTAGCACTCACAAAACTCTGTCCTCTGTTCTTGCTACCTTTTCCCTTCCTTTCTGCTCTTCCCACATGGATGCAATAGCACAGAACTGTGACGATGTGTCTCGTTACTAAATGTTAATGAACTTTTGCAAAGTTTGTATTGGGGAACATTTGCTAGAATGCTGTGAAACGTTAGGGTAAATATTTAAAATAAATGATACTTGTCAAGTAAACGAGCAAAAGACACTATTTGATACATTACCCGGCATTTTGCTAGGGGAACTGTGGCTGTGTACATAGCAGATTAATTTGCTGAACTATTGGATTTAAGGTTTGGGTTTTTTTCCAAAAAGTTTCTCGATCATTAGTGCAGATTGCTCAGATTGCACAGTGTCTCTTAAAAAAAAAAATAATAATAATAAAAAGAAGCTTTTAAACGTGATTGCCTAAGGGAAAGGAGAGTGTGCAGTCACGCTCTGCACGTGTGTGTGCCTGTGCCCATCCCTGCTGGTGCAGCTGCCTGTCTTTCTCCATTACATAGCAGAGATAACATTTACGATGTAGCGTGAACTTATATGAGACATCAGGGAATCCACATCTCCAGATGGCTCTATGGGAAATCCCAGGGTGGCTTTGCTCTTTCCAGAGTGCCTTACAGACACCGGTCTGTCGCTGACCCAGCCATTTCTTCTCAAAAGGATGCTGCAAAGGCTGTAGCAGGTACAGATGGTGCAGTCAGACCTGGCTCTGCGTCTTCAACACCCTCTGACTTAGGTTCTCCGCTGCTGCACGCTTTTGCCAACCATTTCCACCAGGCACAGCAGGGCCTTTCTGAAGGGAAAACATGCTGGTGGTGATCGGTACCCTCTTGATATGGCTGGAAATCACACATCAGGGACAGACCAGTGACTTTTTGATGGGTCAGCATAGCCTGAAAGGTGGAAGAGTAGGAGGTGGGGTCACTGGACATCCATCAGTGGGGATATTTTGCTGCATCTTTTCTCTGTAGTCCCTGAATTGCCATTCAGTAGCTCAAGTACCTCATCTGAATTCAAGTAGCTGATGGTGCTTATCTACATTTCATGCAAATCAGCCCAAACACTGGTGTCTGGCTGCTTTCCAGTTCAGATTAAAACTCTCTCCCCCTCTTGCATGCTCACACCAGCCTGTTGGTGGACTTCAGTGTCTGTTGAATGCACGCATGACTTTGACAGCACAAGAAGGGCTGTCTGAACTTTGGCTCAGGGAGCAAGAGCTGCAACAAGAATGAGCTGAACTGCCCTGGGTAAGACCTGTCTCCTCTGAAGGATCAGAGATTTTGATTTCCAGCTGGGCCTGGATGAGCAGTTCATCCTCAATCCTGAGTCTCAGAAGCTCTCCTGGACCCCTGCCTGGACCCATGGGTGCATCTCATGTTGTGAGGTTCCTGTGCCTGCCCTAGGCTTGGGGTGCCTGCGAGGTGCTGGGCACATCTCAGCTGTTCCAAAGAGCAATACAAACAAATGTGTAAGGCATTGACTCTAGAAGCAGGAAAAAGGATGTGCTGCTCCAAAATCATTCAGCAAATCACCTGCTGCTCTGTGCCTCAGTTTTCCCAGGTTTTGCCTATTTAAGCTCTTTGTTTAGTCTCTCTCCTTACATGTTTGTGCGGTGCCAAGTACAGAAGGTGCCTGATTTTGCTTCAAGTTCTGAAATGTTTCCATAATCCAGGCAGTAACTCTTCTGTGCCAGGGTTTTAATTGCCAGGATCCCTGAGGTTTCTCTGCATACCCCTAGCAGAAGCCAGCACTGGGGGCTGACCTCTCCTAGCTGGCTCGTTCTGCCTGCCAGACTCTTTTCAATTATTTTCTCCCCATGTTGCTGTTTACATTTTGCTCTCGCATCCTCTGCAGCATTTCCAGTCACCTTCCAGCAGCCTGAATGCCTCCTAAGCTGAAGTGTATTTCAGCCTTATCTCTATCAAAGCAGAAGGGTAGGGGAGTCATCCTCATTCCCGGCTGCTCTTCAGTGGCCTGATCCATGAGGAGGCTGAATCCATCAGCTGCTCATCTCAGCTTTCACCCGAGTTTGAGTAAGTTGCAGATGATTCTTCTGTCAAGAGCACTGAGGACAAAATGAAACTTTCTTTTTTTTTTTTCAGGGCTGCCCGTTAATCTCTTCTCAACGTGCCTGGAAATGATTGCGTGTCACGTTTCATCCCAGGCTGTCATTGAGTTTACTCAGTCCCCTTGTAAAGAGTCCTCCTGCTGCGACTCGATAGCTGCTGGGTGTGATGGTGGGAGGAGGATCCAGGGGGGCCAGGTCAAGAGCACTGGGGTGGAAGAGCTTTACTGAAGCGATGGGGTTGGTCTCCAGTGTAAACTGGGTTTGGGATTCACTCTGGCACCATAGGGTGAAATTATTTTGAAATTATATAGGCAGGAGCAGCAGAGCAGTTACTGATGTTGAGCAAACTGATGGTGTTGGCTGAGGGATGAGGAAGGACCTCAGAAAACAAGAAAGTTGGGTGGGCTTCTTGGGTGTTTCTGGCTAGCCTGGGTGCATAGGGAGCTGCCCTGCCTGCTCCTCACCCCAGCAAATCCCAGCACCCCCCAGCTGCTGCATCTTGCAGCTCTCTGAGAAGACTCAGCTTTAGGTTTTGATTGGACAGTAGGGCATATTTTTTCACTGAAAGCCCAGGCTGCCCAGATCAGTGGTGGGGTCACCATCCCTGGAGGGATTTCAAAGCCATGTAGATGTGGTGCTGAGGGTCATGGGTTAGTGGTGGCCTTGGCAGTGCTGGGTTAACGGTTGGACTTGATGATCTTAAAGGGCTTTTCCAACTTAAATGATTCTATGTCTCTTCAAACTTTGTGCTGGCAGACCAGAGGAAGAGGGGTGTGTGTGTGCTGTGTCCATGGGTCGTGGGAAAAACCTGCAGCAAGGCAGCAAGAACTGGAGAAAGCCATGCTAGGCACTGAGCACAGGGTGTCCCGGGCACTGTGTGCTGCTTTCCCTTTTCCCTCTCTGTAAAAGATTATCTCAACTGCCTCTCATCTTTTCTCACTGTAGTTCTCTGTGGTTTTTTATTTCCTCCACTTGTAAGTGGGGATTAGGACCACTTACTCCTCTCTTCCCTTTCCTCTGTACAAATCCATCCATTCCCACCTTAACCAAATGGATTCTAAGCAATAAATCCCTGAGTGTTTTTATCCTGGACACAGCCAGTATGGGATGTGCTGGTGGGAGAGGTCCGTGCCTGGCACCAGTGGGTTACAGAAGAGCCATTTCTATTGAAGAGCAGAGCAAGGCTTTGTGTCCTTATTTTCCATCCTCAGGTTTTCCAGTTTCAACCCAAATCCATGGGGTTCTGTCGATTGTCACCTGGAACATTTGCTGAAATTTTCAGGTTGATCAGACTCCGAGTTGCAGAAAGCCATTGCAAACAAAACCCCACTGTCACGCTGACAGTGAGGACTCACTTCTCTCAGGCAGCCATAAAAAAAGAGGTGACAGATAGCTGAGTGCACTGATCATGTACCCATATATACACACATGACTGTGTAATTACCAGTATCACTGAAATGATAGGTGTAAAGACCTAGTTAGCAATGGAGCAGGATCATTAGCATGAAAACTACAAGCACAAAAATGCGCCAAAATGACAAATACAAGGAATTCATATGAGATTTGCATTAAATTAGTGACTGTGTGTGAGATGCTATTTAAATGGCAGGTGACTAGAAAATTTCTTTCCCTTTTAGTGTAAGAGGCTGAAATGTTCATTTTCATGGTAAAGAGTCACTACACATTGATTTCTAGCTTTAAAGCATCTCTGCAAATAGCACTCGCAGTAAGTGGGGTTGGAGTCACTGAAATCAGAGGATTGGCTTGCCCTACATGTCTCTGAAACTAAGCAGCACAGCTTGAATTTCTTTCATACATTTGTTAAAAAAAAAATACAGCAACAACAAGAAGAAAGCCAACCACTCTGTGTCTGGGGGTGGTAAATCAATTCACGTACAATTATTGGGGAAAGCGATCTGATGAATAATTTCAAACCAGAGGCACGTGCGAGGAGGAACATCAGGAGCTTGCAGTGAGCTGAAGGTGCCAACTGAGTGCTTCTTGTCAGCTGTTGGAGAGAGTCCAGAGGAGACCACGGAGATGCTCTGAGGGCTGGAGCAGCTCTGCTCTGGGGACAGGCTGAGAGAGTTGGGGGTGTTCAGCCTGGAGAAGAGAAGGCTCCAGGGAGACCTCAGAGCACCTTCCAGTGCCTGAAGGGGCTCCAGGAAAGCTGGAGAGGGACTGGTGCCAAGGGCCGGGAGTGACGGGACGAGGGGGAACGGGTTCCAAGTGCCAGAGGGGAGATAGAGGTGGGATGGGAGGAAGAAATTGTTTGGTGTGAGGGTGGGGAGAGCCTGGCCCAGGGGGCCCAGAGAAGCTGTGGCTGCCCCTGCCTGGCAGTGTTGAAGGCCAGGTTGGCTGGGGCTTGGAGCAACCTGGTGTGGTGGGAGGTGGCCCTGCCCATGGCAGGGGGGGGGACTAGATGGGTTTAAGGTCTCATCCAACCCAAACCAGTTTGGGTTTCTATAACCAGCTCCATGCCAGTCAGGTTTCTCCCAGGCATGCACTGACAGAGCAGCACGCACAGAACAGGCCCTGCAGCCACCAAGCTGTACTGCTATAATTAACTATCACAATTCCTTGACACAGGGAGGCTTTAAATAAGAGCTTTTGAAAAGGTTATGTTTTGGCTGAATGAAGTCTTACTGTAACACATCTCTAAATGGTGCTATTTTGGGAATGAAAAATGTCACGTCTTTCCCCAAACAGGCCCGTCTGAAGCTGGTCACCAGGCAGTGACACGTTAGAAGAAAGACCTTTTCCCCCCTGAGTTTAGCTGGTGGTCGCTGTTTGATGAGTTGCTCAGGTTCAGTTCCACCATGTAATTTGCAGGGAATTGTTTGAGTGGCTTCGTGTGTTGCGAATCCAAAGAAGAAATTCTGCTCGTGGTAATTAAGATGGAACGGGTAATTATTTTTCTCTGTCTGTAGCTTCACTTTCTGAAGAAGGAAGGAGAAAACTGAGCTATCAAATGCCTTTATTCTTCTCGCCATGGAAGTAGTCCTCATTTGCACCCACAAATGTTTACACATACTTATTTGTGTCTTCCCTGGCAGGCGCAGGGTCCCTTTGAACACTGAGAGAAGGAAAACAGGAGCTGGTGCCGAGCAGAAAACACCCAGCTGCTCCACTGTGTCTTTCTTCTTCAGGTTTGTTCCAAATCCTTGACAAATTTTAAGATCAACAAGAAGAAGTGCTGAGGGGCAGGGGACTCTTGTAAACCATTTTAAAATGTGGGGCTTAAAATTTGCCTGAAAGGCAAAAATTACTTAAATCGCTTTGCTGATGATCAGAGGGTGCAAATGAGAAGCCTTAAATATCCAGCACGAAGCAACTCTTCCAGCCAGTCCTCCTGGACATGCCAGGGACACGTTTGACCGCACTGGTGTCTGTATTTGTTTGCTCATTCTCTGTAACCTCAGNGGGGGAGAGGAGCTGTCAAAGCACTGAAAGGCAGAGATCTAAGAGGGCCTGGGGGGGGGGAGAAATGGGGTATTTATTATCCAGGAAAAGGATGCAATAATGTGTGAGAGATGCAAGTTGCAGAGAATTGCAATGAGTTTTGGGGTGGCTGATGCTGTTTTAGGAGGTGCAGAAGAGGTGGTGGGCTGGGCTTCAGACGACAGCAATTCAAGGAGGTCTAAGCAGGAAGGCAAGGAAAAATAATATAAGGAGATCAAGGAAAATCCCCCGACTCATTCCCCTTAACAAATCACTGCTGCTCAGGTTGGATTCAGGACACATCAGGATGGCTGTGCCCCTGTGGCCAGAGCTGCTGTGCACCGGTCCCCTCTGGTTGATGCACTGGGGTCCCCATAAACACAGCCCAGTTTGGGGGCACAGACTAAAACGGGAGGTGTTTGGGTGCTGGTGTATGAACAGATGTACTGATGTGCCACAGGATGGTGATCTCTTTGTGGTAGAGGAATCAATGGAAGCATCTCATTTTACTTGAGTGACACCAGAGCCCTAGGTCCATGCTTCCACAATAGTTCACATAAGCTAAAAAACCCCATCATTTTAATACCAATGGGAACAAAAAGGAAGCTAAAATGAAAAAAATCACTTCAAATGGGTAATCAAAACAGTTCCACTGCGTGTTTTTTTTTCAAATAAAGTGTGATTGAAGTCAACATGTTCCTGAGCAACATCTCACTCATCACAAAATGGCATTTTCTGACTGAACAATTTTTTTCATAAAATGAGCACTCAGTCTGGGATTCCTATATAATGACATTGAACGTGAATACTTGGTGGATCTGAACGCAGAGAGGAGACACAAATTATAGCTAGCGTGGACCAATGATTATTCCTTTTTTCCTCCACTAATACAAAATAACCTGTAATCATCCAGAGTAGCCAGTCTTCTGCTCAATGTCTTCACAAATGCAGCGGATACAATTAGAAAGCTGTAGCTGTCTCTTGAAAATATGGGCAATGAACCAAAACAATTGAGCAAAAATAGGTGCAAATAAGAGCTAAGAGACTACACGTTTTTTGGTTCAATGGCAAAATGGAAAAAAAAAATACATTTTGAGTTAACTTCAATTGGAAATTTTTCAATTTTTCCAGTGAAGCAAAAAATTTGAAAAAATTAATAGCAGATTGCCTTTTATTTAAGCTTTTAGTATTTTCTGATCCATTTCTTTTTTAGCTGCTTTGAGGGGAAGTTTCAGAGCCCATTTGATCAACCCCAACCCGCAGTTTTGTAGTGGGAAAAGCAAGTTTTGCCGGTGAGTATTTTGTCCGTTGCCAAGTGGTGTGGGGAAAATGAGGTTTAGACCTTCCCGAGGTGTGAACTGCATGAGCTGTGTTCAGAAAAGAGGGCTGATTCATCTCGGCTGAGAACCACCTCCCCTGTCCTTGGTGGGACCACGGTGCTTTCTGCCCTTGACACGCGCTGGCAGTGGTTCAGCAGCTGCTGGTCCCAGGGACAATTCATTTGAGGACACGACTCTTTGTTCTGGTGATTGGAGTTCTCAGCGAGGTGGTTGTCTTTGGATACATCTCGTGGTGGAAATCAGCCAGAGCAGATGCCAGACGAGACATCAGGGAATACTTTAACACCGGTTTGTTTTTGTGGCTTTGTTTGGGTTTTTTTCTGCAAAAGAAGCAGATTTAGTTACACCAAAATGTTTGGTGAATCCATATTGATGTTACTGAGTCTCCCACTTTAAAATATTCGGAAGCATTTAGAAAGCTTCAATGTTGACAGAGTTTCGCTTCGTCAAGTTCCCTTTCAGAAATTGTTTTGCATTTGCCTAATCTGTCATCAAAACACTAGGAAGCAAAACAAAACAGTTTGTTTCTAGATAGCCACAAACCGTATTTAAATCAGAATTTGGAGTTGACCGAACATGCAAAAGTTTTGCTCAAATCCTTAAAGCAAAACCAATCCAAAAGCAAAACCTCTTTGCCACCCGGATCTGGCCATGGGAACCTGAATTGAATTTTGTTTGCCTGAATCTGCCTTCAGCCCAAACCCAGCTGCAAGGGGGATGCACAGGAAGCCCCGGGGAGTTAATCTCCTCCAAGTCTGGCTTAAAAACCTTGCAGTTTTCCACCACTACCAGATTTTTAGCACTTAGCTTTCACTTAGAAGGCTTGACCATCTTGCTGTCCAAAGAAATGCTGAAGCATCCTGCCTGGCTTTGGTTTTGAGCAGCTCTGTCTCCCTGTGAGGGCCGGGATGGCTTCAGTCTGGGATTCCTGTATGACATTAAATACGAATATTTGGTGGATCTGAATGTAGAGGGCAGGGAGGTTGTGTGTCCCTCACACGGGTTCAGTCAGGGTATGAGGAGCTGCTGATCAACAGTGGATTTAGCAGTGAGCCCCAGTGGAGCAGAGGCACCAAGGCTTCACTCCAGCCCTTGCTCCTGCAATAGGCGGTTCTGTGTCTCTAAGCATGCCCAGATACCACTAGAAGGATGAACAGTGCTGATTTTCACATAAAAATGTGTTTTTCCAGCAAATGTACTGAATGGCATTTGTGCAAATCCTTCCCCTGGTCTCTTTTCCACCCCGAGCTGCTCCACTACCCTGTAGCAATACATGGTTTCCTAGCAGATGACTCTGTAACTATGATAATTCACCTAGTATACAACTTCTGGCTGAGTTTTATATTAAATGTTCTGTGTGGCAGGGAACATAATAGCAGGATGACTTTGTTGTAAAAAGAAAAAAAAACACAAAAAAGCCACCTTGAGCTGCATGTGATGTGAGAGCTTTCTTTTCAGTAAATCAAGCTGTTATCTTTCCAAACTCCTTCTCAGCACCCTCCCTCCCTAAATCCACCAAGCCTTCATCTTTTTGAATACAATATTCCTTAGGGTACATAATTATCAGGAAGTTGCATACATAATTTAAACAGAGACCTTCTGATTTGGTGCCTCGATGGGCTAGTGACATTTCCAGGGGAAATTTAGCTGAACACCCAGGTAAAGCTCCCACTGTTCTTTGACAACTTTAATAAGATCTTTATTGTTTGTAAAATAGCCTGACCTTAGCTTTACCCTTACCACCATAGGGAAGGGGAAGAGATAGCTGGATTAGAATAACTTCACAAAATAAAACTAATAAAAAGATAGAAACTGTACTTTAAGGGAATCTGTGGGATAGAGAAGCCCAAGGACTTGGGTGGTGGCCTCCTCTGAAGCATTAGGAGTAGATGAGAAGTTTGGGTCTGGCCTGGCAGATGGCTTTGGGCTCCTCTACTAGGCTGGAAGTCATCTGCCCTAATTTAGGAGTCCAAAGGCAAGGGATAAATTTTAAGCTGGTCACTCCAACCTCTATAGTGAATGGAGAGGAACTGAGACCTCCAAGGGTTGATCCATCTCCCTTAATATTAGGCAGAACACATTCTGGAGTACCTGGGTTTGTGATGAAAAGACAATAAATAGTGTATATACATATATATATATTCCAGTGTTTGCTCAGCAAGCTGGGCTCAAGCTATTTTAAAAAATGAGGTCCAGGACTCCTTAGAAACGAAGGCCCAGGTTTTCTTTGGAATGAGAGAAAGGCTTTCTTAATAATCAGGGTCTGGATGAGGACTGGAGTCTGAAGACAGTGATGTGAGACCCAATAGCTGAGGCAGTGAGGTCCAGGCTTGCTTGGAAATTGGACCTAATAAAACTTGAGTTCCTTGGCTGGCATGTAATCAGGAACTGAGATGCAGCTTATCTTGAAACTTATTCCAGAACTGCAACTTGAACTCTGAAACTTTATGTGTCTGTGACTGCAAAGGACTTGGGAGGTTTTTAAGTGTTTGAATAGTTCACCTGATTTCAGGCTTTACAGCCCAGTTTTGCACTTAATCCTGTCCTGAAGCGGCTTCTTCAGACACAGCTGACATTTGGAAGGGTTTTAACTCGCTGCTTTGCAGACTGTTTCTTGTTTGTTTTGTTTTCGGAGAGGTTTCCTTTAGAGCATTTAGCATTTAAATGGAAGATGGAAGGGGGAGAAATAGCAGCATTTTGATATCTCACAAACCAGATGCCTGAACCTCATTGCTTCATGGCCAGCTATTAGCGAGCAGGGCTGGATAAAGAGATGGCACAAAACTTCTAAGTCCCTTTGCTGCTCAGAACATGTTTCTGAGGTGCTTCTCAGCTTTTGTTGAGACCCATGGGGGTGGGATAAAGTCACAACAAGCAATTCGTTGCCCAGCAGGAATCCTGAGAGCAGCAGGAGGCATAGAAGTGAGGAGGGATGGAAGACGTAGGGCTCACAGCTCCACCAAAACAGGCAGTTTTGACCAAGGTGCTGTACTTGGAGAGAAGCAGAGCAGTGCCAGTCACCAGCATTTGCCATATCAGCTACAGAATGTATGGCAAAACCAAAAGGGTGGCTGAGTCACTTCTGCCTTGGGACCTGTTCTGTGTCTGCTGTGATCTGCTGCATTGAGGCCATGGTCTAATGGTCTAATGGTTAGCAATATGATGGGATAAAGGTTCTACTTGATGACCCTGGAGGTCCCTTCCAACCATAATGATTCTATGATTCTATGATTCTTTAATGACATGGAGAGCAGAATAAAGATTAGGGTTGTGAAGACTGTGAAGACAATGGGAGGAGATCCAGGTATGCTGGAGAACATGGTCTGTGTGCCAGGCAAACATGACAAATTGGAGAATCAAGCTGAAGAAAACTAGGATGTGATTGAATAAGGACAAGCACCTAGGAAGGGTAATCCCTAACTGTGGAATGGAGAACAGCTGCCTGGGCAGATGTTGTGCAGGAAAGGGTGGGGAGTTTGTAGCTGGTGTAAAGCCACAGATGATTCAGCAATGCCAGGCATAGAAAGAAAGCAAATGTATGGGAAAGCATAACAACATCAGCACAAGGCACCTGGGGGATCCTACCACCAATAAGGCCACGTGTACATCTGGGTTTTAATGCTGTACTTTAAGAAAATTGTGGACCAGTGGGAGGGCATTCAGAGGACAGCAACAGGGACTATCAGCAACCCTCAAAACAAGGCATAAAGGTAAAATGAATACATAGGAGCTGTTTAGCCTGAAGAAGAGATGGCAAGATAACAATCTTCAAATACAAAAAAGGCAAAGAATAAGGGAAGAATTTATTTTTTGTGCCCCTAGTGAACAAGTGAAGAAGAAATGGGCTTAAATTGCAGCAGGAAAGATTCAGGTTAGACAGCAGAAAGACTCTCTTTAAAGCTGGCATTGTGAAGTGCTGGAGTTGATTGCCCAGGGAAGGTGCAAAGCTTCCACTGCTGAAAGGCTTCAGGAGGTTACACAAACATCTGTCAGGAGTGGTTTAAGCAGCATTTTCTGGGAAAGACCCACCGACCTCCGGAGATCCTCTTCTGCCCCTTTTTTTCTCTTGCAGTTTTAAGTTTCTGAGATTTCCCAGCTCAGTAGGAGACTCAGACAAAGCACTGCTGCCAGAAAATAAGCTCTTCTCCCCTGTTTATCTGAGTGAGCAAGAAAACATGGTACTATCAGATTTTCCAATGTAATTTAACTGTGATCAGCACCTGACATGTCTGACGCTTAAATATGGGTTCAAACGGAGTCATTTTGGTTTTCAAATCTGCCATAAATGCAGATGTCTGTGGGTTGTAAAGAGCAACAGGCTTTGTTTCATTTGTGTGCTCTGATACACAGTTCATACTACACGGTACAGTTTGGGTTAAACACAAATAAATAGAGGTTACCCATTTCTAATCTGAGCAAAGAGTGGAGCTGTACCTCACTAGTGAGCTGCTCAGCTCTTTGTAGACACAAAAAGTGGTTTTATTTTGGTTTTGAGATTTTTTTACATCTCTGTTTAACATGCAGAGAGCTTCATTCTCTATTTCCAATTCATAATTCAGTTGCAGACCATTTTCAAAAATATGTGTCCAAAGGTAGGAGCTCTCGCAGCTTCAAAACTGTTCCCAGTCTGACCTGGAAGGCCTCTGAAGCTCCAGTTGGGACAGGGCTCTCTCCCAAATGTCCACAACCCCCCTATAGAAACATAAAGAATGGAGAGCTGAGAGCTCCTCAGCAGACCTAGAGAGGGTGTGAATCTCCTCCAGCTCTTGGTTATTAGACCCTGAATTTCTAGAGCAAACTATGAATGCCTATTTTTAAGCCAGATGGTGCAGCTCTCATTTTGTCTTATAAATGTCAATAAATCACATCCCAACAGCACTGGATAAATTCTGTAGATATACTTGGGATTTAAGATTTCAGATCCATGAGAAACTCTGATATTTCTGCCTTAATCTTTTTTTCTAGCCATCAAAATAACCTAAAAATAATAGAAATAGTATTAAAAACACAATAAAAAGCTCAAACTGAAAGATTCCAAAAGTAATGAAAATTCTGACCCTATTCTGTTGAAGCTGCTCGCTCCACTCCTGTTGAGTCATTTTTGTTTTGATGAAGTCAGACCTCTTCTCGTTGAGTCTGTAACGGAAGGCTTCACATCTCAAATGCTGCCTGTTCCCAACAATAAAGGAATCCTAGAGAACAAAAGTTTAAAAGGAAACTAAAACAAAGCCAGAAAGTTGTAATGAGCCGTTCTTGTCTTATCAAAGGACTTGGGCATCTTTGCAAAAAAATGAGGAGATGGAAAGAAAACTTTGTGCATCAGAAATGTAACTGCGATTGGTGCGTCCCTGTGAAGTGTTTAGGTCATGGCAAAACTATGGGTTTTGGTTAAAATTCTTCTGCCAAACCTATGTAGACCAACACAAACACCGAGTTATGATGGTAAACTGGCCCTTAAGGGCTGACACCACTCTGGAGTAAGGGCAGGAATGGTGCACCCTCTCTTGGCTGTTACGCAGAAGAGACCTAAGCACAGGAGATGATGTGGGCCAGCAGAAGTCCATGATGGAACTGGGAGACAAGAAAAGATCAGCAGTACTGAAAATCATGAAGGGTTCAGGCTGGGCAAAAATCCTTGATCTCCACCATCTTACAAGCAAGTCAGAGGAGGTTCTTGGTGTAATTTACACCCAGGAGCATCCCACTGCCACCAACAGCTGCTTCCCATGCAGGGTGGTAAGGAGCCCATTATCACTCAAAAATCTCCTAGGAAGGCATTTTTGTCCGTGTATTGAGAGATTGAGCTGAATGCTTGGAGCTATTAGCAGACAATTAAAGCTAATGTTGCAGCCAGCAGAAAGATCCCAGTTACTCATTTCACTCAATTTAAATCTTTGAAACTTTTCACAGTTCTAATCAAGGAATAAAAGGGAAAATACATATAGATGTATATATATATATATATATCAGGGCATTAACTTTCATTGTTGAATCAAGTCAAAAATTGCTGAACGAGGATAAACACGAGGAGAAATGTAATAGACTATTACCACAATATAGCTTGTGGCCTTCATTTTCAAGTGATACTCACACAACCCTCACCGCCACACAAACACACTCTGGGATATTTAAGGGAAGAAAATAGGAGTGTTCGAGATGGATAGAATAATTAAGTAAAAGGCATAAAAATCTGCAGAGAAGCAAGTTGTGGGGGGGCTGGGTTTTAGGCTGGGCGTAAGCTGGAGGATTAATTTGTTGAAGGTCCTTTCTTTTTCTGGAGACAAAGTAGAGGAGTGTTGCATTGGTCTAAAGAAAGAGAGAGACTAGAATAATAAAAGGTAAATGTAAAAATGAGTGGGTACATGGATAGAAAGATAAGAAGGAGAACATGTGAGTTGTATGTAAAGAAGGTGAAATGTGGCTTAAGGAATACTGAAAGAGAAATGCAGACCAGTGTGTGAAAGAGCTGTTTCATTAAATGGGCCGTTAGATGGATAAAGTGAAGACAATACAAGAAAAAACAAAGATAATTCGACAAGAAGCTGACACATAGGTAGGCAGCCACAGAATAACATGATGCATGGCTTAAAGTTTCCTTTTTCATGTAAACTGTCAAAGGAACAGCCTCAGCGCCTGTTTCCAGTGGCTTGGGTTGTGGAGGGCATTATATTTATTCATGAGATGAGATGCTGAGCCACAGCCCTGTTTTTTCATTACTTTGGCTCTCTGTACTTTGGCATGATGTTGCCACCAGGAAGGAGATGTCCATGTGGAGGTCTGGCCAGAAAGAGGAAGGCCACAGTGAGACAATCAAGCAAACAAACCCCATATTTTGACACTCACTATCTGAACAAGGTTTTGTTGCCCGGGGTCTCCTGGGAGAAAGTCAAAGCTGCAGAATAATCTGATGTTGTCTAGGAGACAAAATGTGTCAAATTTGGCTCTTTATCATGAAAAAAGCCATTCTGTCCTGGATAGCCTTTATAAAGATCCTTTACTGCCTTATTCATGGAGACAGTTCTTACCATGCATATATACAGCACCATGCACACTGGAGCCCCAGTATTTTCTGGTGACTCAAAATGACAAGCTCCCTTGTCATTGATCATGGTTTCTTGCACAGGAGGTTATTTCTGCTTCTAGGCAGCACAGCCTAGAAGAGCACTCGTATGCTATAGCATCTTCTCCAGCACTTCCCAACTGTCAGAGCACAGAAAGCAAGAGAGAAAGGATGGGGCAGTGCCCTCTGAGGCCATGATGGGTTCCTGGAGCAGTGAATCAATACTGTCCACCCAAAGCCTCCTTCCCCATCAGAGAAATTCCTGGCAATAGCTTTGTCTTTGCTTGACAATCCAATGTGCCTGGCTCTCAAGATACTCGCATGCCAGGCATTTCAGCATGAAATTACAGCTCAAGGCAGTGAGGAGTTTTCAGTGCTGAATGTCATTCTCAAAGTTGGCTGCTCCAAGAACCTGTATGTGGGCAACAAAATATCCTTCTCACCCAAGACATTGCCCAAATGCTGCAGGCTTTGGCTTGGGTCAGGTTTACCATCAGCACATCATGCCTTGATTAAACTTCAGAAGCTTCTGCACAGGCTGAAGGTCAGAATCAGAGAGCTACAGCGAGCAGCAGTGTCAGAGTCAGAGATTTTCTGAGACATAGGGGAGCAGCCTGGAAACCACATGAATGAGCTATTTGATCGATTCTTCAGAAAACGCCTCCTGTGCCTGGAATAAACAGGCACGAACATCAGAGGCCATCCCACCTTTCAGCCAGGGGCACGAGAAGCTTCCTGGCGAGCCTCCAGTCTTCGTGGGAGAGATGCTGTTCTTAACAGCTCTCCTAAGGAGCTGAGGGAGATGCAGTTTCATTGCATCAGCACATTTCAAAATGTCAGTGGCAATTGGAATCAAATGCTACAGTGCTGTAACAGGCACAGTAGTAGCATAATAATAACAGTAATATTATTATGGAGTTAAGTGCCTACATTAAAGCACTGGACTCACAAGACACACCTGCCTGAGAAGCCTGTGTTGTTGTTCATTGAGTGCCTTTCTTTTAATGCTGATGCATTGTGCATGGCCCTCCAGGAGGTGTGGACAGTGCTGTGGAAGTGCTAAGTATTGTTCTGTTTCCTATCACCATTCAGCTCAATTAATTTGCCTTCTCTAGCCTGACCCTTCCTTCCCTGCCACCACCAGCTTTCAAGGGAGTTTATTTCTTAGCCTCTGTGAACATAGTCCCTGCCCCATAGAGATGGTGCCCCTTAGCTCTGGGTAGAGTAGCTTGTCCCTTCTGCATCACCCATCACAATCCTCTGAAATTCACTGGAATAGATGTTTGTGGCCAAAATGCATCATCCTTCCTCCCTCTTTGTACCCACTTCCAGGAGAGGAGCAGCCAATGTCCCACGGTCAGTGCTTTCCTACCATAGCCCAACTCAGAGTTATCTGACTCTGTTTATAAAGTAAGTTGGGGTCATCTCATTTATGAAAAATGCAGGGGGAAAGAGACACAAAAATTCTATTTTAATGTTCCAAATAGCTCTCAGGTGTTTTGGCAGAGCAACAGAGTTAGAGCTAAAGAAACAAAAGCAACAAAATCGAAATAGAAAAAAGTGACTAGCAGAGGTGCAAAGAGATTGTAGCTGCTCTCCCATGTCCTGGTCTGCGAAAAACAGGACAACCATGGTCCATCCTGTCACACCAGTTCTTCTGTCTTCCCCAGCTGGAGGTGGAACAAGAAAGGCAGGGGTAGAACATTGAATGAGCAGCAGCAGAGGTGTCTTGGCACTGGTGGTGTTTGGCAATGGAGGCATTCACTGGGCGTAGGGAGGTGCACACAACACTTCCACCCAGCACACTCACAATTCATTTGAGAGGATGCCAAGGGAATAAAAGATATTCTTTGGTGTGGATATAATGCTAACAGAGCAGACAGCTGTGAAGGGAGCATAGGGGAGAAAGCCATGCAAATGTGTTTCACAGTGTTAAGCTGCAAAACCACACACTTCACCAGGTAGAAGAAGCACACCGGGCTTTGTAGTGAAAAGGGAGGTGGAGCATCCTGCTGACCCGTGGTGGAGAGACCATATTCAGATGTTAACAACAGGGCTGACTTCTCTGCTATTAGCCAGGCATTTGAAGGGCAGGATGCATCCATCCTCCATCTATTCTCCTGGTCAGTGACCTGCTGTTACATGCAAATGTGCCAAGGAAAAGGTCAGCAAAGGAGTGGGTACCAAAGGGCTGCAAGAGAAGGGAGGAAGGATCCAGATGAATGTCAAGGGCTGAAATGAACCTCATGTTTTCCAGGCAGAAGGGCTGGCAGCCTGAGAAATGATTCTTATTTACACCTACAAGAATTGGTGCCAGACACACAGATGATGGGATGGCTGGGCACAAAGGAGTGAAGTATCGACCAGTGGGTTCTTCAAAGATGGGAACAGCAGAGGCCCATCAATCCAAGTCACCAAGGGAAGGAGAGCTATTGTCTTGCACGCTCTCTCACTCACACACATACAGAGACTTGCAATTGCTTTACCAGTTTGGCTCCAGTCTTCCACTGACTCATAATCCAGCTACTCGATCATTTCTAAGTAAAGAGCTGTCAGTGCATCCCACCACCTTGATCCAACAAATGCCTCAGTCCCAAATAATCCCACCAAACCCTTCTGTTCATGAATGCTAAGATCAGGCTGTCTGTGTTCCCTCTGTAGCCAGTGGAGCAAGAGATGAGTTTCTCCAGGGAGTGACTGATCCTTTCCTAACAAAGGTGCTTAAGATTGTGGCTGTTCTGCCTTTGGCATGACTAGATTTCCCTGGAGAGCCTAGCTGGCCAGCTTAGACATGGGCTTGCATTACAGCAGCTGATATTGCTCTCCAAGCGATGCCAGCAGTCCTCATTCAAGAAAATCTCTTTTTTTCTGGTCTTTGCATTTCATTGTAGCTGCAGGAATGAGAAATGTTGCTTTGGATCTCAGAAACCATGGATTCTCTTAGGTTTTCCATTGTCATCTTCTCCTCTGTGTCTCTGGACACTGCCATAACACAACGTGATGGATGTTCCCTTTTTCCCACTCTTCTTTTGTTTCCTCCATTTGAATGACATTAATGTAGGGTTTGCTCAATGCAAGTGCAGAGTTACAGGCTCTTCTCTAACAGTTTGGATTTCACAGCTTTGCTTTGCTAGGATCTGTGGTTTTTACAGAACGTAGCTGTACACTGTCCAAGCACAACAGCGTCTCCTTACCTGCACCACCATCACTGTTCCAGTGGCCTGATGTCCTTCTGGACCACAAGTCCCACTTACACAGCATCTGTCCCCTGTTCTAATCACAGGTGCTGTTCCTGTGGGATAAGCATACACATATCCTGAAGGGATGTTATCCTCATAAAACAGCTTTTTAAAATCAAGTCCTGGGAGCAGGGGGAGACTGTCCAAGGTCACCTGGCCAATGTGGAGATCTCCATTGACACCAGCCAAATCCACAAGCTGTTTTATTTTATTGACCTATGACAATACTTTCACTGCCAGAGACCTGGAAACTCCACCAAAATGGTGAGATCTGAGCTAAGAAAGACCCAAAGTGCTGCTGTCCATGGGACGCCTCCATTGCTTTCCACTCAGTGAAGGTCTTCTGCATTTGTTCAAGCCTTCAGAAGCAACAATGGTCTTTAACCCCATGAAGGAACCTGCATGTGGACAAAAGCTCCATTGGCTCAGCAGTTCGAGGTGGCCACACTCCACTGCCTGGCAAACACGGCTGCTGTTTAAGACTTGCTGAGCAAGCCCTATAAAAATTAACACATCTTGCCAGGGAGGCAGGAAGGGATGATTAATGAACACAGCCAACGAAAGGGTGGGGGAGGGAATCAAGGGAGTAGATTTGTTAAATTGACAGCATATAAAATGTTTGTTCCTGCTTGAAACAGCAAGGTTGGCAAACCCTATCATGGGCCAGTGACTTGGGTTAAGCGAGAAGGCCACGGACCCATAAATTGTACATGAGCTATATTCAGATGTACAGGCTTGTAGCCTCTCTGGTCCAGTGAGCCCAATAATGAAAGACCTTAGAGCTGCCCGAGACATAAGATCAAGAGCCCTGGTTGTTCTAGCTCTGGTAAGATTTAGATGAGGATTAATTTTGTTAATGATAAAGCTCTCATTCAGGGGCTATTGTTTATGCTTTCTGCAGAAGTGAGAACCTTGAGGGATGTGCAAGAGAGACTTTTATCCCATGAGTAAAAACAGAATAATGGAACAAAGTGAGGGAGTATTTGTTATCAAATCATTTGGCCTAAAGAAAGATACAGCACCACGCAAACCTTGCCCAAAACATTCCTAGTGCTATTTTTATCCTAGGATTTTTTTGCTCAGAAAAGTTAAAGAGGAGCCTGCTGAAGCACATCATTTTCCCTCTGCTGTGTATAGCTCAAGTGGCTGAAAACTTTCTATCAAAACTTTTTCTCCCCATTTTAGGAAGAGACATCTCCTTGGAGGTGAGTGTGAGCAGATCTGTGGTGTTCAGAAGGGAAGCTCAGCTGCTAGTTTGTAACTGCAGCATTTCACCAGCACCAGATGATGACCATCATTCTCAACCCAAGTCATTACCACTGCTCACATCCCTCGTATCCCTCTCCCTTCCTCCCTCCAATCACAGAATCCCAGAATCCCAGAATCCTAGGGGTTGGAAGGGACCTCGAAAGCTCATCCAGTCCACCCCCCCTGCCAGAGCAGGGTCACCTAGAGTCCATCACACAGGAACGCATCCAGGCGGGGTTTGAATGTCTCCAGCCAAGGAGACTCCACAACCTCTCTGGGCAGCCTGGTCCAGTGCTCTGGCACTCTCACAGGAAAGAAGTTCTTCCTGAGATTCACATGGAACCTCCTGTGCTCCAGTTTGCAACCACTGCCAAGGTTGCCAACCATTGCCCCCTCCAAGGAGGAGGTCCTTGTGTGACGAAGCCTGTGCTGTGCTGGTGGTGGTCCTGGCCATGCTGATGGCTGTGCTGTTTCCTTCTCCCATCCCTGTGCTGGATGCTAGCGCTGCCATCTAATGTTTTTCTCCATGTTCTCCATGGTGCAAAAGCCTGATAATGGTGCTGCTTTCTCACTCCTGAAAGCAGTGCCAAATCCCCCAAGGAAGAAAAATTCAGCAAGTAACACCCC